>WIQG01000026.1:600000-1105742 GCA_014925785.1 Mycena galopus ATCC 62051
AGTACGGTGTATTATTATACTTACTTGGTTGGAGTATGATACGATACAGTCAGTGGGTGGCGTAATAAATGAAATTAGATTCGTGCTACGTACTTGAACATGCATGGGGAGGAGGGAGGAGGAGAGGTAGGTGGTCTGTCAACTTCTTTACAGTGACTGTCTTTTGACATGCCTTCAAGGTTGAAGTGGATGGATGGATGGGTTGTGTGTACTTGACGTTGGCGTACACGATGGACATGCAACACGCTGGCGAGAGATGCCGGATGCAGCAGGGACACAAATAACGCATCAAGTGGATTCCTGCCTCTACTTCCATGGGTCCGCCAGCCTTTGTATCCCCTGATGCTCTACGGCAACGGGCCAGCGCGAGCCGACATATCCCGACTGAAGTGCTACGGACGTAGGGAGTGTTCCATGTTTCAATCTTGAATGGGGGAGGGAGTGGTGGAACGATTACGGCTTCAAGGGTCTTCGTCTGCGACCATTGATTAACCAAGTTGAGAAAAGGGAGTATCGAGCTTTCGGCTGTTATTCGGTCTCGTCAATTCGCTGTTGGGCCGCTGAACGTCTCCGCTCTGCTACAACGCCCTCAGCACGGGTCCATATATCGGAACGACCAAAGTGCGCGTCTTCCCAATCTTCACTGGGACCGACAGTGATGCGTTCGAGGACGACGCGAGAATCAAGGGGAGCATCACCCATGTTGAAGCAGAGCATAACCAAAATCTGGAGATGCGGACAGCTGGCGCATGCCGTCTCCGCATGGCTGAGCTTGACATCAATTGCCCATAGGGCGACATGCGTCAAGCGGGGGAGTTTTTTGAGAATCTCTAGGTCGGAAGAGTTCGTCATCGAGCCCGTCCCCAGGCCGAGGTGAGTTATGCCCGACAGCCAAGCCGGCGATGCGGGTATGGCAATTAGAGCTGCAACATCTTGGAGTCGCGTGTAAAGTCGCCGAAATCGAAGGGGTAGCTGCCGGTGGAGGGCTGAGCAAAACGCGGGCATATCCCCAACCAACAGTAGAAGCCACTGAACTCTGTCGCATGCGGATAGAATGCGAGCAGCCTGAGAACTAAAAGCAGCTTCCACGTCGTATAGAAGCAACGTTTTGACCACAGTTGCGAAAAAACCGGGAGGTTTGGAGTCGATCAAATTCAGAAACCTGTCTGCGCTGGCTGGACTAGATATTGTCACCAGCTCGTAGAAGACGCGGTCGACCCTGCCCAATGCGAGTTAGACATATTGCGCTCGGTTCCAGGAAATACTGACCAGAAATGAACGTGGTGCGCGATTAGACTGAGGTTCAGTTTGAGAGCGGCATCTCTGTTGCTGGATCGAACCGCGAGTTCAAATATTTCGCGCTGCAGCTCGAGAGGTAAACTGGACGTCATGAGGGGTATTGAACGGTGGAGAGATAGCAGCCCAGGACCGTTGTAACTCTGTACGTAGGCTGGGCGAGGCTGTAGTGGGCGAGGCCGACGATACGCGCTGAACTCGCCGAAGGGTTCGGGGCGCCTTGGTGTGAGAGAGAGGAAAGATTCGAGGCTCAGAAAAAGTGAATCAAGGTGGGAAGAGTAGATAAGATAACAGTCCGAAATGCGGGGATCTGCGAGGATCTGCGGCACTTTTGCGAAATCGCCGCAGAACTCCTGCCTGAAATGGAAATTTGATGGGGGCAGTGTAGCACTGCCCTGAGGCGCTATCAACGGCGAACATTTGATGGCCGCTCGCAGCCGCTCTGGCAGCCCCTCTGAAGCTGTTCATAAACAAGCCCCAAATATTGTGCTTTGCCATCCCCATCCCACCTAACGATCCGCCGTGGCTCCATCGACGCGGAGTGGTAGTACCTTATATTCAAATTAGTTCCACCAACTATGTGTCCTGTTTGCCTCAACGGATATCCACCTTTCTGGTCTACCTTGTTTTGGTGCTTGCCTCAGGTTCAATCCTCGCCAAGGCCATTTATTTTGCACACCATGGTATTTTTTGTCGCGTTTTATATGGTCTTTTCAGACTGGCCGTCATCCGGGACCTTGCACACGTACTTATGGTGTTGAGCAGTTTTATTCCATGCCATAGTCATGTAAGCTTGCGCCGGTACTCCAATGCTTGGCAACATTGGCCTGCACCTTTCACATTTGTCATATGTAGAGTACATAAGAGTCAATTAATTTGTCAATTCTCGCGAGTGGGCAGGGACTTGCGCTACTCACGAGCTCGCCATCGGCATCGCCGGCATTGCTTCACACACCAAAATCAAATTTGTTGGCTGTGCCGCACCGCCCCCCATCAAATTACCATATATGGTATAGGGGTTGCGGCGTTTTGGAAACAAGTGATCTGCGGTGATTGTCTGGGTCGGCAAGCGAGTAGTCCCCACGTGGGAATGTTCAAGTTGTCTGCGTACTCGGCCTTCGTACATCCCTCCGCCTCCGTCTACTTACGCTTCCGAGCGCCTCGACTCACTTTCTGAGTCACTCCATAATTCCCTAGTTTAAATACGACTCATTATCGAGTTCTGTGTACTTCACTCCGAGAGGACTCGAACCTTCACATTTTCGTGGGTGTTTTTTTGTGGACGCTGACCGCGAAGATGCAATACGAGACCATCGTGGCACTCCTAATCGTTCTCGTCGCTTCTGTGTTTTATTTGACGCACAACCGAACTGGCTTGCCAAGAGTTGGCAAAGGCGGTCCTTTAGGATTTATTCAAACGGCTCTGAAGTCAATCACGGCATTCAGGGACCTAGTCGATGAGGGATTGGAAGGGTTCGAAGGCAAGGCCTTCGTGGTGCCGACTATGAGCGGGTGGCTCATCGTGGTGGGAGCGGAAAATCTTGATTTGATCAAATCGAGCGACGACACTGTTGTGAGTTTGATTTACTTTGAATGAGATGGACTGTTATTTATTCGCTGCGTCAATTTCAGATAAATCAACCCATCTCTGCTAATGAGGTAGGGTTCATTTAAGCTATTCCAAACTGTGTAAACACAGCGCTTGCCAGGGCCTTCAATTAACGCACACCATGAACTCCAGGCAGCAAGCACTACCTTATCATGTGGCGGTCACCCGCACCGACCTAACTCGGGCCATAGGATCATTTGTTCCAGAAGTCCTTGAGGAGACACGTCTTTCGATGTCTGAAGCCTTTGCACCTTCTCTTGGTGGAAGTAAGTCATCGCCCTCGTTCCCAGTAACTATTCTGAAATTTGACTTCCAGAATCTGCAACTGTCCCTCTTTTTCACACAATGACACACCTCATTGCTCGAATAAGTAATCGTGTCATTCTAGGTACAACGCTCTGTCGGCAAGAGCAATTTTTACACGACGTAATCCAGTTCTCCGAAACCGTCGTGTGCGCCTTTTACACACTCCTGCTTTACCCCAACCTAACCTAACAACAGTGTATACGCCCAGTTGCTTGTATGGTTCCCCAGAATCTTGAGACGGTATGTTAAACCTTGCTCAGCATCGCTGCATCCCGTGTTGAGAATCCGCAAAGACCGCTCTATTTATTAGCATCTTCTGTGTTCGGCGGTCCCAAAGAGCCCACCAGAGCTCTCCTTCCGCACCTGAAGTTGCTCATTGCCGAGAGAGAGCAGGGACTCGAAAGTTCGGTCCGTACTATATTAGTGATACTCCACAGGGATTTCATTTCATATTTCTTAGAAAACCATTGCCGACTTTCTGCTCAACCATGCGCCACCCGAAGAAATCGAGACCCCGGAGCTTTTAGCTATGCGTATCCTTCACCTCAACTTTGCATCCATACACACATCGTAAGTTACCACGAACCGAAAAGATTTGAAGATCAACGCCCTCGCAGTTCCATTTTTGCAACTCATGCGGTCTTCCACCTCGCCACCCTTTCCGAAGCCGAACTGGACGGCGTCCGCCGTGAAATCATGGAGGCTCTAGAATCAGAAGGCGGCTACAATAAAGCTTCCCTTGCTAAAATGCGCAAACTTGATTCAACACTCCGAGAAGCTGGACGTTTTTATTCTCTCGGCACCATTGGTCTTAATCGGCTCACCATTAAACCCGCCTCGCTGGTCGACGGCACCGTCATCCCCGAGGGCTACACCATCGTTGTGCCTTTAAAGCCCATCCACTTCGACGAGAATGTGTACCCGGAGCCATACAAGTTCGACTGTTTCCGCTTCTCTAACCTCAGGAAGTCGGAGGACAGTGCTGTAAAGTATGGATTCACCACCATCGAGAAGGACTTTGTGCTCTTTGGTCTGGGCAGGCATGCGTGTCCGGGCCGATTTTTGTACGTCTAGTCTTTGCCAAAGCCCGATGCGCAGCTGAAGGAAAAATGTCAGCGCGTCGATGGAATTGAAGATCATGCTCGCCCATCTGCTGCTAAACTACGACGTGAGCCTTGTGGATGGAGCGACGGCGGTTCCGAAACCGACCACGTTCAATTTCGGTGTGATGCCGGACACGAAGGCATGCGTTACCCTCACTCCGAGGGTGGGACAAGCGGGTCAGGACCTTTGAGTGGATTAACTGTCCAGGGATGAATAGCATACGGTCAATCCGAGCGTTTTAGCTCTCACTAAAGGAAGCAGAAGTACCGGGAATGAAAATCGACAGTGCCTAAATGTTCGACTCGTACGGAAGAAGCAGAAAGAGAATCAGTTTGAGAGCGGCATCTCTGTTGCTGGATCAAACCGCTAGTTCAAAGATTTGACGCTGCAGCTCGGGAGGTAGGCTCGGCGTCACGAGGGGTATCGAACGGTGGAAAGATCGTTTTGATCGCCATCACTGCTCCGAGTCAGTTACTACACGCAGCCTTGGCTTGAATCCCGACATGTTCAACCAACTTTTAAGTACGTTGAACCACATGAGTTGCCATGTTCAATTTATTGGCGTACGATCCCATTTATCAACGGATCTTAGGAGGGCTGAGGATTAATATTGCGTCTGAACGAATCAACGGAGGCAAATATCTCATCTATTATCTGAAGTTCAACTTCAACTCTTCCACGACGTTGGCATTGGCATAGGCATAGGCGTAACGGGTGCCCCGAGGGGCTTCCCGATCCCCGCCGAGGGGCATTCCGGGGCTCGTCGAGGGGTTTCCGGAAGCATTCCAATAAATATTCAGGCCCTCGTTGTCACGGAGGAGAGACAAATCGTGATAATTAATTCAACGGCAAATCTGGGAAACGCGGGCATTCTGGAAGGACAATGCCGAAGCGAAAACTACTCGAAATCTCCGTCGGTCGGGCTTAGGATAGGGAATTGAATGCAGTATTTGACTGACTCGGCCCGGGGGAACTTGAAATCCTGAGCATCGATATGGTATAAAATCCAATATTACTGAGAGAAAGCTTGTCGGAGGAGAAGCACAATCCGCGGCACAGCAATGAAGAACGTTAGAGTTGACACAGCGAAGACTCCCTGTCAGGTTGAACTTTCATTGTCCCAATTCTCCGTCGGACCACTGCTTGAGTGTGTCGATGATTCCCCTCTGGCTCAGCGTAAGCTGTGGTTACCGGAAGAAAGGAGGATCTTACGCCGGGCGCGCGGCACATGAAAGTACAGTTGAGTTTTGCCCGGCGATAATTCCGCAGTATAGCAACTCGAATCTCGAAGCCGGGGGTGGCTCAGGTGGAGCTTCCCATTCTCATGGGACCACCAATTGTAGCGTACGTATACTATATTTACTGTTGGCGATTATTGGGTAAAGTAGCAACCGGATCTGGAATACGATCTACCGGACGGAGGCAAATATCTATCTAACTAATGTGAATTATATTATATTTAGCGGATTAGGTTCGGGATAGATATATGTGGTGAAAACTTATAGATAGAAGGAGCGAGCTGATATAGGTGATATTCTCGAGGAATTCAACTGCATTTTTCAACCCTCCAACCCACATTCAGCATTTTCTGGAAGGACGACCCATACTTGAAAGTCTGTTCAGGGCAGGGATCAAATATCGAATCTCGGCGCACCCTGTGGAACGTTGGGTCGAGCTCCCATCAAATTCAACTTGAACCTTGATTGCGTAAGTAATAGGAAGTTCAACCTCAACCGTGGGAATTCCCGATGCTGATGCTTCTCGCTTCCATTGTAGCGCGTTGCGTTTTATGCATTAAGCGTCTAGTCAGCACCTCGGTGGACATATAACTGTAACACTCACAGGACCTCAGAGTTCAATGAGGGTTGGGTTTAGCTTTAACCTCCAGTCGCATTTTTCGCGCCGCTGCGGTTGCTTGTTCGTTTTCATAATTAGAATTCAGAACCGTAACTAAAGGAACAGCCCGGATCGGCGTGATGGCAAGATATTGGATATTTACCCCGGCAACTTACCAAGGGTTAAAAGGTTTAAGCAAATCACGCTTCTCGACCGACCGACAATCCAAGAAGTAAGCCTGAGTACGTACATACTCGAAATCAACATACAAACTTTGGCAATAGCTCCCAGATCATTCGAGTCTCCAGGTTCTCGTTCCTCATCCTTTGTATGTATGGCAGGATAGATCTGATTCCTCATGCACATGGGCCTGTCACCCCACATACTTACTTATTGTGCACAGAGGCGTATTAATCTGTCGCTGTCGGGAGTCGCCTGCACATCGCACCATCCTCGTTGTTCCGCTGCTCCCGGCCCTCCCGTGCAAGGAAAAATGAAAAACCGGAGCGTATCTTGGCGATGTTGAACTATATCCAGCCATCAAGGACGTCCCAACTTGACTCTCAAGTATCCGATCAAACGCGGTCTAATCAAGGTTCACAACCAAGTTCAACTTGTTTCGGTTATTTCTGCCATTTTATTTCAGATCCAGTAGCGATTTTAGAAAGACTTGAAGAACAGTTTGGACTCCGTATTTTTGATAGGAACGCGCTCAAATCACCCAGGTCCCAGACGAGTTCTTGGCTCTGATTCCTTGCATGGACAATTTATGGTTCTGTCACCGACACCGTATTAATCTTTTCATCGCGTGGCGGCGTGCATATCGCACCCGGGTCACCAGTTCTGTTGCTCGGTGGTTCTCCGACCTCCCAAGGGCCCCGCTACCCGTAACGGTGTCTAATTATATTGGGTCTCAAGAGTATTACTCCCGAGTCGGTGGAGGTGGACCACTAGCACAGAAACGCGTTTTGAACCTTGGGTTCCGGCCTCGGTCCCGATTTCCCGCGTCTCCCGTGCTCCGGTGTTTTGTTGCAAGAAGGCCCAACGAGATCTATCTCCTCGCGGCAACCGAGTCGGATACAGTTGTCTACGCGACGCTTAAAAGTTGTCGGTTATCGAGTTAATTATCCCTTTGAAGCATTCCTTACTACGCTTTTCCACCGTCGCCCGCCGCTCGCCATTCGCCGCCATTGAGCAATTTTTTCGGGTCCGTTCGTTGCAGTGTTTGTATAGCGCGAGCAGAACAATTCCCAGGCCCCAGATACAAAACATAGCAGCTTAATAGCAGCCATGACATATCAACGCAGCGAATCGATTCGCCGCCAACCACGTCAATCAGCCACAACGGGACGGCATCCTGGCCTCTTCGGGCTTGAGATTTATTTTTTCGACTTCCGAGCTCCGTATCAGCGGTGCTTGAGCAGTCCTGAGCTCAGAAAGAGTACGCCGCTGAACAAACACCGTCAAAATAATGGTGGAGTATCTTGGCTGCTCCAGGTTCAGGAAGCCGAAAGACCGCTCATGATCATGATATGATGCATTGTCCGAGTAACGGAAACAATTCACTCACCTTTGATACACTTCACCGGCACCTACCTTCACACCTTACTAAACCACTCACCACACCCCATGAGGCCGGTTAGAGTTCATGCAGGGCTTGCCATCGGGTAAGACGAGCATGAAGCCGGCAGAACATACGCGCCGCGAATCGGAACGCCTTGAGCTCAGAGAAAAGTCCGTCGCTAGGGTGTATTCCAAAAATTAGGATTTTAGCCGAAATTGCCTGAGGCTCTGGTTGGCTGCTCCACAGCTCTTACCAATGAGCGCCTGAGGAATTTTCGGCTGAAACCGTCGTTTTTGGAATCCAATACACCAATTCCGTCGAGTATCCTGCTCCGGGGTTAGAATGGTGTCAAGGTCAAGCAAGCGACCATGATCACCGTTGTCCTCGACTAACGATTCACCTTCGCCGACATCTTTACCACACGAGGCCGATTTATTCAAAAAAAAATTGGGATTGGGCAAGACGAACCCGAAGCTGGCAGAACATACGCGCCGCAGATATTTTTCGTTGTAGCCATTGGATTAAGGTAAGACTTGTGGAGACGAGCCTGAGGCCGGCGGAACAGAGGCGCCGCGAATCTTCGCTTCAAGATGATCTTGCACGGGGTGGGCCGCTTACGCCTTGACCGCCGTTTTTAAAAAGCTGTTCCCGCGACGCGATCACCTGCGCAATTAATTGCTTCCCACAAGAGGTGATCGATCTGATGTGTTATTACGCGAGACGTGATTGATCTTGCGGCATCACGGCAAGACCTGATGTCTCTTCACTGACACTGCACCTGGGAGCCCGCTCAGCTTGCCTCAGTCCTCCATACCTCTGAGAAGTTGATTCCTCAGTTTCTACTCATTTCTGAGCATGTTTTTGAGCCCAAAATACCGAGGAAGAACTCATTTTTTGAACCATATGCACCATAGACAAGGTTATGGTCCAGAAATACCTCCACAGTGAGGCTATGAGATATTAGCTGTTCATCCTAAGCAAGATTAACATGACCTGGGTCGCAGGTGCGTCGAGCAATGCAAAATGGGTGAATTTGATGGATTTGATGGGAACTTCCTTTTCTGAGGGGGGGGGTCGTGGGAAGGAGTCCATCATCCCGAGAACGAGCACCTCTATCTACAACCTATCCACTTACGCCCGCCCGTGCCACACTCACACTCACCGGTACACCGGCGCCCACACCTCCTCGAGCTGCGGCGGCAGCCCCCCGTCGCTATTGCCTTCGACGCCAAGCGCGCCCCACGCCTCGCGCACGCGCGCTTTCTCCCCGCGGCTCAGGAGGCGCACCACCGTCCCGAAGCGCGGGACGCCGGAGAAGGCGCGCATGTACGCCGCGACCAGATCCCCGTCCGTCCCCGCACGCGCACCGAGCGTATCGGCGATCTCGACGAACAGCGCGGGCTCGAGGGATGTTTGGAAGAGTGCAGGCAGCGCGGTGGGGGGGATTTGCTAAATGCACACAGAAGAAGAAAATAAGAAGGGAAAGGTGAATCAAAAGACGTAGGAACGGGACATGGAAACACTCACGGAAAAGAGGGCGAAGCGCGCAGCGGGATCTGACACGCCTTCCCATGCACGCGTAAAGTCGAAGAGAGTCATCGGGGACTTGGTGTTCGCGGACGGTGAGGCCACAGATTTTTGTGCAATCGCGGATACAGAATTTTGTGCTGGCACCGGAGGTGATAATTTCGGTACAGGCACCGGTGCTGGTGGCGGTGAAGGTGCCGCTTCTTTGGCGGGAGGCGGCGTCGGCTTTACGACCTGCTCTGCAGTTGGAGCTGCCGCGTCTTGCTTCGCGGGTGCAGGTTGTTTTCCCTCTCGCGTAAATATTGTGCTCTCGCCCGTGGCACGGAAAATGCCCCCGCCGACGCGACTTGGTTTACTGCTGTCCCGTGCGCTCTTCGCATCCTTGAACGAGGAAGGCTTCGGGATTGGTTGGGCAGCAGGTTTAGGAGGCGGGGCCGCAGTCGTCGAGGGTTTGGTATCGGAAGAAGAGGACGCGTTTAATGGGCGCGACGAAACGGGCTTCATCAGATCAGACGCCTCGGGGGCGTTCGTCTTCGTCGCTGGTTTCGGGACCGTTGAGGGCGTTGAGGGCGCTTTGGGCGCGTCTACTGGTGTCGGCGTAGATCTTCGACCATCCGTCTCAACGATAGTTATCGGTATCCGGCGGCGTTTTGGTGTCAGGGAAACATCTGTTGGAACGGTTTTGGATTTCTGTAGTCGCGTTAAAAAAAAGGAATTAGATGGAGGAACACGCAATACTTTTGCTGCCGAAGCCTTTTGGATCAACTCTGCGACCTTGCTGAGCTCTTGTTTTACCGATTGGTTCGCGGGCTCGAGCTTAGCGGCCTCTTTCAGATCTAATAAAATTATGAGGGCAACGTCAGGACCAACAACACGGAGAGAGCACACCCTCATGGGCTTCCGAGAGCTTCTCCAGCCCCACCCGCGCCTGTGCGCGTCGGAACAACGCTTTCGTATTGCCCTTACTAAGCGTCAGAACAGTTGAGCAGTCGCGCTCCGCGTCTTCGTTTCTGGAAGCCGCCAATGTTGAGAGAAAGTAAGAGTCATGCAGCCCCGCGGAACATACTTGCCTAGCTTGAGGTACGCGGCGGCGCGATTGAGGGGAAAAGTCGCGTCGGTACGATCTGCGTGGATTGCGGCGCTATAATGGCCAATTGCAGTGGGATAGTCGCCTGCCTTGAAGGCTGCGTTTCCCTAAAACATGTCGGTACTCTGCCATTCAGTGTAATCTATTGTACCTTTTCTTTTTCTTGGGCAGCTTGCGCCATGGCGGTTCGGGAGAAAGTGGTGAGCAGCACGTGCAATTTCTTTCTTCTCCAAACGCTCATGGGCACTCCTGCCGCGCCAGACTGGGACTCTTGTTCGCGCTCTTCTGCTGTTTCATTACGCGCTGATACTCAATCGCTGCAGTAATTCCCATCGACCCTGTTCTGCAGCAGTCCCAAGCCCCGGCTCAGCCAACGCAGTCTCCGTAACTTACCTCCCGTTTCGACCTTCCGGCTGTTGATCCACGTCACTCCAGGGCGGCCTCATACGCGCACACCGCATACACCCAGCAATACTACCAGCAGCAGAATGCGTATTATCAGCAGTATGCGCCTCAGCAGACCCCGCAGCAGCACTACGCGCCGGCTCCCACCACCCCTGCTCCCACTGATGTGGCGACGCTAAACGATGCAGCCAGTAGTGCAGGCGTAGACGTGCGGGTCCGTTCGTCCACATGAGTCTCGTATGTATCGCTTAAATCAACAGGCAGAGGAAGAAAGACTGCGTGCTTCGACGACCCAATCAACCGCCTCTTCCTCGCGCATAAAACTCGACCGTTCGCGCACGCAACCACTCAACCCCAACTTTGACCTCGAAGTGCTCAAGCCGCGCCTCGCTGAGATCGCCGCACACCACAAACTCGCGGGCGGCGTACCGGAGGAGACGGCCACCTATGTCGCCCTCGCGCTGCGCACGCGCCTCGAGCGCCTCGTCGAGCAGATGAGCGTCGCCGCGCGCCACCGCACCGACACGCAATTCGACCGCCCCGCCTCGCTTTACGCCGAAGGCCTGCCGATGTGGAGTCTCGTTGTGCGCAGCGACATCGCGAAGCAGGCCGCCGTACTCGAGCGCATCGACCGCGAGGAGGAGACCAAGGTCCGCCGCGAGCGCAAGGAGCGCGCCGAGATGACCGCGGCGCAGACTGCGGCTCTCGCCGCGCAGGCGGCCGGCGCTGGCGGTGGGTCGGGCATGGACTTTGACGACGAGGAGGGTGGGAAGCGCAAGAAGAAAAAGGACGGGCCCGGGGTGACTGCGCGCAACATGTCGGAGGACGTGCGGAAGAAGATGTCCAACGCCGTCGCAAGTCAGGCTGCGGGTATTGGCGGCAAGTACTCCTGGATGAATGCAGGAAACGCTGCTGCGGCTGCTGCGAAGCCCGTAAAGTCGGCGACACCGTCTTCGACGGCCACGACCACGACGGCTGGCGGGGGCGGGGGCTGGGCGCGTGCGTATGTCCCGAAGAAAACCGACACGCCGGCAGCGGCGCCCGAACCGGTGGAAGAGGATACACGGACCGCGATCACGATCCGAGATGCCCAATTCGTAATAGAGAAAGAACGAGGGCATGGCGGTGGGAGGGGGAGTGGGAAAGGATGGACTTGAATTTAATGCATGTGCGTTTGCAAAACAATGTATTTGTATCCTTCTACCTACTTGACTCTCGACATTTCTTGTGTCATAAGAAAACTTGAACGCAAATTCAGCTTCGAACTACGCGCTCCGAACCAGCCAACATATCCCAAAAGAAATCGCTCGTGTATTTGTACGCATCCTCCTCGCCGAATGTTTGGACGTAGTACATCTTCACCGAACCCTTGCCTTTGACTCGGAAGTTGGAGTCGATAATGGCGCACACCTTCAACGCCTCACCGTCGGGGTTGAGGAATATATACGCGTCGCCTTGGATGAGCTGGTACGGGTCCTTTTGCCATTCGGCTATTTGAGCTGGGGTGACGGCCACGCGGGGCAGCGTGGAGAGCTCGTCCCAACCTTTGAGCTCAAAGGTGGAGATTTCGTCTGGAAAGACGTTGGTTGGGTCCTCGTCGCCTGCCTTTTCGTATTCCGCACGGCTATAGCACGGCCTTCAGACGTTGAAGGTTGAATGGAGTGAAAGAACACACTTCATAGCTAGTTCTAGCAGGTGCTTGTGGGATCCTGATAGGTTCTTTGGAGGTCTGCTTTACAACACAAATGTGGGTTTTGAACAAGGAGAATAGGGGTGAATGTCCAAATGTGGCAATACGAGTTCCAATCACTGATTTGGCAGCTGGCAAACGCGACTTGCCGCTCGGCGCTCACACTTTGTGACTGCCACTGAATCTCTCGTCCTTGACAACTTTCATACGGGGTACGTTTCTTGAGCGCGACATTCGAGCGACATTCCCGCTCAATCTTTGGTCACTAATCCTGTTGCGATCTACTGGCTCAGAACTCCAACCACTGCCCTATCGTCATATTTCTCCATATTTCTCAATGCTCTGGCCGCGTAGCCTTCTCCTTCTCCTGCTCGCCGCCCTCACACACGCCAACACCGAAATTGCCAATTTTGCCGCCTCTGAGCGCACAGCTGCACCGCTGCTACATGCGCGGGGGTGGCCGACCCTGCACCCGCGTACTACAACAAAGTGGGCCCTCGCGCGAGCGCCGCACGGCACGCCTCTTACAGTTGTATGCGCCTCAGAGTCTGAATCAGAACGCTGCCCATACGAGCTCTGGTTCGCGCTCGACACCCCGGACGCGTATGCAAGGTGGACGCTCCGCCTCTCGTGGCCTGGCTCCACACCCACAGACTTCGCGCTAGACATACTCGACCCCCGCGCCGCCGCCGCCCTCCACCTAATGCCCCCAGAGGTCGGTGCGCCAACTACAACGTGCAAATACGCACGTATACGCGCCGTGGACGCGGGTGTGCGCACGCCGGGGCCACTGTGGACCCCGAATTTTCACGCCCTCCTCGCCCGTGTGTTTCGTAATGGCACCGTCGGCGCCAACCCGGAGTCGAATTCGAACTTGGACACAGAGGATGACAAGGTCCATCTCATCCTGACGCTCGAACCGCTCCTCCTCGGCGTACTCCCCGAGAGCGTCGTCCCGTTCCTCCTGATGGCAGTCGCGGTGATGGTTGCGCTGATACATCCGGGAGGCGTTTTGGAGCGGGTGCACAAGGGCGTGGAGGGGCTGGTGAGGGAGGCGAGGAGGGAAGTGGAGAAAGAGGAATAGAACTGATAATTCGAATTTTGCCCACCCGGACTCTCTTCAGTTCTCAGCTGGACGATGAAATCGTGCAGGTCTTGTGATGTTTCCTCCCTCAGGCTATCGCTATCTACGGCCTACCCTCTTACTCAACAACGACCATGCCGCTTGGTCTACACAGCGAATTCAAATAGCCGACACCACACAACACATGACAAGGGTAAAAATGCAGATTCACGTGTGCTTAGTTAACGCGAAGGTCTTGAGCCTGACCTCCACGACAATGAAGCGCCAGGTTGGCTAGACCTCGCTCGGGGACGTACCCTGGACCATATTTCTTGCGCCGTGTATTCTTTCAACCCTGTCTTCTTTCGTTCTCTTTCCCTCCCGAGGTGCAGCCCTCCTACCTCCCCGCTGGCGTGCTGGCGTCTCGTAGCTCCACGCTGCCCTTCCCTCTGCCCTTCGCCCCCTCTGTCCCTTCTTCCTTGCATTTCCTTCCTGAGGCACAACTCTCCTGCCTTCTGGCACTTCCCACGGCCTAAGATGCAACTCTGCCCCCCTCACCGGTTTCCTGGCGGTATACGCCAATGAACATCCTCCGGCCCGCAAGATGACCAACAAGATTCTATGTGCGCTTTTGGTCCGGTGGTGAGTGCCAACGCTCACGCTAGGATATCAGCAGGACTCGCTTTGCTTCTTTCTTCCTTTTTCTATTTCGGAAAATTGTCGCAGAATTTGATATAAATGAGCTGGCGACATAGTACCCGCTGCAACGATGGTCCGCTTACTCGTCCACCTCCTGGGCGCCTTCGTTGCTGCTCTCATGGCTACTGCCGCCAACAATACTCACCTCAATCCCACCATTCCCGGATGGCACAGCGACCCCAGCTGCATCTTCGTCCCTGAATGGGACGACACGTTCTTTTGCGCGACTTCGACATTCCTCGTGACGCCCGGCATGCCGATTCACGCCAGCAAAGACTTGGTCAACTGGCGGCTTGCCAGCCATGCTTTGAACCGGCAGACCCAGTGGCCACACTACAACACTACGGGCCAGAGCGACGGTATATTCGCAATTACGCTGCGATTCCACGATGGCGTCTTCTACGCGATAACTTTCTTCGTATCGGATGGGAGTAACCCCCTTCCCCCGGGGCTGCTGTTTAAGACCACCAATCCATTCGACGACGCCGCGTGGGGCGATCCCGTACTCTTTCAAGCACCGAATATCGACCCTGACCTCTTCTGGGATGACGACGGCGTCCCATACATGACGGCGGCCGAAAGCATCATCTCTACGATCGACCTGGAGACCGGTGCCTTGGGTCCCGCCACCCAACTTTGGAATGGCACGGGTGAACGCAACCCCGAAGGCCCGCATATCTACAAGAAGGATGGGTGGTATTATCTCTTGATCGCAGAAGGAGGCACGGAGGTCAATCATACAGTCACCATGGCGCGCTCGAGGAACATCACGGGCACGTATATCGGCTTCGAAGGGAATCCCGTCTTGACGAATAAAAACACCGACGAATACTTCCAGACCGTCGGGCACGCTGACATCTTCCACGACGCGGCGGGCAACTGGTGGGTATCCGCGCTGGCTACGCGTTCAGGGCCGGAGTGGATCAACTACCCCATGGGACGCGAGATGGTCATAACGCCAGCGACGTGGGCTGAGGGCGAGTTCCCCGTTATATCGCCCGTCCGCGGTACCGAAAGCGCATGGAAGCTTCCGGTGTCGAAAGACGTTAGGGGCACCGGGCCCATCTATGGCACACCCGACGTCTTCGACTTTGCCCCCGGCAGCGCCATTCCGTCGAACCTACTGTTTTGGCGTTGGCCTGATGCCAATTCCTTCACAGTGTCCTCCCCTGGTCATCCCAACACGCTGCGCATTCAACCGTCCCCGGATATCAATAGCGGTATCGACCCGATCTCGTTGATTACGCGTCTCCAGACCGACACCCTGTTTGAATTTAGCATCGACGTTGCCTTTGCGCCGACCGACGTTAACGAGGAAGCCGGTGCCACGGTTTTCCTCACCCAGACGCAACACATCGACCTCGGCATCGTCCTGCTCTCCGATAACGCCAACAGTCCTTCTACACCCCATCTGCGCCTCCGCACCACTGGCGGTGGCAATCTGGACACGGCACCCCCTCCTCCCGTGATCCTCAGTATTCCCACCTGGCGCGACCCCATCACGCTCACCATCCGTGCCAATAACGACACGCACTACACCTTCTCGGCGACACCGCAGGGTGGCACGGCTCACGACGTCGTCGTGCTCGGTTCTTTACCCACGACAATTGTGAGTGGTGGCACTGGTCCGTTTACCGGTACGTCTGCTAGCTATGATCTTCAGGCTTTGATGCTTAATCTAATGACAGGCGCTCTCGTCGGCGCGTATGCGACAGCGAACAACGGGACAGGCACTACGCCGGCGTATATCTCGAGCTGGAGGTACACGGGCATCGCGCAGCAGATCGACAACAATACGTTCGTACCTTCGTGGTAGACATTCCCAGTGCACACATTGTCGTCCTCGAAAACTTCCAACTTCAGTAGTGCATGCCATGTTTCATCTTTAATGACATAGGGTGTATTCGCACGAGGCGCTGCAACTCCTCCGCTACAACTTTATCCTGGACGCCAAAATTGTGGAGGTCTTGTGATGTTTCCTCCCTCAGGCTATCGCTGTCCACGGCCTACCCTCTCATGCTGCTGTGCGACTGGTGTTTCGGGCTATGGCCTACATAGTCTAATACTTATTAAGAGCTATTTAACCCAAAGATATCAAGCTCGAGCTCCACGACAAGGAGGCGCCAGGTTTGCTAGACTTCGTTCGGGGACGTACCTTCGACCATCTTTCTTGCGCCGCGTATCCTTTCAACCCTGGATTTTTCACTCTCTTTCTCTTTCCGGGCGCAGCTCTCCTGTGTCTCCGGGTTCCTGGCGCCTCGTCTCTTCCATGTATCCGTCCTTGCTCGTAACTCCTTCACAGGGTGCAAAGTACTTCCTGCCTTACCTAACCCTTCCCACGGTGTACTATAGTTCTTCCTCGCCCTTTCCCATGATGCAGTTCAATCACGTGTCGGTCAAAGCGCTATATCGCAACCCCTGTTTGGCAACTGGCTTACACAAATATGGGGTATTTTTGGGAAGTCAAACCGAGAAACGGCATCCATGAATGATCTGCTGAGTGAGCTGAGTTTGAGTTATAAAAAACAAGTGACTGGTATAGCAAGACCACAGCTGCTCAGGTTTTGTACATCCTGGTTGGAAAACCGGTGTATCGAGTTTTTGGTCTCATCACTTTGCTGCTGAGCAGCTGAAAGTCTACGCTCCGCCACAACGCCCTCAGCAAGAGTCCACATGTTAGGAAGACCAAAATGCGCGTCTTCCCAGTGTTTGATGGGGTCGTTGACAGTTATGGAGCAAACGGCGACCACGCGGGGGTCAGGAGGGAAGGAACCAGTCGCAGAAGTGAGTGCGGCAGCAACGAAGTCGAGTATGACCAAGACCTGCAGATTTGGACAGATGGTGCACACCCTTTCTGCATAGCGGCCAAGGCTGGAATCATCGGACAATAAAGCGACATGTGTCAACCGAGGGAGTTGCGTGAGAAGCTCGAGCTGAGAGGCATTAATACTCCGCAGGCCGAGGTGAGTTATTCCCAAAGCCAAGCCGGGGGTGCGGGTATGGCGATCATATGTGTGATGTTTTCAAGGGGCGCGACAAGTCGCCGAAGAGGGAGCTGGATGGTGGGGAGTGAAGACATACTCCCATGCCAGCATGTAAGTGTCTGGACTCCACTACATGCAGACAGAATGAGAGCAGTCTGAGGTTCACTGACAAAGAGATTGGAAGAAGTAACGTTTTAACCACAGCCGCGAAAAAATCGGGAGGTTTGGAATTGATCAAAACTGTAAATCTGTCTGCGCTTGCAGGGCCAGTAGTCGTCACCAACTCGTAGAAAATGCGGTCGAACCTGCTAGTGCGGTGTGAATGTATGCATTGAGCTCTGGAAACTGACCAGACATGAAAGCGTGGGGCGACTAAGCTGAGCCGGGTTTAGTTTGAGAACAGCATCTTTGTGGTTGGATCGAACTGCGAGCTCAATGATTTCGCGCTCCAGCTCGGGAAGTAGACTCGACATGAGGTTGTGGACGAAGAGGAAGAGAAATAAGTGACGTAACAATGTTGCAATGTCGCCTTGCGCGATCGGTTGCCACTGCATTCGAAAACCGATTTTGTTTTCTCTGCAGCTTGCGCCAGCGGCGGAAATTGAACATACCACCTCTACCTTGCACTACCTTTGGCCCAAAAATTCTGACCAGAACATCCTCGGACAAGGCTCGACAAAAGTCAAGGGACTTCAAGGGATTTGGACCCAAAGTCTGTGCGATTTGGGCAAAGAACGCGCTTTTTCGCCCTAGAACAAGCCCAGTTCTTTGCAGGAGCTCCACAAGCCTTGCATGGCGTATTCTCGCTGTGTGAGGGACGTCGGAGTTCAGTCCTACGCGACCTCTCCGACTCACAATGGCACGTCGCCGGCATCAGCAGAGGTTTGTCTACGCTGCGTTCGATGTCTCCCCAAGTCAGTGGCCGACTCAAGGGTGAGAAGGCTGCCGATAGCAGCGATGGCTATCGCCACGGACGCCCAACCCCACGCGCGAACCCTTATTACTCGCTGCCTCGCAAAGCCCTCCGCCGTCGTCTTGGCGCATGTCAGTGCGTGAGCGTGAGACCCACCGTGATAGGCACGCTCATCGTGAGTCGTATCCGCCGCCCGTTCCCTGCTCGCAAGCGACTGCTCCCGCGAGGCTGTTTCCGACTGTGGCCATGTTTACGCTTGGTCTACGCGCCGTCCCTCCATTCATTCAGGTCTGGCTCTGCGTCTGCGCCTCGAAACGGAGATTGCCAAATTTACTTGAATCCCACGTCTACCAGTTGATCGAAGGTGGGCAATGATTGGCTCCCCAGGTATTCAAAAACATGCCGCGATGATTCAGCGGGCATTCTCACCACGACGATGCAGTTGGAAACCTTGGCCGCAGTGCCAGTCTTTCTCGTCGCTTACGTCTTTTATTTGACCCGCAACCGAACTGGTTTACCCAGAGTCGGCAAAAGCGGTTCTCTAGGATTCATTCAAACGGCTCTCAAGTCTATCACGTCGTTCGCGGACCTGATCGATGAGGGGTTGAATAGCTACGGTGGTAAGCACGAGCAACTACCTAGTTACCTGATAGAAAGTCTGAATCAGAGCCAGGTAAGCCCTTCGTGGTTCCTACCATGGCCGGGTCGCTTGTTGTGGTGGGACCGGAAAATGTGGATTTGATCAAATCGAGCGACGATACTATTGTAAGGTTTATTTGCCTTGGAGTGAAATGAGTTGGTTGTTCATTGTGTCATGTCAGCTAAACCAACCGACTTCTGTCACTGAGGTACGATGCGTTAGAGCTATCGGACTGTCTGCAAACAAAAGAGCTCGTTAGAATCTCCAGTTGATGCACACCATGAACTCCAGGCAGCAAGCACTGCCTTATCAAATGGTGGTCACGCGGACCGACATAACTCGAGCGATAGGGACATTCATTCCCGAGGTCCTCGACGAGACACGTCTTTCTATGTCTGACGCTTTCGCACCTTCTGGTGAAAGTGAGCCATGCCATTTCTTTCGTTCCTCAAAAACTATGCTGAGGATTGACTTCCAGAATCCGTCAATGTCCCACTTTTCCACACCATGACACACCTCATTGCTCGAATCAGCAATCGTGCCATGCTAGGTACAACGCTCTGTCGCCAAGAACAATTTTTACACGATGTAATCCACTTCGCCGAAACCGTCGTGTACGCACTTTTACACATTCACCCGCCCGGCCCTAACCTAAACAATAGTCTGTACTCTCAGCTTCTTAGATGGTTTCCCAGTTTTTTGAGAGGGTATGCCCTTGAACCTTCCGCCGTCGCATCCGTTTTGAGAATCCGCTGCACAGACTGCTCTATTTCTTGGCTACTTCTACGTTCGGCGGTCCCAAAGAGCCTACCAAAGCTATCGTTCCGCACTTGAATTCGCTCATTGCCGAGAGAAAGCAGGGACTTGAAAGTTCGGTTCGTACTATATTATGATACTCCACAGGATTTCATTTCCTATTTCTCAGAAAACCATCGCCGACTTTCTGCTCAACCATGCGCCACCCGAAGAAATTGCAAACCCAAAGCTTTTGGCTATGCGCGTACTCAACCTCAACTTTGGATCCATACACACATCGTGAGTCACCACAAACCGAAAAGATTTGAAGATCAACGCCCGCGCAGCTCCATCTTTGGAACTCATGCGATCTTCCACTTGGCCACCCTTTCGGAAGCCGAACTCGATGGTGTCCGCCACGAAATTATTGAAGCCCTTGAATCGGAAGGTGGCTACAACAAAGCTTCCCTCGCCAAAATGCGCAAACTGGACTCCACCCTCCGAGAAGTTGGGCGCTTCTATTCCCTTGGTTCCCTTGGTCTCAATCGTCGCACGGTCAAACCAGCCGTGATGATGGACGGTACAGTCGTCCCCCCGGGCTACGGCGTCGTTATTCCCCTCAAGCTTATCCACTTCGACGAGAACGTCTACCCTGAGCCGTATAAGTTCGACTGTTTCCGCTTCTCGAACCTCAGGGAATCGGAGGACAGTGATGTAAAGTACGGATTTACCACCGTTGAGAAGGATTTTGTTCCTTTTGGTTTGGGCAAGCATGCGTGTCCTGGTCGGTTTTTGTGCGCCTGTTTCCAAAGAACTAGAGAAGCGTGGTTAACAAAAATTATGACAGCGCGTCGATGGAGTTGAAGATCATGCTCTCCCATCTGTTGTTGAACTACGACGTGAGCCTCGCGGATGGAGCCAAGAAAGTCCCGAAGCCGACCACATTTGGCTCGGGCGTGATGCCGGACACGAAGGCCTGTGTGACTATCACGCCGAAAGTGGGACAGGCGGGCCAGGACCTTTGATTTTGAATATGTGTTGTAGGTCAACTGTGAGCGACTAAAACGCGTTATGGCTCGCTTAACTGACGACCCGAAGGAATTCAACTAGCAGCCCTCGTTCAAGAACATACCCTGTACCATCCTCTTTGCGCTGTGTATCCTTAACCCCATGTTCTCTCTCGCGCTCTTACCCTTTTTAACACACTACTTGTCGCCGCATTTTTGCTGGCTAGGACTGTTGAGTACTGCAAGGCTCAAAATGACAATCACGTGTTGGTCAAAGCGTACTATCGTGTCTCTTTTTGGCAATTTTGATAGCGATAAATTTATAAACCAATGATATAAGAACAGGCATTCCGGCACCATCAAGCCGAGTATAATGAGCTAGGAGCCCTAAAAAATGTGCAACCCGAAAGTCTTAGTTTATTTATGACGACCGAGAGTTTGAGAAGTAGCAGCGAAAAGGATGGCAGTTTGAGAAACAGCAGCGAAATACGGTCTCTGCTATGCATCTGTTGATCTTTGCATCCTCTTCTCTTCAGCATGCCGGGTTGCGCGAATCATCGAGGTATCAAAACGAACTCCAATCCGGGGATGGGGACGACATTAAGCATGGGTCGCCGGGTGGATCGGCCTGTATTGGTCTGAAAATCACTCAGACCTGAAGACAGTGCAAAGATCAAGTTTTACCTCTCGTCGTGCGTTATTCTGCTTTATCAAGTTGCTGAGCCGGACGTTTCCGCTCGTTACAGAGCTCAGCCACAGTCCGAGGTGACTCATGCCCGACATTCCACTTTTTTTGGAGTATCCTTGGGATCCGTCCGCACAAGGATGCGCCCAAGCCACATCTAATTATCTAATACACAACACAGCAATACTATACAGATTAACCACGGCGGCGCATAGGATACAATCATCCAATCTTGATCTTCTTCGTTGGCTGCGAATTAGCCTTCTCCCCGTCCTTCCGTTTCTTGTTGGCTCCCGCTTTCCAGTTCCTCACCAGCTCTCGGAACTTGTCCCATAGTACTTTGGCAAATTTACCGATGTCGGATTCGGGCATGTTGAATGTAATGGCGTTGTCGATCATCAGCTGGATGTCGGCCTCGAAGGCCTCCACCGAATCGTACTTGTCGCTATTGAGCCAGTTCCGTATCGTGTGCATATCACGGGGGTGCTTGATGATGTCCGGATAGGTAGGAATTCCAAGGGCAATTGGGTCCACCGGCTCGCGAAAGATCCCAAAGCTGGAAA
This sequence comes from Mycena galopus ATCC 62051, assembly GCA_014925785.1. Taxonomy (NCBI): domain Eukaryota; kingdom Fungi; phylum Basidiomycota; class Agaricomycetes; order Agaricales; family Mycenaceae; genus Mycena; species Mycena galopus. Next base: position 621,714 of record WIQG01000026.1, read on the forward strand.
GCAATGTAAGCATAGCGCAAAATGGGAAAATTGATTCGTGCGCACGGATCTTCCTTTCCCAGCGCCGTCAAAATCCCTTGAAGGCCGCGCTTCTCGTTCGGCGAAAGCTTCTTCTCCATCGCCTTCTCCATGACTTTCGCCCATTCCTTCTTGAACACCTTCTCCACCGTGTCGGCGCAGTTACACGGATACGTCATGGGCGGATTGAATGTTCTGCAGTTGCTAAACACAAGGTCGACGTCCTTGCGTAGCTCCTCCATGGTTTCATATTCATGCGAAGCGAGGTTGGTGGAGATCGTCCCGAAATCCATGGGATGCCGAATCTCATCCAAATAACTATGAAACGACTTAGTTTCGCGCGCTCCGAAGAACGAGACAGAAAGAAGACTGACGTAGGACACCCGTCCAACACCGGGTCCACAGGTCTCTGGAATATTCCGCTTTCCGGCACTTTCATGACGGTCGAGAGAAGCTGCTTGCACCTCTTCTCGTCGATGGGGGTTGCCTGTGGTGCGCGCGCAGGTGCCGCCGGAGATTTCTTCAAACGAGGAGCGGGAGGGGCGGGAGCCGCAACGACTTCCTTCTCCTTTCCTTTGACGGATATTCGGGGAACATCCACAGACGCAGGCCGCGACTCCGGTGGGTCTACCGGCGGTTTCGGCTTGGGTGGGTTCAGAACGATCTTGGGTATCGCTGACGAGGAAGGCTCAGTCGGAGAGGGCCGGCCTTTCTTGGCAGGCGTTGCGAGCGCAAGCAGGTCGTCCTCCGCCTCATCCTCTTGATCCGATATATCCACCTTCTTCCGCTTCCCGTTGGTCGACTTCTTCTCTCGCTCCAAAGCAAGCACCTCCTGAAGAATGTCATGAGACCCATCGTCGACATAAGGAGGCGGAGGGGGATCTGCGGGAAGCTCGGCAGGAGGAAGCTCGACCTTTGGCTTCCGCTTCGGCTGCTTCGAGAGCTTGGGCGTCGCCTCCTTGGGTTGAGGTGCTTTGAACTTGATAGTTGCCCGAGAAGTCGACGGCGTGGGTTCTGAAGCAGCAGGTGGGTCGGGGAACGCTCGAGGAACAGGGGGTAAAGCCCTGGGAGGAGGAGGCTGAGGCTTTTGAGCCTCCTTTGCATGCGCAGCCTCAAGCGTTTTGTTGATAATGGTCCATTCTAGATTTCAGTGAGCACCTGACATTCTGGAAGAATTGGGTGCGTACGCTTCTCGAAATATGTTTCCAAAGCCAACGTTTCGTCATGAACAAACGATCCGACGGGGTTGTACAACTTGGCATTCGACATTATCAGACGGAAATCTGCTTGGAAAGCGAACCGGTCTGGGTATTTCCCGCCCTCGAGTTTATGCGCCATCGATTGCAGATCCATAGGCTCTTTGACGACATCAAAGTACCTGGATCAAAATGTCAGTGAATCGTTCGGGGTTTTCAAGTACGTGCATGCATACTTGGGGGCGTGGTCTCGAATGGGATCCACAGGGTACAAAAAAATCTTCGCGTGCTTGTGACCTTGCAATTTCTTCAACGCCGAGCGGGTGGCCCGCAGATCGTTCAATGACATTCCTGCTGCCTGTGCCTTAAGCGCATGGACGGGTTTGGGAACGCCATTAGGCTTTGCGGGAACGGCGACGCCGTTCGGTTTCGGAGGTTTCGCCTTTGCCACTGGCACAGGCGGCTTTGCCTTGGAAGGAAGCGCAGGAACAGCAAACGCGACTGCCCTGGCTTGGCTTTGAGGCTCCACACTCGGCGTCCGCGCGGGCGTCCGTATGACAGGCGTCGAAGGCCGTATTTTGAGCTTGGTGGGGACGTGTTTCGAAACGACAGGACTCTGAACCGCCGCCGGGCCAGCTAATTTCAGCGGGCGCGCCTTGGAAGGCAGCGGCGTGAGTATGGGGGGAGTCTCAGTGACGGGTGTAATCGGAATATGGATCTTGACAGTCGGCGCGGTCTCCTCGACGGGCTTGATAAGAAGATCGGCCAATTTGAGCAGACACCATCGGACTTCATGGTCAACGTCAGGAGCACTACAAGAGAAGCAAAACATCAATACTAATATCATTCCGCCGGAAAAGAAAAGTGACTTACAGCGCAAGTGGCATCACAAGTTCCCTGAAGACCTCATTCTTCCCGACCTCCTTATCTTTCCGCAGGGCCTTGATCATCGCATCCATCTCGCTCTTTCTCGACTCCTTGTTCTTATCTGGAATCGAGCCGTCCTCTTCAATCAACAACGACTCGGGATCCTTCGAGTTCAGCTTCATGTCGCCCATCTGCACCAAGAGCGCCAAACTCTGGCACGCATTGCGCGCAACATGTCGGCGGACGCTCCGCGAAGGATCGTGTGCCATGACCGCCAGAACGTAGTTCATGATCGGAGGCGTATACCACTTCGTCATGAAGAGTCCATCGAACGCGGCAATGCGGACCTGTGTATAATTTCCCTCACTGGTCCATCACCTCTTCAGAAATTCGTCGGGTCCTCAAGTAGATATAACTCACCGTGTCAGCGGGAAAAACTGAAGCGGCGCGCTGGGGATGAGGTTCGCAACCATAAGAACGAGGTAGAACTTTTGACGCGTTGATCAATCCTCCGAACAAATATGGAAAGGAAGGGAAAAATACTACCTCTAAACAAGCGATGGTGACGTTGTTATGAGTGGAAGGAATTAGCCTGTCCATACTCCGGTATCGATCAACCTCAGCCAGACTTTGCTTAAGAAGATCTGCGTCTTCCTCGTTATATTCGGTGCGCACTTCGGACGGCAACAGCTCTCCGCGTTCCGGGGAAGCGGTGGAGACGGTAGCGTATGCTGCCGCAGAAATTATAGTGCAGATATAGAAACCGTCCGCGTACTGAAAATGCGACATAAATAAATTGATACAAAACAGAGAACATGAACAACTCACAGCATTAGAAGTATTATCGTTATAGCGAAGCTGGTCAATCAGAAATTTCCGGACAATGGACGGAGATTTGCCATTCGGGTAACGAGTCCGAGAAATAGCGTTTATAAGGCTCTGTAAAGATAAACACGTTCGTCAAATGGTTCGTCGTCCAACGGACAACGACGGACCTTGCGCACGAAATACTCGGACAGGTCAGAAAAATCGTTCGGTTTGGGAACGTAAGTGTGCGCGAAGAGATCCTGGTTGGGATCCTCTGGATCGTAACAGTATCGTAGAAACAATTTAAAGAGATGAAACAAGCCCAAGTAGTCCAAGCGAGGTATCGAGCACTGAAATAGAGATAAATCAGGGCTTTTTGAGGCGCCGAGAGCGTAAACATACGTGTACGAGCGCGACAGCTGCTTCACAGCGGATGCGGAAGTAGTAGTTCGACACCAATACTGTCTTCGTCAAGGTACTCGATACGATTTTTGTGGGCTGCTGCGCGAGAGCATGTAACGCCTGACGGTGTCTTAGTGCTGTGAGTATCGAGAGACGGTCGAGACCCACCTCGAGCTGAGCCACCACATCCCTGTCCCGCTGCAGCTGCGAAACCCACATAAAATCGGGCTGTTCAAACTTCAAGTCCGCGATCCACTCAAAGTCGGCGTCCATCCGGATCCACTCGTACGTGGCCCCGCTCATGGCCGTCTCGTCCTCCTCAGTCCAGTCCTCGACCTTCCAGTTGTTCCGCTCGCTCTCCTTCTCCCACACCTCCAGCCCGAACCCCATGTCCACCATGCCCATCGCTTCCGCCGCCTCCGAGTCTCCCTCGGCTGCAGCCTGCGCCGCCGCCTGTCTCGCCAGATACCGCTTCGTATTGCGCCGGACCCGCTTATATTTCGTATTAAACGGCACCTCATAGCGCTTGACTTGCGACTGGATATCCAAGACGTGCTCGTACGGCGTCCCGTCCGCCTCATGGATCCGCACCGTCATCTGCCCCTCGAAACAGCGCACGGGCTTGAGCAGCGCCATTGAGTGCTCGTTTCCCTCGATCATGTTGAACGCGGGGCAGTTTTGCCGCATCAAGATCTCCACCGCCATCTTCTTCCGATTGAACGCCGCCGAGAAAGCGAACGTCGGACATCCACTCCCGTAGATCCACTGTTCCGCAAAAGTGCGCGGGTCGACGCCACTGACCTTCCGGCAGGTGCGGAGGAACATGTGCGTCGAAATGGTGTTGTTCTCGCCAGTCAAGGCGGACAGGAATATTTTGGGTAGGACACGGGAGAGACCGAGGGAGGTCCCACTCTTCCCGAGCTTTCGGTCGAGAATGTGGAGGACAAGCGGTGCTTTAAGGTTGATAAACGCAATCTCGGCCGCATCCGGTGGCTCAAGTCGTGTCGGCTGGCAAATTGGAGGCATTAAACCCGTGTCCCGTTCCACGACCCGTTGCATGTCCTTCTTCAGCCGAAAGCGGTACTCGTTATTTCCGAGCAACTTTTTGACGAAGAGGCCCGTTATATACAGCGCCAGACCGTTGACCAGCCATGTATCAGAGAAGAATTTGGGCTGAATGTTGATCCCCATCCACTGGCATGCTAAAGCATGCGCGAGGGCATGCCGCGTCTCGAGGCATTGCTCGATAGCGTCTTCCCCGTGGAGCAAGTCGACAGAAAGAAGGGAGAACGTGGAGCTGTCGAATCGCTGTATTGGCATCTCGTCGACAAAGACGAGTTTGTACGAGCCGAAGGGGTAGGACCCGAATTCGGTGGTGTAAAAGCTCATGGCGGAGCGGAGACACCCGGTCGAAGTGGTAAGGAGGGATTCGTGGCCCGGGAGACAGAAGGCATACATCGGCGGCTGGGACGAGTTGCCGTCGTCGGCGATGTGGTCCAGGGGTATCGAGTACATGTGGAAAGGTCCCGCGGCAAATGCGATGTGTTGCACTGAGGTGAGCACGGCCTGGGAAAACAGAAAGATGGTCTTGTGCGAGCTGTAGGGGTGGGCAACCTGCGGCCTGTCAGTGATGACTCAAATCAGAGGGGCAGTAACGCACCTGCTCAACCAGCTCCCCACTGCAAACAACCAAAGTCGGGCTTGCGTCCGTTGGCTCATCGTCCTCGAGAGATATCTCTTCAAGATACCGGGGCACGACAAACTCGAACTCCCAAGTACATTTTTCCCAGAGGTTGTCGATGCAGGGAACCCAACATCTTGCAGCGTCGGGCGAGGACGGCGTTGTGTAAGCGTGGGGGACGCGCTTTTGAAAGTCAGAGTCGGGAGCCAGTGGCACGGTTCGGAACTCACGTATGGATACGAATCAGTAGGAATCACGAATTGAAAGCCATCGACGGGATTGCGGAGACTGTATGCGATATTAATCGCAATAGGGGCGAATTCGGGCACCGCCTGCGAGACCTGGGCCCCGGGAGTCTGCGGCTCGGGAGTTGCAACTACATGTCCGGGTAAGGGCAGGTCCGGAAGAGTGAGACAACCGCACGCACCTTCACTGACGACAGGGTTGACAGATTGGCCAGATTGCTTCAAAGCCACCTCCTGGGGTATAACAATAGACAGCTCTCCTTCGTCGCTTTCCTGCAGAGCCGAATAGAGCTTGCGCTTGAGCTCGGGGTGTCTGTGACAGTCGAGAGGCTCGTTGGGAGCCCCAATGGTGAGGCTGGCAAGAGGGTCGTGGTGAATGAACTCGGCCGCAAGATTCGCCACGGTGACGGATTGAATAGCTGAATTGAAGGGTTACGGACACGAACGACGATGAGAACGGGCAGCATACTGCATTGACGCGCGTGGAGGTTGATAGTCCTGAGGTCTGTGCTCGTCGGGACAATTGTAATTTCGGTATAACCCTGTTGGCAACTGAGTCAACGAGACAACGGCTGCAAAGGCCACCATACCCAAAGACAACCAGAAAAGTCTATCTCCAGGACCACTTTTTGGTGACTAGTAATTACCGAGGAGAAAAGTCAGTACGGAGGGTGTTGAACGCAAGAAAGGAAACGTATATGGAGAAGCCACGACGTGTCTGTTCGCGCTGAGCATTGGCTCTGCTGTCCATTGTGGCCTAGGTATGACCAGGCCACTTGTGCCGCAGTGCTAGCAGTCTATAATCGCGGAGAGGAGAGATTCGAGAGGTAGCGAGTAAAGCCAATGAAGGCGTTCACCATCACCTTGTTGGGGCAACGCCTTCCAATTCAAACATCCCCTAATCTTTTGCTTCCTACCCTCACCATGCCTCCAAAATCCATCTTCCGTCAGCCCGGTGCAAAGCATTTCCAGCTTGTCCACCGCTCCCAACGCGATCCTCTTATTCACGACCCGGATGCCAGTCAGCACGTATTAAAACCCTTTGAACGCGACAACAACAAGAAAGGAAAATCCCGCGCAGAGCTCGAAGAAATTCTCCCTGAGTCAGACTTGCGATCCACGAACATCGGCGAGGCTGCACTCTATGGCGTGTACTACGATGACTCGGACTACAACTACATGCAGCATCTGCGCACGGTCGGTGTCCAGGAAGACGGCGTCGAAAGCGTTTTAGTGGAGGCACCTGCAGCGTCAAAAAAGGGCAAAGGCAAAGGGATCGCTCTTAAAGATCTGCCCGATGGTGTCCTGGCCTCGACATCGGAGCTACCTAGGACGTATGAATCGCAGCAGGCCGTCCCGGCCAGCATCTCGGGTTTCCAACCTGATATGGATCCGCATCTGCGGCAAGTGCTGGAAGCACTCGAGGACGATGCATTCGTGGAAGACGACCTCGAAGAAGATTTCTTTGGGGAACTTGTGGCGGATGGCGAGCGCGGAAGCGACGACGAAGTTGAATTTGAATTCTCCGAGGAGGGTGCGGGTGCGGATTTCGTACCGGAGGATGAAGAAGAGGAGCAGGAAGGGGACAATTGGGAGGCCAGGTTTTCACAGTTCAAAAAGACGCAAACCGGCGCTGGGGCGAAGAGTGATGACGGATACGACGGTTCTGAAGGCGGAGACACCGTCGGCGGACTGCCTGCGATGTCCGTAATTGGTGGGAAGGGCAAAAAACGCCGCAAGGGCACCAGCGAGGCCTCGGGATACAGTATGAGCAGCTCTTCAATGTATCGAAATGAGGCGCTTCAGACTCTAGATGAGCGATTCGACCAGGTACCCTTGTCGTTTTTTTTTGGATTGTAGACTGGTAAACTCATGACTTTTGCTCGTAGATGATTCTAAAACAATACAATTCCGACGAGGAATCAGACCCGTCAGAAGAGCAGGATGCCGACGACGACGAGGCTCCCGAATTAATAACTTCGCGAGAGGACTTCGAGTCCATGATGGACGAATTCCTAAACGACTATGAAATCCTGGGCCGCAAAATGAAGCCCAAATTAGAAGGCGACAGCGGCGCCGCAAAATTAGACACCCTCCGGCGGGCGATGGGCCAGGACGAGCGCGTTCGCGTCGCGCGGGATGGGGAGGAGGACGACGAGGATGACGACGTATTAATGCCGCTCGACATCGACGACCGAAAGGACAGATGGGACTGCGAGACCATTCTCAGTGAGTAGTGGATCTAAATCTCGTGCTCTTTTTTTGAGACGTTAACTACCTGCAGCGACGTACTCGAATCTTGAGAACCACCCGCGCCTCATCCGTGCCCGGGATGCTGACCGCAAGAAGACCATACCCGCACCCGTACCTAAGATCCATCTCGATCCTCGTACCGGCCTCCCTTCCGTCGTCGTTGCCGCCGACTTGGCGTCGAAACCGAAGCCCAAGGGCCGTGCCTCCTTCGCGTCAGATTCCGATTCAGATTTATCTTCGGATGACGACGGCCGACCGCGGGTCGAAACTATCAAACGCGACAAGAATGAATCCAAGGAAGCCAAGAAGGCACGAAAGGCTGCTGTGAAAGAGGAGCGACAGGCGAGGAGAGCTGATAAAAAGTCTAACAAGGAGCTGTACGGGGCTGAGTTGAAGACGCAGAAGAGAGCAATAGCAAATAAGGAGCGGAGGTTGAAGAGTCTGTAGAATAATGTAGCGGTCTTCAATTTACGATACGTGTAGCGCTATAGAGCTGTTATGTTGCACAGGGTGATACAAAATAGAATTACAAGAAGCTGGCGGAAATGCTGAACGTATAAATCACCTCTATTCTTCCATCGCAACATCGCCATTGTCCATTTCCTTGCTAACTTCCTCCATTGCCGCGCTAGCCCTCCGGTACATCTCGGCGTTGGCAAGGTCCGGAAGCAGCTCCTCTCCTCCGTCCTCCTTCGCCTTGAGCCGAAGCTGCTCAACAGCCCAATTGATGTATCCCGTCGTCCCCGTCTCCCACTGCCGCTTTCCTGCCTCTGTAACTCGGAACTGCGCCAGAGCAGACATCGTTGCCGGCGTGAGTTCCGGGAGCGTCGACACGGATTTCTGCATCTCTAACAGCGCGGCCGGTAAAGAGGTCGCCGCCGCAGCGGTCGATTCATATGGAGCGAGGGTGTCGACGAGCTGCCGGGTTTTCTGCAGTTCAACACCTTTTCGGTGGTTCGCGCGGATGAGATGCCGCTTTAGCCTTCGTTGCTTAGTGGAGAATGTCAACAACTGAATTATTCAGGTAACAATTGAGACGAGACCTACGTTTTCAAGACGATTTCGCAGTTGTTCTACCTCATCCATAAGCTCCTGCTCCCGTTCTGGTGTATGGGTGAGATCCAGGTGCTCGTGGTGGGGCAGGACGAGCGGCAAGTCCGCCGGGACGGCGAAGATATTACGCAGGGACCATGCCTCGAAGAAGTCGAACGCGACGTCGGTGTGGAACTCGAGGAGAGTCTGAAAGGCCACAAGACCCTGTTCTATCTCCTGCGTCGTACTTTCTGTCTCAGTCTCACCGAGCTGCGCAGCGCGCTGCTGCAGAAAGTCCTCTGTTCCGTTCACGCCATCTTGGACTGCGTGGTTTGCGACGTTGATGATATCGTCTAGAAGAAGCTGGGGCGAGAAGCCGAGAGCCTCTGTCAACAGCTGAGGAGGAATCAAGGCCGGGGGCGCGTCAGAAGTGCCCATGGGTCGCGTCGTGAATTGGTGGACGGCAAGTCGCGTTTGTCACCTGACCTGTCGATCTCGGTTATTTTTTCTTTCTTCACAACCAGCATGGCTTCAAGTGCAGTCTTTTCAATCCACTGACTCAAGTCGACAAATTCGACACCGACTCGTAGGAAACAGCACGACAGCAGTGAGTGTCTAGAGCATTTCTTGCTTCACCTACCTCCCCCCTCCGCACATGATGTTATACGAAATATATTTGCTACTTCAGAGGGCTCCGGCTCAATGAGACTACACTTTCCACCAAGATCTCTGATGTTTCTTCAATTCTTTGTCCATAACCGCTCTCAAATTCTTTTGACTGATTATCAACAGAACCCACAAGCACTCCAAGTGTGATGGAATAATGGAACCCGTTTTCAAATTCCATGCCAATTTTACGCTTTTTCGAGCAATGCTCATCGCGCACAACATTCAAGTCTGATAACTGGAATCCAAGCCGTCAAGCCTCGGAATGCGGACTTGAGCGGCCTTGACTCTTGAACAGAAGAGTGAGTTTCCTTCCTAAGCTGCCCCCACGTACATGATGTTACACGAAAATATATTTGCTACTTCAGAGGGCTCCGGCTCGATGAGACTACATTTTCCACCAAGATCTCTGATATTTTTTGAAATCTCTGCCCGTTTTAGCTCTCAAGTTCTTTTCACTGATTATCATTCACAGGATCCACGATGCGTCGTTCTTCATTCATGGTTAAGGCTAATGTGGAATACAAGCCACCAAGCCTCGAAATGCGTAATCGGGGGGCATTTAGCTGTACTGTATAACATAGAAGTGAGTTTTTCGAACCCCTTCACGCACATGATGTTACACGAAAATATATTTGCTACTTCAGAGAGCTCCGGCTCGATGAGACTACATTTTCCACCAAGATCTCTGATGTTTCATCCATATCCACTCTAAAGTTCTTTTCACTGACGATTATTCACTTTAGGATAGGCCATAAGCACGGAAATTCGAGTAGTGCCAAGTGCCCAAGGTGAGCGAACCTATACTGTGTGGTATCCTACGTCGATCGTCGTTGTTGCATTTATATGTTTATCCTTCGCATTGAATGGGAGATGGATTGACTGTGAACACCTACATTACCACGGGGTTCCAAAAATCTTGCGGCGACGTTGAGGTGGAATGATCGGCCCAACATAAAATGGTCCGACTGCGCTATCTCCGTCATTTAGATTCTGTCAACCAACGGCATGAGGCGTAACGGTCAGGTGTTTCGTGTCTTGACGCGTCCACAGACGTCCCGTAATACTAAGACGTCCAATCCCCATTCGGGACCACAGCGTTGTGTTGTGGCCCAGTGTGGTCCGTCGGGTCGTGAATTTCGGCGGCGACTCACCGTCGGTTACTGGGCCCGGGTCGCTGACGTACCCCTCGGAAACGTGCCGGCGTGGTACATAAGAGATCTCTGTATCTAGCACCGTTGGCTCTCTTTTCTGGTCCTCAACATGACAACTACGGGCAAAACCTGGTTTATAACAGGTAAATGTCTACTTACGTTCAACACATGTGGCAAATATAATAACCATGGTCCTGTTAGGCGCCTCCTCTGGCTTTGGTCGCTGTCTGGTCACAGAAGTTCTGGGACGAGGAGACCGCGTGATCGCCACTTCTCGTTCTTTGGAAGCGCTCAAGGCTCTCGAAGGAACGAACGAAAATCTCCGACTGCTGCAACTCGACGTCACAGATGGTCCTGAAATCATCAAAACCAAAATGGCTGAGGCAGCCACCTTCTTCGGCGGTCTCGATGTAATCGTGAACAATGCAGGAGCAAACTTTACAGGGATTCTTGAAGAGGGAGGGTAAGTGATGGTCTCAGATGTTTCACTCATCGAAATTCATGAAGGCGTGTCTATCAGGTCTGCATTTTTACGCAAACAATTTGACGTCTGCGTCTTTGGGGCAAGTTTTCTGCCACAAACCATAGTCACAATAATTTACGTGTGTCCGATTCAAGGTCATGGATGTAACGACGGCTGCTCTACCTTACTTGCGAGCCCAGAAAGAAGGCACAATTGTTATCATCGGTAGTCGGTCGGCCTGGGCTCCAGAGATTCCGGTACTGAATCTTTTAGTTCCTTCCTACCTAATTTGACTGCTTTCAATAGGGAATAGGTAGCCCAAATATTCCGAGAAACTTTGGTTGGCTAAAGAATCCACAGGGTCATACGGCAGCGCTAAAGCGGCCGTCCATGCGCTAGCTGAGGCCTTCAGTGGCGAACTCGCGCACCTTAATATCCGAGTCCTGCTCGTCGAACCCAGTGCGTTCAGAACTGGGATGCTTGGTGCATCAGGGGCGATGGACGGCTTGAAGCGGGAGGACGGGATCGCCGACTACGACCTCCCTCGAAAGAGGACGTTAGATTTCATCAGCAGCCATCCACCGCCAGCAGGAGATCCAGTCAAGGCAATGGCGGCGGTTGTAGACACTGTCAAGGGGCAAGGTGTCGCTGCTGGAAAACCTTGGCCAACTTATCTGGTTCTCGGTCGGGACGCGGAGAAAGCTATATTATCGAAGACGGAGAAGCTGAAAACCCACCTCGAGGAGTGGACCGAAGTAGTGCGTGGCGTCGAATTTGACGCCGAGCCTTAGACGACTCTACGGTATCTCTCGAGATTTTGGTTGTGGCTGGCGCCAAAAAGATCATACAGGTCGAAAGCCACACAAGGGGCGGTTTTGAAAATATATATCAAGTCTCGCAATAAACGCCATGTGAGGGTGTTGTCCAGAAACACGGTACAGCGCGGGAGCTGAGCGCGGTGATGTCAGGAAAGTGAAACAGCAGGGGCAAGACAGCTATTTCAGAATAAGGGTTCCGTGAGCCACCAGACGACCTTTTGTGATCGCATTGGGAGAGTGTCGCCAGCGACGATTCCCAAGTCCTCGTTGTAAAATCGAATGAGACCGAGAATCAATGCATAATCCATCCCTAGAGTATTGATTGTGGGGGAGAATACAGCTCCAATCTTTGCGCCGTCTTGTGGACCTTCTGGTACATCGACCTCGGGGTTAGCAGGGGCCAGCGCCGTGGCGAGCACGAGCCCATCGCCTGAAACCTGTTTAAGTATTATTTCCAGGGAAGATGGGCCGTACGATAAACCTGGACACACCTGTTTTTTGCGTGCGACATAAACGCCAGTTTCAGAGTTGTTGGACATTGACAGCTTCTGCCATCGATTTCTGTTGACTATCTGAGCGTTGTCCAAACGACTCTCAATGCGAAGGGAAGCGAAGGGTCGGTTGTATGATATCCACTTGAGCCATTTCGGAGACAGGGGCACAGTAAAAACTTCAAGATAGGATAGGGGCCCGGACATCGTGCTTCGACTATCGGCCTGATCGGCGCGACCATCTTCCACCACCCAACTTACAATCGGACGTGTACCTCCACTGCGCAGTCGCGAGCTGGCTATGTGAGCCTGCCCACGAGACGAATTCTGAGATTACATAGAGGCCTTCCCTCGCCTTCAGCCGTCGCCTACAATCGTCCAGTGTTTGCGCAGAACCTTCTTTCTTCAACTTCAGTCTCTCGCCGCCGCGTTGTCAGCGAACTTTTAGAATGAAATGAAGATGGAATCGGGAAACCACGATCCAACTGGTCCTGACGACAACCATGCACCTTTTGCGGTCGTTCTCAATCACTGCCGGAAGGCCATTCAATGTATACGGCATTTAATGGATACGGCTCGGATCGTTAATTTGGGCTCCCCTTTGGTCGCTCAGTGGTCTATTTCTTCCCCGGTGATACCCCGTATCTCTGCTGCAATCTCAGGCTTTCCCCGTCTCGACGACGCCCGGAAATTTGATACTACGTGTTTCCATGAACGAAAATACAGATTAAGGAGCCCAAGCTCTACGCCAAGTTTGCGACCCTCACTCAGGGAGGTACCTTAATCCATCTTCGTGTATTCCCGACCCCGTGTCCTTTGGATTTTCCGAGAACCGGCCTACCTGGCCGGCTCCTTCGCGCCTCGTCTATCTGCCTCAAATCCCTAGTTTCATCCTGGCTTCCCATTCCCGAGGCGCAATCCTCCTAGCTTTTGGACCTCCTCAGTCACCCGCTGTCGGTGGGATTGTGGTGGTCAGGAGGAGAGACAGTGGCTGACATTTGTACTCGTTTGCCTAGAACTGATTCATGTTCGTTCAGGCGAGGCGGTTGCCTACTTACTTCCAGGCGTCGAGTACGCCGATAACACTGGCCTCGGGTGAGCTTAAAGATAGATCACGTGCCGGTCAAAGCGTTGTATCGCATCTCCCCATTCGGCAAAAGGGCGTAGACTGTAATTGTTATATAATCATTGCCTCGAACCTCCATGGGTGATTGTCCTACTAGGCCCGAAAACAACCCATGACGCAGAGTCTTTCTTCTGCGTTGCCTGTATACTATCTCGTCATTTGCTGAGCGGCTAACTTGAGCCAATGGAATTGACGAAAGGTCCGATTGCGCGTTTAAAAAAAAAAAACCTTAATGAGCCCGCACTTTGGTAGTTCTGCTCGGCGACAACGGGTCATCGTGACTCGGCATATGGAGCAAGATGGCGGTGTACGCCGCGCACGACAATGGCCCGAGGGTCCAGGAGAGAGGCATCGGCATCGGTCGCGCGCGGTGCAAGCTGAGTACCGAGCAGGACCAGAAGCTGGAGGTTGCGGCAGCTAGCGCAGACTGCGTCCGCGTAGCGATCCTCGCAAGGAATAGGGAATAGGGCGACATGCGTCAAGCGGGGGAGTTGTTTGAGAGTCTCCAGATAGCCGGGCTTCGCAAGAGGGTGCATCCACAGGCCCAGGTGACAGCCAGACTGGCGATGCGGAGAACTCGAGCATTGGTGCCACGTTTTGGAATGGCGTGAAAAACCCCCGAAGGCTGGCTGAATGAAACGCGAATGCTGGCATAGACTCCGCACTCACCCATCCAAGTGACAGCACGCCGCAGGCGGCGAGAATGACGCGAACGGCCTCGGATTTGGAGGCCGGCATGAAGGCCGGCTTGTCGGATATGATTAGGGTTTTAACTGTAGTTGCGAAAAAACCGGGGGGTTTTGAATCGATGAGCGCTAGGAATTTATCTGCGCTTGCTCGGTTAGGTATTGCGACGAATTCGTAGAATACGCAGTCAACCCCGCACAGTGTGAGTTGGACATACTTATTCAGCATGATTCCAAGTGAGACCGACCAGAAGTGAACGTGGTGGGCGACTAGGCTGAGGTTCAGCTCAAGAGCGGCATCTTTGTAGTTGGCTCGAACTGCGAGCTCGAAGAATTTCGTGTTGCAATTCGGGAGGGAGGCTGGGGGTCATGGGTAGAAGGATGGTTTATTTATTTTGATGGTCAAAGACCCAAGATGGACACGGTATTGGAGACCTGTGAACTGTGTGATCACTAGCGTTTCGACTCTCTATCCGGAATGAGGTCTCGATTTCGCACAACGTTTTTTCAAGTTGACGTGCGGCGTGAAGCCTGACTGCACCAAGTAGATGTGGGCCAAAGAGAAAGCGAGAGTCTGAGAGCTTTGGCAAAAGATCAGGACAAAGATAGATCCTTCGCCGACGAAGGGTCTGCGTGTTTGAACCAGAGTCGGTCTGCGATTTCCGAGACGCGCCTGCACGCGACAAGATGGCGTGCCGCGGGAACAATGCAGAGAACTAACAAGAGAGCGATGCTGAATTTTCGGGCCCGAGTAGGAGGAGTAGATGACCGTGTCGACGTGCGGAGCAACCAAAATTAGGCAGGCCTTCAAGTTGTTCAGACCGGTCCAGCCGCTGGCTGCGGTCTCAATAGGCACAGACAGAACCCTCGTTTCAGAAAATTGCTCTGTGCTTCCTTGGCAAGCCCTCTGTAATGCTATCCCGAACAGTGTGTTACGCGAAAACGTTACATGAGCCGTCTGCAGAGATTGTTCTCTGGAGACTCGCATTGCAACGCGTGAAGGAAAGGGGTTGGTGTTCTTCCCTTTACGTATACAGGATACGAGAGTGGGCGGGAACAATCGGCAATCAAGAACGAAGCAAATTTTTTTGAAATTCCGTAACGACAAGGACAAGAGTATCGACCAACCGCCCAACTCCTTGGTCCGCGGTGCGACCTCGCGTACGTACGAACGAAGGACAACAACGGTGCAGTACAGTACCCGAAGAGGTCCAGACTGCAATGATACTTACAACGAATAGCATACGCGTATATGCCCTTATCACCGGGGGATAGGACCAGAACCCGCACCGCGCCCCACGGAGGTGCCCAAAAATGAGACAGAAGCTGTCCCAAAACGAGCTCGCCGCGGGCTGAAACAAGCCGAGAGCGTGTTGTCGGGGTCTCTTGACGACGCCACTGGGAAAAAAGCGGGGAGTAGGTAAGTATCAGAACGAAAAGAATGGGAGAGAAAAGAGCGAAGGAGATGGAGAACAGGGAGGGTCGGGGAGAATGGGAGCCAGGGTGATCAGAGAACCGAATTCGACAAATGCAGCTCGACGAACGCCCGAGGGCGAACGGAGGCATTCAGACGGCACTTCCTAATGTTTCGGTTGGAATCGTCATGCGTAGGGTGGTATAGTAGAGTGAAAAGAGGTAAGGAGGCTTACCGAGGGACGTCGCTGTAGTGGTTGGAAGAAAAAAACTGACGTGTGACTGTGACGATCGGAAGTAAGTTTTGAAGTCCGAATAGCCGATATCTAATCGGTAGAGGCGGATGGAGGGCGATTGCCAGGCGATTAGAGTGAATATGCGATTCCCTTTGTATTCCGGGTGGAGAATGTCGCCGCGGATTGGATTTAACGTCTAGATGGACAGTGGCGATTTCATTTCAACACCGGAGACTCTCCGCGTAGCTCCGTGTCCTTTATAGATACACCTGAGTCCCGTTCGACGGACGCTGGGCCGAACGAGCGAGAGGGCGAGGCGCGGTTCTGTCTCAAATAGCCTCTTAATTGGTTCCGCGGGCGTATTTTGGTTGGGCGGTAAAGATAATAATGGCAAGGGTCGCCGATGCCTGGGAGCGGTTCTGTCCGGAGGATGTGCAATTAAACGGTTGACAGATTGCATTGCGGGGTATACAATGCTCCAGACAGCGGAGCTCAATAAAAGAACACAAAGAGAGAGATTTGTTGTACAAAGAAAGGACGGACACACAAACAAGAACATTGCTTCTTGTGTTCTGCGGTGGGGACCCATTGGCCCATTGACCTATTGTTTCGTTTGTTTCCTTCTTCTTCTCTTCCTTCACGACCTCGACGAACGCTACGATTCTCGCCCCGCAAAAAATGGACCCTCACCACCAGCACCATCACCACCAGATCGACCAAGATGCACCCCTCCCCGCGCCGCAGTACTACTACGCGTCCGAGCAGGAGCAGCAGTACGCCGCGATGGCCTATCCGCACCCGCAGATGCCGCCTTATCAGGTTCAGGTCCAGCATCCTGGGCAACAAACGCGTGCGTGCAGCGTGTTCTGCGCCGCCTCGTGTCCATCATCCAATTGTCCTCACTTTCTGTTTTTTTTGTTCGTTGCAGGCCAGCTAGACTTGCAGTACCACCCCAATATCACCCTCATTTCGCCCCATCAGTACCAGCAAAGCCCCGTGTCCGTCTACCCCCCCAGCCCGCCTCATGTTTCACTGCCCCTTCCTGCCGCTTCTCCTCCCCCTCCCTCCCCGGACATGTACGACCCCCTCTCGCCCCAGCTTTCTGGCTCAGACACTTCCGCCGACGGCATCTACCAGGGCTCCAACAGCAGCGGTGCCAACTCCCCCTCGTCCTCGCGCGGGAACAGTCTTGTCCAACGTCACATCCGCTACAACCCCACCCCCTCGCCGACCAGCTCCTCTGGCACCCGGCGCCGTCGCGGCCGCTCCCAGGACTCGGACGACGAAGACATGAATCTGATCTACACCGAGAACCTCGCACAAAACCGCAAGGAGGCGACCCGCAGGCAGCGCATCGAGGCCGAGCAGCGCCGTCGCGACGAGCTCCGCGACGGCTACGCCAAACTCAAGGACGTGCTCCCCGTCTCAAACCAGAAGAGTAGCAAGGTCTCCCTGCTTGACCGAGGTACGCCGCTTCCCTTGTAATTAGTAGTAAACTTATACTCGCCCCACCAGCAACGGGTCACATCGCCGTACTCGAGGCCGAGAACAAGGCAATGCAGGACCGCATCGCAGGGCTGGAGGACGAGATTCGTCGGCTGCAGTCGATAAACGATAAGCTCTCGGGCGGGTCTCTTGAGACGCCGTCGCCGGGGATGTACGAGCGCCCGCTCTCTCCGCCGCCAGAAGTGACAACGCTGCAGTCGCAATCCCAACCAATGCAGCTCGCGCACTCGCACTCCTCGCTCGCCGGCGCGACGGGACCCCCGCCGCTGCCCGACCCCGACGAGGTCTCGACGCCCTCCGATGGGGGTTTTTGATGTGGAATGCCGGACTGACTGACGACTCGCTGCCCTTCCCCGTCCCCGTCTGCTGCCCGTGCCCATTCCCGACCCATCCCACATTTTGCGATACGTTTACTCTTGCATCCCCGTTTTTTTTCTGGTTATTTTGCGTTCCAACAACGAATTTTTTTATGCGCGGCGGCGCCGTCCGTCCGTTCGGCCCCTCGAGACAGATCTTGAAGGAGGAAAAGGAAGAAGAAAAAGGAAGGAAATCGATAAACCCCATGTCGGCGCTGGCCGCGCGGACACGGGATGTGGTGCGCTGTGCGCACGCGACGTGTTTTCGTGAGAACGCTGCACGCAGGTGGTGGGGTAGGGGGCGGCACGCCTGTCAAGGGAGAGCAGAGCGGGAATAATAGTGTCGAGTGGCGCGGTTCGAGCCGGCTCTTGCATCGTGTTTGATCTCGTTGATCGAAGATCGCTCAACCACCTTTCGCCCCTTCGCCCTGCCTTCGCAGACAAAACGACAAGCCTGATTCCGGAATAGGTGGATCCTCTGGCGATCGCCGTACCGGAGGACCTGGGTTCCCCCGCCGCACAACTTCACCCCCAGCCCAGCCCAGTGCCCCGTTCCTCCAATCCTCCTTCCTTCATTTCTCGCTTCCTTCCTCCGACTTCCTTCCGCCAACAATTACTTCTTGCGCCAGCTTTCATTCTTGTCCACCCGTGTTGGGGAAAGGAAGGAAGTCTCCGTCCAACGTAAATCTATCTCCGAGGCCCATCGATCCTGGACGGTGTACATTGTTTCCTTCCTCGCTTCCATCCACTCCCCATCTCCGGGCATTTTTTGCTTTTTGCTGCACCGCACCTGCTACAGCCCTGTTACTTGTCCAATCCAATCTCATCCTACCCATCGCACTCTTTTTGGCCCACGAAAACACGACGACAGACGGTCCCCCCCGCATTATCTATGTTCATCCATCCCATCTGTTCGCAATATCGATGGATGGGGTGGCGTAGAATGAATGCGGACGGGCGCAATGACTCACGCTCACGATTCTTGATGAACTCGCAGCCTACCCACCGGCCCAACCCTCCATAACCTATCCGTTATAGGTGATAGCTCCCCCACTGGCAAACTGTACATGTACCAACAAAATATTAACGACAACGCGCGCTTCCGACCACGGACCTCGGACTGGGACTTACTTAGTCGACTTTGAACTTCGGAGGAGGACGGAGGAGGATGGAGGAGGACGGGATAGAGGGGGACGCAGGAAGAGATGACGACGACGCTACGACCCCGAAGGAACGAAGGAAGGGAAGGAAAGACGATGAAAGAAACAAACCACGATTTGACGACACCACGCCGAGTTGATCCTGGTGCGAGGTGAGCCGCGAGGCGGGCTCCCCGCCCGGATCCGCCCTCTCCCTCCCTTCCTTTCGACCAGCTCTTGATTGAGTTTCGGTTGGGGTTGGAGGAGGGGGGGCGGACTTGGCTGTGGATGACGACGACGACGACGACTGACGACGGTCTCTTGACGAGGTTCTGCCACTGGATGCGTGGACAGGCGGACGGCATGGAATCTTGGTTCTTTTCTTTTGGATTTTCTTTTCCCTCGAGTTCTTTTTGGGTTTGGCGTTGGTTGTCGGTCGCTTTCCTCTCCACCTCCCTCCCCGCACTCCCCCGCCTCTCCGGCGCTTGTGCCCTGTGCCCACCACCACCTCCGAACGACCGACCGACCGAGTTGAAGGATTCGAGCGAACGAGCGAGCCGCGGACGGACGACTGTATTAGGTACATAGATAGGTAGATAGACCCCACCCCGTTGTAGTTAGTAGTGTGCAATCTTGTTCTGAAATGCATTTTTTTGACTGTTTTGTGGTAATCGTGTGTGCGTTGGTTTGAGTCAAGGCCGGGATGACTGGATTTTCTTGTGTGCTCCACTCGAAGAAGAGAATGGGATGCGGAGTAGGAGGGAGCAGGTAAGTCGTAATTGGCATGCTGTTTTGTGGACATCGCTCGTGTCGGGAGAACAAAAGAGGTCGAAGGACAAACGAAGGAGAAGGGAGGGATGATTAGAACCTGTGGGTTTTAGTTCGCTGTAATTATATGTATTGGAACGCGGAGAAGGAGTAGACAAGTCGTAATTGACAATTTTCGCGGCTCCTGGCAGATAAAAGACTTTGAAAACGGACAAGGACCCTGGGGGCAAGTCGTAATTCGAACCTGTGAGCGACTGCGGCGGTACTCGAACAAAAAAGAAGCAAGAAAGAGTCGTAATCCCGAGGCTGCGGGTGTACTTCCCTGTATTTTATTACGGCGGGTAAGTGATAGAAATCGACACAAGGATCCAGTGCGTAGACCCGGGGTGCGGCGCACGCGTACGCGTACGCGTCTCAGACTCGGAGCTTGAGTTTGTTCCAGCGAAGGAAGGGCAGAATTCCATGGCCGCGACGAGTACGGCCCACGAGCTCTGCCTGCCGGGCCCAGTCCAGAGATTTCAGAGGCTCAGGCTGCAATTTATTTCGGCAGTAGGCTCCGAGTCGGAAATGGGAGCGTCCAGACGAGTCCGAGGGAGCAGAGCTGAAAACCCCGCGTAGATTTTAGACGCACTCGAGGAGATGAAAATTTTATCGGGTCCGGACTCCTGAAATGGAGGGGAAATGAGTTTCGGAGTGGGGAAGGAAGTGAAACAACTCGGAGAAGTGGTGCGAATGCGACGGAACTCGTAATAGAATGAAGGAGGGGCCGCGGGTCGCAAGTTCAAGACTCTCGGGCCAGGAAGACCGAAACACTATCAGAGTGATACTCTGAGAGTATTGCAGCGTGTAAATTAGATTTCACCCTATCTGTGCGGGGAGGGGAAACCTGCAATTGTATTCTGAGGGTCGCGCAACCGCGGTCTAGACTGGCCATGGCATCGAACGACGGGGAACGGAGGCCGGTGCGAAGCTCAAGCTGGGTTGGACAGTGGTTGGACAATGCGCATTGGCAGCACGTAAGCACAAATACGTTGTCAAATAAAGTTTGGCGGCTAACGCTTCCCCTTTAGGAAATTATGCGCGCCAAGAAATATCGGCTAAAATGATATTTTCCATACGCAGGGTATTCAATGAAATGAATTTTTGTCCTCCGAAGGCGGAGTGCCAAACTACGACGTCGTGGTCCAGGTCTCAGCCCAGAGTCAAAATTAGAAATTTGGCGGGCTTGCGCCGCCACTGACAGCGAACATTATTGAATTTACCCCCATGACGTCCCGAGGGAGAGATCTGCAGGTCTCACTCCACCAATGTTAAATTTTAGAAATTCCAGTGCACTTTGCTCCCGTCCTGTCAACCCCGGAAGGCAAACAATATTTAGGACCCGCTCCACAACGCCCACCAAAATAATACGCTTAGACCGCAGCACCGCATGCGGAATGTGAGATATTTTTGACACCGCAGTATGTTCGAAATATGGTCTTGTGCTTGGTCTTGTGCCCCATTTTTATGATTCGTGATTGAGATATACCTGAGTCCGAGGTGGAGCGCGGTCGTCGCGGGGATCAAAAATTTCAGCACAATGCAAAAACGGCGAGGAGAACAGATAGGAAGGCTCTGAGAAATGGATGAAACTTCCCGTCAGATGGCGCATGAAGAAATACTCTACGTTAGCGTTTTGGAATCCAGAACACGCGTCTGGGGACCGTTGGATCGAGGCTGCAAGCTCCGGGTCTTAACGTTCAGGCTCGACTTTTGGTGTGACCGCCGCGCTACTATCTTTTTGACAGCGGCAAACATTGTGAGAAGGTAATAAATCCACCGAGCTTGGAGTTGCGACTCCAATGAACTCCCCCACCCCACCTACGGGCCCCGAACTTATACGAGTTTCTCGTACTAGCGGGTAGTTCAGATTGTGGGCGGTTGTGGGCGCGGTTAGATAGTAACGTAGATCGTGATTCGCGAACAACGCGCGCCACACAGGTGATTGGCGACCCAACTTTTGATTATCTCTACGAAGGTCCGCCGACAGGGCCTCCCCACGGGATTTCTGAGCGGGATTTGTGGGCGATATAGGGCCTCGTATCGATGAACTCCGCGAAGTTTATGGGCCCCTAATTAATGAGAACTTTCAGAGGTGTTATTTAGACACTGGATGGCGCAGCTGGTTTTAAGGTTTCCCGCCGCGGAATGTGTGAAAAATCTCCCTTCGAAAGCTCCCAAGGCTCGTGATAAGTTATCAATGTACCAAAACAAGGTCCGCTCAGACGTCGAGTACTCTTTGCCGCGTCACCGCAAACGCGAGTTCCCCGTAACCCGCAACTGAACTGAATCTGATTGATGGTGACACAAAACTCTCCTTGTTTTCTCATTAATACAATTTGACAAACGCCCGAATCCATCGTAACTTACGGTAACGTCCAGTCGATGTCCCGACCACCCACCAATCCGTTTGAGGAGAGTCAGGTGGTGTCGGCGATCAATTAGTTCCTGGGCCGCACACAGCGGCTGGACACCTGAGAGATATTTCGGTAAGATATTCCCCGCGGACCGCACCCCGACGGCTCTTCCGACGCTCGGGAGGGTCTTTGCTGGTCTTCCATTCTGCAGTCATCTTCACTCACACGCCGACAGTTCCGGATTGTGACATCAGAGGACAATCCGATAAGATTGATCACTTTCCAATCCCGAGGGCGGTTCCCAGGCATCGCAAGAATACATGGAACCTACGCAGTCAACCTTGTTTGACGGGCCTGTGCCCATACTCACAAGCAGGGGAACCCATATCCCAAACGCCTCAGTGACTCGAATTGTTTGAGGAGGAGGAGCACGCCACTGCCATGCGCAGCTGCAGCTCCTTGCGATGTTCACCCTCGATTTCGAGGTTTGGGCGAATCAGTGGTGAGTTATGGCGCTAACGTTTGGACACGTGGGGGTCGTGCTTTCGCATAAGTGACGTTCCGTCTATGTTTTAAGCAATAGCGTAGTATCCCTTGGTGTGGTATATTTTTGCTTTCTGGGGACATCGGCGCAGATATCAGGGTTCTCGAGAGGAATCAATACCATACAGAGGAGGGCTTCGCGCATTGCTTCGCGCCAGGGTAAGGAACTGTGGGACAAATGGCTAAAGGGAATACGAGCGACCTGGCGAGACCGCTTTGAATGAAAGGCGATGTCCATGACGAAAGAAAGCGTCAGAGACCTGTCGAGACGAGACGAGTCACAGAGAAACGTCCACCTAAGCGGCCTCGTTTGTGAATGCAGGTGGATGCGAGAGTGACTGGAGTCTGCCCAGCGACGCGTCATCCCCAATGACATGGTTACCTCAAAAAACAACAGACGATAATTCTGATAAGCTGAACGTTGTTGATCCGCTTAGACCACGCTCGGGGCCGCCCAGCGGCGCAAGTGACTCAGTGAACAGAGTCGCACAGCAGCGGGCCTTGAGCGGGAAGCATATGTGCTAGTACACGCGATCGGGCGTAATGGAAAGGAACTCGGGCGGTCTCAGAAGTATCTCCGCGAAATAGGCCAAGTGCAGAACGTTCTGTCAAAGTGCAGTTCAGTCGTTACGGGCCACCACCTGCCACAAAACGCGAGGCTACCAGAGGGGGAATGATAGGATCGCCAACTAGTATTAAGTTGATTTGCGCGAACCTGCGCGAATTCAGAGACGGCCGAGAAGTAGGCCGCGCCACATTGGTGGGCCTTGTTCTGTTTTTAGAAGTCTGCCATAGTGGTTTCATTGCGCAACTGTTTTTGGCCAAGAGTTCGTGAGGGGACTTGAAATAACCGCAGTTTCACTGGTCTGTGGCGGATCGCTAGCGTAAGGGCGGGTGTAGACGGGAGTTGTATACTTGCGCGGCGGAAGAAAGACGGGTGCCTGTGTAGTAGCCGGAACAGAGAAAACGCATCGGGGAGAAAAATCATACACAAGAACCAGCAGAACCCTAGGTATGATCGCCACACTTGACTTGCTCGTATGGGCAGCAGGACATAACAGGAAGACTACTAGATCAGGGAAAAACAAAAAATGAGAGCCGGTTTGTTGGCTCCAGAATTGACGATCGAGCGAGGCGAAGAGCTTCCTCGCAGTGTTCTCGTCAATCATAAAACTCCCAGTGTGATCGAGAGGTAAAGCAATGTAACTTGAGCCACAAACACGCGTTGGTACTGCGTCGAATTTTGGTGCTGCCCACCAGTGCCGCGATCGCGGCAAGGGTAGGCTGAGAATGAATCTAAAAACATTGGTACGGAGTTTGTGGACTTTTCCGCGTCGGCAAAAATGGGGAAAGACAAGATATCTGCGGGGGATCCCACTGAATCCCGCCCTGGTGATGTCTAATGCGCGCGCAAGTTGGGCGAAACACAGGCACGTTTGACAGAGTCGGGTCACACAACATGGATTATGACTGTGACGGTGTGACTCCATCCTTTCGTCTTTGCTCCACGACGCCGGTAGCGGCCAAGGGTCCCCACCTCCGCTTTCACGACCCCCGCGACACCTCCAGCATCTCCACAGTACTCACCCTCGGCGTCCTCGCTGTCTTTTTGACGATCCTTAACCTCAAAGACCTCCTGATAGTGACGTTCATTTAATAACAATGTGGTGCGTTGCTGCGCCCGCTTCACAGTCGGATACCGTGTACCCACTGGTCCTAGGTGTGACAACTGTTTGCTTGTTCTCCCCTTGGTGCGCGGCCCTGAGCATCCACCGTTGGAGCTGCACTGACCGTGTGAGCAGAGAGCCGGTGCAATCGCCTGGGCTGTTTGCATAGCCGTATGATACGCTTTCATGTCCTCTGTCCGGAATCGCGGGCTGATGGAACCGCGGAACTAGGTATACAGTCTCGCCGGTGGAATCTTCCTGCTGGAGTATGGCCAATATCTCTTCTTCCTTTACCCCGAATGGCGAGCGCTTGTTCTTTCATTTCCGCCAAAGGTCGTTTACCGTTCACTTTGTCTCTAGGCAAATATATGGCGGCATCGGCATGGCTATTATGGGTGTCGCAGTCATCACTATTGGCGCACTGTCGGTGGTGGGTACTTCCGAGAATTTGAATGTCTGACATTGACGGCTGTCGGCAGCGATCGTACACCTTTGCTCGCGCAATGCAATTCGTGTGGCCATTCATAATCGTAGTGTCTGCCATACGAGCGATTTTGATGATTGTGGAACTTAACCGGGGGTAGGCGAACCTTCTTTCATTTGGCGGGAGCATTGTGACTCAGTATTCTTCTATTTTCCTTTGCCCTCCAGGAAAGACAAGATCGAGTGGGAGTGCGATAACGGAGGCCAGCTTTATTACGAGTCGGTGGCTGCGAACATTAGCTCTACACCGGTGTGGCCGACCGAGTTCTGCATCGTCGGGTTCCCGACCATTAACACGGCGTTCATTGTGTCGTTGTTAGTGGACCTCGTCTTCCAGGTGCGCTTCGGTCGTTGCCATTCCCGCATTAATGTGGCGCAGGAGGATTGCTGACGGACGTAATCACTATAGATCTATATGTTTTTCCTTGTGTGGCGCTTCTGCGCCAGATTGGTGCACTATTCGGGAATGAAAGGACCATTCGGAAACGGTCAGTTCGCGCGCCGTGTCGTAAAATGTCTAGCCTGTCTGATTGTCCATTTGCTCAGGATACTACAACGCCTAGGCTGTGTCTGTTACCGTGTGTTTACCCCCAAGGACGCTCTCCGCCTTGTTCTCTCCGCCTTGTTCTCTGTGTCTACATATTTCTTTACGATGGTACTTACGACCCTTACGACCCACCTAATGACACTGACTGTGGTTTACAATGACTGCCTTTACGATGACTTATTACCTTTGATTCGGTGTACCTTGTTTGTGGCTGAATATCACTGGATTTCCCCGCAGCAGAAATGAAAAGCATGCTGTGGGATTCCTTGCGGGATTCCCTCGGTGTCCGGTTCTAGTCGGCGACTGAGAAAGGACGAATCTGAGATGCCATCTGGATCACAAGATTGGTACATTTCCGGATTCTTGGGCTCTGCTTCTCCATTCGCACATTACCCCCGTTCCTGCACTGTATAAATACTTCCACGGAACCATTCTCTTCTCTATCCCTTTCCCCCCTCCTCCCGCCTCTCCCGCCGCTCTCGTCCTCCTCCCCCTTCACTGTGCTGCTCCTTGCTCCATCTTTCGTGCCCCCTCTTCTTTATCCATCCACGACATCACCATTCCTCGTCTAGTTCCAATGGAATTCGACCACGCACCAAAGACACCCTCCTACATGGATGCAATGGATACCAGCTTCTCCAGTTACATGGACAGTGAATACCTCCGCTACCCGTCCTCCCCCTCGTCCTTTGAGCAGTCCATCGACCGTCAGTGAATTTCCATTTAATTGTGTGCAGCGCCACTGACGATCACCACAAATAGTCCCTGGGAGTCCCACGGCGTTCAGTGCTCTGCACAACCACATGGGCCTCACCCACACCCTCAATGAGGCTTATTACTCGTCGTCCTCGCCCCCCGCCGCCCCGACACCCATTGCTGCCCCCTTCAACCCGCCGACGCGGCCGTACACCCCCATCGATGGTGCTGGTATATCGCCGCCCGCGCTTCTCGGGCCGTCATATACTCTGAGCGCCGGCGAAATGTCATCTGACGGGCTTACTTCGGGCCGTCGCAGTCGGGGTAGTGGCTCGCACTCGCCCCCCGCGACCTTCCCTGCTGGCTCCGCGGCCACAGTGCCCCGCGCCCTCTCGTCACATCGCTTCAACCCGATCGCGTCGCCCCCCACGCGCACCCGTGCTCCGCGCCGGAAACCAACGCGCCGCGACGACGACAGCGACGAGGAGGACGACGACTTCCAGCCCACCGCCAACAGCCTTGTAGGTGGTGCCGACTCGCGCCGCGAGACGATACGCAAGCAGCGCATCGAGTCGGAGCAGCGGAGACGGGACGAGCTCAGGGACGGTTACGCACGTCTCAAGGACACCCTCCCGGCCACCAACCAAAAGTCTAGCAAGGTTTCTCTGCTTGACCGAGGTTTGTCAATTCACTCCTGCGCTCTATTCTTTTTGCTAACGATAATTTATTTCAGCGACGAATCATGTTCGGAATCTCGAAATCGCAAAGGTCGAGCTGGAGAAGAGGCTGAAAGACGCAGAATCAGAAGTCAAGCACCTCCGGCATATCAACGAGGTCTTGAGCGTCCGTGCTGTCAACCAGCAGCGCGGCATCACATCCTTCTGATTCCGCCCCTCTGTTGCCTCGGTGGTCAGCCGCACTCCAGAAAACTTCAAAAAATCACATTTCACCACCCCAAAATCAGACGGCTACATCGTGCTTCCGGATCCCTGTCTGGACAGGCAACGCCCTTGATTTATGACCCACGGACTGCTCGCATTATTGTATATAACACTACATATCTCCCACCTTCCCCGCGGCGTCCTTGTCGCCCGGACCGCTTCTAGCCACCACACCGCCTTCCATGCTAGCGCGACCGCTCGAACGCCTATTTGCCGCCGTGCCGCACACGTCGTACCCGGCTGCTTGGACTCGAGACCCGACCTGTGGTCGGACCCTCCTCCTGCTGCCCCCTTCGACGCGGAGATTCCTGAAGAACCCAGACGACGATGATGGGCCCCGGATCCCCGGTTGATGCTTGCTAGTTGACACGACACCGACACAAGACCCAGGCAGTGCTTGAGGCGCAATATCTCCCTCTCAGTCGATGATGAGCGGAGTGCGTGCTTCGCCTGCCTCTGGCGCCTTCTTGTACTTCGCCCCTTTGATCGTCGCTTGTCCTGCACCCATCCCCGAATCCCTCACCACCCATCGCGCTAGAGGCGACGACCACTTCACTGTGGTTCCGTGCCTCGCGTGCCGATACACTGGCGTCACCATCGTCTCTTCTCATGGACTCTCATTCGCGTTCTTCTCCCGCACTCACTGGCCCGCGCCGCCGCCAACCCCGTGGCTTGTACATATCTAAGCGCCCGCCGACAGCCGCCGCCCCTCCACGCATCGCATTTTTTATTATGTTTATGTCCAACAATTGTCTCCATATACATACATGTGTCACCATCCCCCCCCTCCACGCTACCGCCTTCGCCCCGCCGCGCCCGTGTGCGCCTGATCAGCGCCTGCGCCGCGACGCCTTTGCCCCGTCCCCCATCCCATCCTGCTCCTCCGACTCGCGCTAGCCGGCCAGCCCCCGCCCGCGGCTGGATGCACGCATACATACATACTCGGATGGTGGACGCACACGCCCTCGGCACAACCTACACATGTTCCCCCCGATTCCGACGACGACGACCTACACCGACACAGCATCGCAGCCGACAGCCCGCGTGCGCTGCGACGCCGACCGCGCCGCGCTGCGCCCTCGCCGCCCCTCGTGATGGGCATGCTCTCCGAGTGGGTGCGCTTGAGGGCCCGCCGCTCCGCCTGCTCGCCGCCACAGGCCTGTTCCAGCCTGCCTCAAGTCTGTCCGTCACTGTTCGTCGCCGCCGCGCGGCGCTTGCGCCGTCGTCGAATCCCAGCGGGACACGTTTACCGCCTGCCCGCCGCGCCAGCCTGGTTCTGCTGCGCGCCCGGGTTGGTTGATTGGTGTCCGATGCTGCCTCTATGCCCCACCCCGGCGTCGTCCTCGTCTGCGCTTGCGCAAGAGGGCGGCGGTCCGAGTATTCTCTTAATGTATGTGCACGTCCTTAACGTTAACTACCGCCCCCGCTGCTGCTGCTCTTCCCGTACGCGCTTCCCCCTGCCATAAATTAGTTACTGTATCGTTTTGTTGAGATTTTTGCTGCACTAGTTACGCGCTGTAGTACGATTTCTGTGTTATCTTACGACGCAACGAAACGAAATTGTTCGTGAATGTGTACGATTGTGTGATTCTTTGAGTGTTTCGACTTTCATCTTGATTCTCTGCCTCAACCTTTCGCAAATGAATCGATTATTCACTTCCGAGATTGGCGGTCAAGTTCTGTGAACAGGATGCGGATAATGTGAACGCACGGCAGGGAAGGTTAATGTGAATG
Organism: Mycena galopus ATCC 62051; assembly: GCA_014925785.1. NCBI lineage: Eukaryota > Fungi > Basidiomycota > Agaricomycetes > Agaricales > Mycenaceae > Mycena > Mycena galopus. Next base: position 650,044 of record WIQG01000026.1, read on the forward strand.
AACGGATGAATGTATACACTCGGGGCCGCAATTCGCTGCAGTGCTAGGCGTCCGGTCCGTTCAAAATCGATAAAGTGGCCACGACGCGTCTCTTGACACGCGTTTACTTTCGAGAGCCACTTTGATCTTTTTCTCTCACCGATAACGCGATCTACCTAACAACCTGTTCCCCGACCCTGCAATGAGCGACATCGCAGCAGTTCGCCGACAGCTCAAGATCAAGTCCGGTGCGACAAACCGGTAAATATCCAAGATCCGTTCCAGTTCCCCGTCGCGTCTCCACCTCCCACTTCCCGTTCGCCGAGGCCCTTCACTCCCTCGCTCCGTCTCCGTCTCCTCTGTCTCTATTCAATTTGCGAGGTTCCCGATCTGACCGCGCCTTTTCTTTTGCATCCGTATTATCTAGGCTCAAGAAGGAGCACGAGCTCTATCAGAAGGAGCTGGTGGATCAGAAAATCAAGACAGACAAGCTCGTTGCGGACGGCGCTGACGAGTGGGCTATCAAGAACTCTGTAAGGACAGCTATTTCCACGCAACATAGCTACTAGGTACACGGGCGGGTACTAACGATTCGCGCCACAGGGCAAAATGACGGACGAGTCGGAGAAGATGATCAAGGACTCGGCAGCGCGGCTGGGTAAGGCCTACGGTGAACTGAAGGATCTCGTCGTACGTGAAGAGGCTATTCCTGCTGGATGCGTGATGCGAGCCAGGGGATGCTGATTTTACCTCCCGCAGGAGTCGGCGAAGAAGAATCCGGCCCTCACGCAGGACGAAGAATTCCTGAAGGCCGCGGGGATCCTGGAGGAGACCGCTGCCTAGCTTTAGATAGAGAGTCGAAGAAAGATTAAGGAAAGAAGGCACACACGGACAAGCGCCTTCGAGAGGGTTACGCGAAGACAAGAAAAAATTGTATCTGTGACTCACCTGTACAAATTTATTCCTGTCCGCTACTGCATCTCCGTGTCCATGTTCGTGTCTGAAGAAGGGTTGGTGGTTTCATTTTGCGCTTGCTGCTCTGCCTTGAGTCGCCGAAGCGCGTCCAGGATGCCCTTCCACGCGTCCCTTTCGATGCGCTCCTCCTGCAGCCCACGATTCTTCCGAGGCGCGCTTCCCTCGTCTTCAGAGGTGGGGATGCCCACACCAAGCGAGGGCGGCACGAAGTTCGGCGGCGGCGCGTTGATCGCAGACGGCGCAATACGTGAATTTCGGATGTGCGCCAGCGAGGAGCGGATGGCTATCTGGATGGCCTGCCCCCATCGCGCATGAGAAACACAAACGTAAAGAGTTGTGCAGAAGAAATAATACCAACATCGAGCCGTTCAAAGTACTCGCTGACCTCGAGCACAAACTGCTCCGAACGCTCGTCGCCCTGAGGAAGATTGTCCTCTGTGGCGTCCGTCTGGGGCAGGGTGAGGTGGTAAATAGAGGACGCTGCTAGAGCCAGGAGGCGCGTTATATCCTAGTCAGACACGAGTTCAGGTCCGAGCATATGACACGCGTTGAAGGACCACTTTTTCGACCTGACCAAGAGCAAAAATTTGGCGGGCAGTACGACTCGACATCCATATAGGATCCGTCTCGACATCGTCGGGTTCTTCGTCCATGTGTACCGAAGTCATGATGGTTGAGAACAGAAAATATTTGTTTATTCGAATTTTGTTTCTTGCCTAATTTGTGTATTCAACTTGAACTTTGGTGTCTTTCTACTTAGCCGCCTCCGTATTCGTTCCTGCCTCCGTCGTAACCTTGGTCCTCCTTGCTGATGTTCAAACGCTCAGCACCAAAAGACTTGTCGGCCTCTTCCTCTTCCTCGTAACTTGTTTCACCGCGGCCAACTTACCAATCGAAGGGCCCTCATCCGCCATCCCATACTCGCTCTCCTGACTCCCCATATCCCTGCTGACCGTACTCGCTCCTCCGTCCGACCATACCCAAAATCCCCAGGTCAGCCGACTAGTAAGCCCTCGCTGCCTCGGACAAGCGGCCACGCCCCACGACGCGTAAGCGCCAGAAGACCCGTAAGACTCCTCCTCGGACCGTCCACATCCAAAGCTGCCACGCCCCGTCCCTCTGTAGTCCTCATCCTCCTCGTTCCTACCATACAAGTACTCAGCTTGGGTTCTCTCTTAGTCTCCGCTTCGGATCTTCTCTCATACCCAAGGTGCTGCGACGGTCATACGGTTCGGATTCGTCTCGGGATTCGTATTCGTTTCCACCGCTGGACGACAACGACTCTGTCCTGGTGCCATATCCAAAAGAATCCGGGTAGCGTTCCTCGGGTTGGGCATAAGACGGAGCATAAGCGCTGCGCTGCGCGTATGAATCCTCGTTTTCTCAGTAGGGGCCTCACGGCGAGGCGCGTGCGCGCCGTGTTCTTGATAGCGACTAGAACCGCCACGGAGCCCTTATTCTGAAATAGCTGTATTGCCCTTTCTGTTTCCTGGCATCACCGCTCAGCTCTCGCGCTGTACCGCGTTTCTGGACAACACCCTCCCGCTCATCCACATACTTTTCAGTCGTCGACTTGCTATATATATTACCAAAGCCTTCCCTTGGGCGGTGTTCGACCTGTACGATCTTGTTGGTGCCAAAAGTCTCGAGAGATACTGTATAGTCGTCTAAGGCTCGGCGTCAAATTCGACGCCACGCACTACTTCGGTCCACTCCTCGAGGTGGGTTTTCAGCTTCTCCGTCTTCGATAATATAGCTTTCTCTGCGTCCCGACCGAGAACCAAATAAGTTGGCCAAGGTTTTCCAGCAGCGACACCTTCCCCCTTAACGATGTCTACAACCGCCCGCATTGCCCTGACCGGATCTCCTGCTGGCGGTGGAGCGTTGCTGATGAAACCCAACGTCCTCTTTCGAGGGAGGTCGTAGTCGGCGATCCCGTCCTCGCGCTTCAAGCCGTCTAACCCCCCTGTTGCAGTAAAGATTCCAGTTCGGAATGCACTGGGTTCGACGAGCAGGACTCGGATATTGAGGTGCGCGAGTTCGCCGCTGAAGGCCTCAGCTAGCGCATGGACAGCCGCTTTGGCGCTGGCGTATGACCCTGTGATTCTTCAGCCGACTCATGTTTCTCGGAACAGAACATTTGGGCTACCCATTCCCTATTGGAAAGCAGTCAAATTAGCTATGAAGGAATTAAAAGATTCGGTACCGGAATCTCTGGAGTCCAGGCCGACCGACTACCAATGATAACAATTGTGCCTTCTCTCTGGGCTCGCAAGTAAGGTAGAGCAGCCGTCGTCACATCCATGACCTAGAATGGGACAGTGAATCATTGTGAGTATAGTGTGCGGCAGAAAACCTGCCCCAAAGACGCAGACGTCGAATTGTTTGCGTAAATATGCAGGGCTGACAGACACGATTCACCTCTGGATGAGACATTTGAGATGATCACTCACCCTCCCTCTTCAAGAATCCCAAGAAGTTCACTCCGGCATTGTTCACGATCACATCAAGACCCCCGAAGAAGGCCACTGCCTCGGCCATTTTGGTTTTTATGATTTCAGGACCGTCCGTGACGTCAAGTTGTAGCAGTCGGAGATTGTCGTTCGTTCCCTCGAGAGACTTGAAGGCCTCCAAAGAACGAGAAGTGGCGATTACGCGGTCTCCTCGTGCCAGAACTTCTGTGACCAGACAGCGACCAAAGCCAGAGGCGGCGCCTGACGGTCCATGAATATTGCAGCGGGCACAGGGGACGAACGTAGACACTCGCCTGTTATAAACCAGGTTTTTCCAGTTGTCATGTTGAAAAAAGCCGGGAGTCGACGGGCAGTCGATGGCCGCGGTGTACATGCAGGGATCTTAAATCGGCACATTTCGGGCCCCGGAGTATGTATATGTAAGGGATCCCGGGCTAATGACCGAGGGTGGGTCGCCGCAGAAATTTACGACCCGACCGCTCACCCCAAAGGGCATCTTACGGGAAATCTGCGGACGCGTCAAGACACGACCACCTGACCGTTACACTTCAGACCATTGGCTGTGTCGGTAAATGACGGAGATAGCACCCTAGAACCAGTCGGGCCTACAGTGCGAGTTCGAGACTATTTCATCTTGGGTTGATCATTCCCAGAAGCGACGCAAGATTTTTGGAATCCTGCGGCAATGCAGGCGCGATTCACAATCAATGCAATCTCCAATTCAATGCGAAGGATAAACATATAGACGCAACAATGACGATCGACGTAGGATACCACACAGTATAGGTTCGCTCACCTGGCTGCTTGGCACTACTCGATCCGAATTTCGGTGCTTGCGGCCTGTTCTGAAGTGAATGAGCGTCGATGAAAAGAACTCGAGTGTGGATGAAGGGGAAAATATCAGAGATCTTGGTGGAAAATGTAGTCTCATCGAGCCGGAGCCCTCTGAAGTAGCAAATATATTTTCGTGTAACATCATGTACGTGGGGTAGGTGCTCAAGAAAGAAACTCACTTTTTTGTTCAAGATTGAAGGCCGCTCAAGTCCGCATTCCGAAGCTTGACAGCGTGGATTCTACAGTGTGGCAACCAGACTTGAATGTTGTTATTGCTCGTTCGATCGTAAAATTGGCATGGGATTTGAAAACGGGTTCCATCCGACTTGGAGTGCTTGTGGGACCTGTTGATGATCAGTCAAGAGAACTTGAGATCGAATACGAGCAAAAAATTTAAGAAACATCAGAGATCTTGGTGGAAAGTGTAGTCTCATCGAGCCGGAGCCCTCTGAAGTAGCAAATATATTTCGTATAACATCATGTGCGGAGGGGGAGGTAGGTGAAGCGAGAACTGCTTGAGACACTCGCTGCTGTCGTGCTGTTTCCTACGAGTCGGTGTCGAATTTGTCGACTTGAGTCAGGGGATTGAAACGACCGCACTTGAGGCCGTAGAGAGAGAGCTTGATGTGGTGGTTGCGAAGAAAGGAGAAATAGCCGAGATCAACCCGTCAGGTGACAAACGTTTTCTTTTGTTTTTTTTGTTTCTGCATTTCTATACCGCAACAAGTAAACTAACTACTAAGACGCGGTGGCTGTATACGCCAATAAATAAGGGGGACACCGCAGGGGAGGTTCTGGCGGGGTTACTAAAGATAACATTGGAGGTGATGGTGCTGGCGTGTGGCGTGCACTCTATGCTGCCTGTCACCGCATTGGGCAGTGGGGCATGATGTATAAGGGTGTTAGGGAGAGAAACTGAGAGCAGGGAGGGGGGGGAAGCGGGGTGTCGTGGAAGGTTCGCGTGTCTGAAATACCTCGCCGCAGGGGCAGTCAACGTCCTCGGAGAAAATGAAGCGGTTATAGAACTCGCCAGTAAAACCATGTCCTGTTCTAGGTGACAAACGTGACTTGCCGCGCGCCCACCAATTCACGACGCGACCCATGGGCACTTTTGACACGCCCCCGGCCCTGATTCCTTCTCAGCTGTTAACAGAGGCTCTCGGCTTCTCGCTTCAGCTTCTTCTGGACGACATCATCGACGTTGCAAACCACGCAGTCCAAGATGGCGTGAACAGGCGCCGGCCAGAACAGAGGATTTTCAGATTTCTTCTGCAGCAGCGCGCGGCACAGCTGGGTGAGACCGAGACAGAAAGCACGACGCAGGAGATAGAACAGGGTCTTGTAGCCTTGAAGACTCTCCTTGAGTTCCACACCGACGTCGCGTTCGACTTCTTCGAGGCCTTTCGAGGCATGGTCCCTGCGTAATATCTTCGCGGTCCCGGCGGACCTGCCGCTTGTCCTGCCCCACTACGAGCACCTGGATCTCACTCATACACCAGAATGGGAGCAGGAGCTCATGGATTAGGTAGAACAACTGGGAAATCGTCTTGAAAACGTAGGTCTCGTCTCAATTGTTACCTGAATAATTCAGTTGTTGACATTTTCCACTAAGCAACGAAGAATAAAGCGGCATCTCATCCGCGCGAACCATCGAAAAGGTCTTGAACTGCAGAAAACTCGATAGCTCGTCGACACCCTCGCTCCGTATGAATCGACAGCTGCGGCGGCGACCTCTTTACCAGCCGCGCTGTTAGAGATGCAGAAATCCGTGTCGACGCTCCCGGAACTCACGCCGGCAACAATGTTCGCACTGGCGCAGCTCCGAGTTACAGAGGCAGGAAAGCGGCAATGGGAGACAGGGACGACAGGGTACATCAATTGGGCTGTTGAGCAGCTTCGGCTCAAGGCGAAGGAGGACGGGGAAGAAGAGCTGCTTCCGGACCTTGCCAACACTGAAATGTACCGGAGGGCTAGCGCGGCAATGGAGGAAGTTAGCAAGGAAATGGACGGTGGCGATGTTGTAATGGAAGAATAGATAGACGGGTGGATTTATTATGAATGTATTGTAGTACGTAGTGAAAATACCTGAAGCAAATGCAACAGCTGATTCCGTAAAGAAATACTTGGCGTTCGAGCCAATTCTAGGATTTTTGCTCCCCCACAGAGGTGAGTTTGAGTTTCGTATAATCATTCTACCCAAGTGAACGTACCATCGATGAGAATTCCGCGAATCATTTCGCACACTTCATTCATTGTAGGCCGCTTGGCGGTTCAACAAATCGAGGTACGACGTCGAGATCATATATTGAAGCGTCTGTCTGCGAGAGACTAGCTTGGCGAGGTCAAGTTGATCGTCCCACACCGCAGAACCGTGGTTCCACTCGACGAGAATTCTCTTGAAAATGTGAGGCATTTTACAAAATGAAGACGGCCTGTTTGCTTCTCTTTCGACTCACAAAATAATGTTTTCTTGAAAACTTTTTCACAGGCGCGTATCGGTCTCTGTTTCTCTTCAGATTATCGGAGTGCCATTGGACGGATATTTGCCAGGGTTCATGTCCCATCAATCTCAGGCTCCCATCACTCATATTAATAATTACCATTTTGGGCGCTTGGAGGTTGTTGTTTTAACTTTTTTAATAAACCTTGAAGCTGCAATACCAAGTGCATTGCAGGAATTCCCAGTCTCAGCCGATTTATCGATTCTTCGGTCTCATCTCTGCGAAGAAATGTTTCATCCAATATACTAGAACATACATTGAGAGCAGGTACTTAGCTATCGACGGATAACGCCTTTCCTCTCCCACCACGTCGCAATCTTCGACTTGAGATTAGGATCCTGTACAAGGGGCTCAAGCATGTTCACCACATCCGGCGAACCCATAGCCATCGCAATATCCACAGGTGTACGCCGATTCCAGTTCTTTTTTTCGACCATTGTTACTCCAAACTGCAAAAGAAGCTCGACCCAAGCAGTTCCATGCCTGCAAGCCTCATGAAGTGGTGTCCCGCCTAAACCATCTTCATGATTCGGGTCTACTCCGCGCTCAAGGAAGAAGCGGAGCATTTCAATGTCTGTGACATGTGAAAGCACGTTGCGCCTCTCGTCGTCCTCGGCATGCAGGTTTGCACCTGACAGGAGTAGTACCTCTGCGACATCGATGTTGGAAGCATTGAATAGAGGAACGAATGGTTCGTTGTGAATATTTGGGTCAGCTCCCGAGGCGAGCAGGAACTGTACTAGGTCGAGGTGCATGGCGGCATAGTAAAGCGGTGTGCCGTACTCCTCGTCCTGCAAATTAACGTCTGCGCCCTCCGATATGAGGTATTTCGAAATTTCCAGGTGCCCAGCTCGCGCGGTCTCAAGGAGGGCGCGGCCCAGGTATTTCTGTGTTTCAACCTCCGTGACGAGTGAGGGCATGGCATCCCTGTGGATAGGAGCGAGGAGCCTGACAATTTCCACGTGTCCATCGCGGGCCGCCCAATCCAAGGCCGTCACGCCATGGCTGTTGCGTCGGTGTACTGTCGCCCTCATCTCCTCTCCATACATCCTCAACAATTTGACAACCATGCCCCGAAGCCCCTTGCCGGCGGCAATGTGGAGAAGGCCGCACCGACTGTGTCTGAATCTAAATTCGGTATTTAGACTGACTCCAGCGGTGACGAGTTTGTCGACCAGGCTTTCCAGCTCGTGTTCGACAGCGAAGAGGAGGGCAAGGTGGCCGAGAGGCGCGACGCTTGCACAGAGGTCGTATAAAGTCTGATCCAGGGTCCGGTGAAAAGCGACGTTCGTCTGAGAGAGGGCGTTGACGGAAGGGAGATCGGAGATAAGCTCCGGCCTTTGGGGTTTGTACCTTGGCAAACGGTTCTTCGAGTCCAAGTCCATTGTCTCCCGGGTCAGGAAGGAGATGATGTGTAGTATCAGTTCGGGAGGAAGTTCAGCGAGTAGCGCCATCGCAAGCGGGTTCGTCGACGTGGAACGCAAGGTTGCGTGGGAAGATTGCGAACGACGATTTCCATTTTCAGACAGACTTCCAACAGACTTCTATTTCGCCCATGAAAATGACTAGTATCGGATTTTTTCGTGCACGAAGATGGTCGGCGTTGCACACGCACGCTCGAACGGCCTGAACGACATTTGTGTGGGGGACGACAAGATGGGTTCATGCGGGGCCGCGTGAATGACGAAAGGCTGACCAAGGCGCGGAAAGTACGTTTTTGGACCCCCGCACAAGACGGTACAAAGCTCATCTCGACGCGCTCGGAGACTTGCTCCAATACGTTGACGAATCCGCGCGAGTGCTGCCGTACATCCAGAACGGCATAATGGAACTCAAGGTTTGTCGCACTCCTCTTTCGCATGCACATAATTAACGCTCGCGCGGAGCTATGCCTCTACACAGTCAAACGCCCGAGTTAACGTACACCATCGAGAAGACATCCATTTGGGGCTCCATTGTGCGTACCCATCCTAGATGAGATATCTGATTCTGAGTGCTTATAATTACCATAGGTCCTAGAACGCTGAGCTGCGCGTGCGCAAAGCACGGAGTCATACTTTCCTGCGCATTGCACGCGCTTACTGCGCCCTCTGACGTCCCGCGTGGGCTGGAACAGCCGGCGTATCGGCCAAGAGAATCGGCATCGGACCTGGTCACCAAAGCGGAGCGACGGCGACTCCAGGCGGTTCAACGACAGCGACAGGGCTGAGATCAGCGAGGTTATGCGCTGGCTGGAGCAGATGGCGATTTTTCCAAAACGTGGTTCCTTTGTTTTCCGACATAGAGCGTACTCTCCGCTTCGAGGTCTGCTCGGAATTATATTCAAGCTTCGGAAACGTCGAAGATGATCATGCTAGTATCGTCGATATATATTTCACCTCTTTTCGTTGTATCAAGAACGCTCTGCAACCTTGCTATGTCGGTCCCGCCTGCGAGATTGCCTTAAACATCCCTCCGTGAACGAAGTTGTCGGCGCCATCCGTGAAAAGGATAATGCGGAAGCCATGGGTCAAGGTCATCCGAAATAATTTCGGGTTTGGTGACGAATGTGGCGGGCACAAACTGGAATAAGGTTGCCGTATACGAGGAATGGAACTTGAAGAGGAACTCTTCAATCCATAAGTGTAATAAGAAGTTTGAGGGGACATAGCAAGGTTGGAGAATGCACCCCGGGTCGAGGTCTCTGTCGCCTCCCAAAATTCGGTCGGGTTCTTGGGTTGGACGGCCCATAGCTACCCGGAAGAACTCTTGAGATAAAGTCGGGAGAAGGCGCCGCGGCCCTCACCGCCGCACCGCCAGGAAAAGCCACGTCTGGCCTCTCTTCCACCACGATCCTCATTCCGACGACTCGCCGAGGCTTGGAGTGCGACGGTGTGCGCCCAGATCTCGCAGCGAGTCACTTATCGCGGCACCGACACGAGCTGCGAGCAGCTTAAGTATTACGGCACTCGAGAAAAAGACTGTAAGAAGGCAATCACCGATTCGACAGCGATCTGCGGCGACGATCAGATGACTATGACGAATGTGGGGGCGGCGCCCAGAGGCCGACTGAGCGGTTCCTGAGCGCTGAGCGCCTGGGACCTCTATTGATGTCGAAACGCAATACGACGAGGATTCCTATAGTAAGTAATTGGAATGCTGTCCGCGCCACCGAGAAATTTATTCCTCATAGGTCTGATCAAATATGGAAAGAGTGCACGAGAATTTGCGGAACTCACAATTAAGGTCTGTCAAACAAATTGAAGACACAACACAGTCTACAAATTCGCCAAGGTCGCCAAAGGAAAGGAAGCACTAGGACGATTCGTGAAGCCAGCTCAAGTTCAGTGGCAACTGCGCTGGTCGTTTTAAATTGCCGCATCAGGCTTAGGCGATATGCGTTTTGGATGGGGAGCGTCCCGTTTCGTTGATTCACAAGTCGGTGAAGTTTCAAGTTTGGATCAGATTATCCCAATCCATGGTTGGTTAGTTTCGGCTCCTACCCGTGATCCAGGCGCTTTCACTGAGTGGCAAGGTTGTCGCAAGTAAGAGACGTATCGCAGTTGTCGCAATTCGTAAGAGACGCATCGCACGTGCTAAGCAAGGTTTTGGCAGAACGCCAAGTCGGTTGCAATTGACAATGACTGTGTCGAAGCAATTTTGTAGTGAAGGAAACTCGTGGGGCAAGATTTGGCTCCGCCACTCCATCAATCACATTGAGATAGGTGATAGGGGTTAAAAGTTGTGCAGGTTTGTGGATTCCGAGGTTTGGTCTTTGGACGATAGAGGATATGAAGCAGGGGTGCTGTGCTTGAGGTAAGACACGGGGTGCAACAAACAAACCAGGCACGAGGAACGCATAAAAACTGACACAAAGGAGGCTTGACGGAGCAGGGGTAGAGTACTTGCGAACACAGGAGTTGGCCGGAGGAGTCCGAGGACTGTGGGCACTTCAGAAGCGCTGGTTCGCAACTTCCCACATAGCAACTGGTCACTTGATAGTTAAACTTGTTACAGTGGAGCGGGAATGGGTCCAAAGTCAAGGCGGCCGGTAGACACACTCGACCTCAGCGATGTCAAAAGCAGATGGTCCCAAACTGCCGGTGTCCAAGTCTTACAGAAGGAGAGGCGTGGGTGCAGAGGCGCGACTTGCCGGGGACGTCGACAGGAATAGAGTGATTCATGATGCATATGGTCAGAAATAGTCAGAAATTGACAGTCTCGGTGGTTGCTTTTGTCTCTGAGTAGGGATCGTCGACGAGGTTAATTGAGGGTGACAGACAGCACAGCAAAGGGGTATTTATGAGACCGAGGAGGAAGCAAGAGAGAGGCAAAAGAGTAGCAAAGAGAGCAAGTGAGCAAATGCGGATGAGGGTTGACATCAGGTTTTGTTTGGATCAAAGACCGAATACGGGCAGTTTTCGCCAACAAGACTTGTGTTCTACCAAGTCCCTTGCCCAGCGCGCTCATCGGCGCTGCCCTCGTCGCTGCTGGTGTGCTCGTTGTCTGGCCCACATTCGGCCCACATTCGTCGCTCGGACCGGGGGGGTACTTTTGGACCGGACACGACTTTCGCACTCTGCACGGTAGAAGCCTCGATGCACGTCGCTCGTTATTACCTACCCTACCGTCCTTCTCGACTTCTGTCCCTTTAAGCTCTCATACTAGCACATTACTATGCCCAATTCGGAGTCGCCTCCTTCAACTGCGCAGTCATGGGCACCCCCAAAGAACCCGTTGCCCCCGCATCGTCTGGCTCGTCTGGCGAATGCCCTGGGTGTGTCTACCCCGATGCCCGCAATCCACACCCCTACACCTATGCTCTCGCCTTCGTACAATGGGTCCTCGCCAGCACTTGACCAGTACCGGCGCTCACCCACCCCATCTACTGCATCTACTTTTGGCTTTTCTCCAGTCACTTCCAAGTATCTGCTGCATGTTATCCCTCCAATACACCTACCTCACGACTCCTTCGACTCGGAGCTCACCCCTCCGCCGTCCACCGCTTCTGGATACCACACCCAATTCCGCCGCGGTACTTTAGTTCCTGTGCACTCGACGTTTCAGTCACAGCTCGGTGCAATTGCGAAGGAGTATGCATTGCCGAGTACAGCCGGCCTCATTCTGTACCTCGTGTCCAAGCCACGAAATAGTCCGCCGCCCTCTGCGTCTTACGACGACGAAGACGAAATGGACGAGCCCGGCCCTCGGTTATCCGAGGACATCTGGCGGCACCTCTGGACACGCGTCGTGAAGACCGAGCTGCGCGACGACCCCTCACCCCCACTCCTTGGCCTCGGGATCTCCTCCATCTCCAATCGCTCCACCCCCTATCTCCCCCAGTTCCCGCTCCCTCTGCTGTCCACAAACATCAATACGCCCTTCTCACACCGTCCCCCACCACGCCCTCCTCCACTTCAGAACCCCCCGCACGCTTCCATACCAAGTCCGCGCCCCCGTCATCGTCCTCGCGTTCCGACGCAGAAACGCCCGACACCTCCCAGGCGTCGTCCGTCCGCGCCGACTCGCTCGACCTCCCAGGTCTTAATTCTGACGCGATCATCCCCATCCTCGCAAAGGTCGAGTTTGACATCGACCGACGGAAAGCGGCCTGGTACGAGCCTTGGCTGCGCAGTCGGCGGCTCAACCATGCGAAGCGGAAGAACAGCATGACGCCCGTTGACGACGAGCGGAGACCCCCGTTGCCGTTTCGGCTTGGGGAGAAGCGGAATTCGAGGCGGTACCTCCCGCTTAGTGAGAGTCCGCAGTCGATGCCTGACAGCGAGGAGGAGGAGGAGGAGGGGAGGGGGAGGGGGATGACGAGGAAGGCAAGGACCCGCTTGCAGATGTCTTTGGCGAGGACGCTGACACCTGGGCAGACATCCGAGCGTCTTCTTCCTCATCACGGCCAACAAACCCGAACGTCGTGCAGCTCGCGCTCACGGCCGCTGAGCTCGATGCTGAAGAGGACGGCAGTGAGCGCGACGACGACGACGACATGGAGGAGGTGACTCAACTAATGAACGACCGCCCAGTTCTTGGCGTCGAGATCTCGGGCATGCAGAACAGCCCGTCACGCAAACGCGCGCCGCCGCCAACACCCCTTGTCCTCGCCCGCCCGCCCAGTGCATCCACTCCCACCGTGCCTATGCCCCTCCCGGGCGTCGCGCCCCCGTCGGACGAGGAGGAGAACGCGCGGCTCGCGTACCTCGACGGGGAGCATCCGCGCGGTGGCGAAGGCGAAAACGAAAGCGATCTGTTGGACGTGCCCGGAGAAGCATGTACGACCCCGGCAAGCGGCGGGGCGACATCTATGAGGATATGGATCTGGGCTTTGAGGAGTCAAGCGATGATGTGCGTCACCACTTGTTTATCTTGTGTAATCCAATACCGCGAGCGAATGCTCATGGTTGGGGTGAAACGTGCAGTTCGATATAGACGACCCTAATGACCGGAGGAAGAGCCAGATTATTATGCGTGCGCAGTTGGACGAGATCGAGAAGGTGCGTACCCAAATACTCGCCCTGTGCGCGTTTTTGGACACGCATGGCTGACGACGGTTGTGTATGCAGAACCTGGCTCAGTTCTCCCCACGCATGCTCCGGACGGACCTGGAGGACCAACAGATGCCCACTTTCACGACCGCCAGCAGCTCGCCGAACTTGTCCCCGCCCGGATCGTCCGCGAGCGCATTTGGACAGTACCCGCCATGCCGTCCTCCGCATTTATGCCTGTGTCTAACGCGGACGTGTTCCCGCCGACGCCGCGCCTCCCGAACCACCCGCATCACTCTGAAGAGGAGGATTCAGAGTCGTGGGTCCTTTACATGTGTATTTAATGATGATTGCTTATTGTTTTTACGCTAGTGATGATCTCTCACAACAAGCCGCCTGGCCCGCCGTCCCGTACAACTCGCGCACCGAGCGGCCCGCAGCCTCCCCTGCCGCGGGGCAGCAGCATTTTCCACCCCAGCTCGCCGTCAATGGCGTGTCTGCGTCGATGCCCAAGCGATTCCTGGGGACGGGCGGCAGCTCCAGCCGCGCGTCCTCCATGCACTCCACCGCCTCCTCCGAAAGCGAGCTTAGGAAGCGCGATTTGGCGGAGAACTATCCGTCGTCGCCCCCCGCCCCCTACCCCGCCTTCACGCCGAGTATTGGGCCGAAGAGCAGTTTGAACTCACCGCTCATCCCACTGTCGCCAGATCCGTTTGGACGGCACCCGTCGCAAGCCCCGGAGATTCCTGGCCCGTCGGGGCTTGGTCCGGGCGGCAAGCGCACCTCGAAGAGCTACTGGGAGTCGCCAATCGTGATCCCTGCGCCGGCGCCGCCCCCGACTCAGGCAGAGTTACAGCGCAAGAGCTCGAACGGGTCGATGTCTTCCGACCCGCACACGAGTATGACGGGGACGAGCAACAGCCGGTTCTCGACGGACTCGATGCAGGGTGCGGGCGGCGACGCGTCACAGAAGGCGACGAACCGGACGACGCTGATGAGCGTGAAGAGCATCAAGAATTTGTGGCGGAAGAGCCAAAAGAAGGAGTCGATAAGTATTCCGCATGGGCGGGGATGCCGATGGAGTCGGTGAACGAGAATGCTTGGAGCCCGTTGTCGCCGCCGTTGCCGACGCAGAGGCCTGGAAATCCGGCGGTACCGCTACTCTCGCCGCCGCCGATGCCGAGCGGGAACGCAGGCTCGAACCCACCATTGGGCGTGCCCGCACCGATGAGGCCGAATCGGCCGTCGATGGAAGATATGGAGCTGCCGGACGTGGACGTCCAGATGCCGCCGATGACGCCTCTTAGTGCAGGGTTTCCGGGGCGGCCGGTGCCTAGGCAGGGCCCGACGCCTCCGCCCCTGCAGCCGCAGCCGCAACCGCGCCCGAGTCTTCAAGAGAGGAGGCCGTCGAACGCGTCGTCGTCGCAGTCGAGCCAAGACCGGAGACCGTCGATGAGCTCAGACCGGAGGCCGTCGATGAGCTCGGACCGGAGGCCGTCGGTGAGCCAAGAGCGCAGGCCGTCGCAGGATGCGTCCCGCCGTGCGTCGCCAGAAGGGACGCCCCTGCATTCCCCGCACCCGAACCAGCTCGGTGTGCCTTTGCGCCGTCCGTCGCCAGAGCAGGTGCCCCCGCTACCGCATCCTGCGCGCCGGCCGTCGGATGCGCAGTCGCAGATGAGCATGCCATCGCACCAGCCGCAGATGAGTATGCAATCGCAGATGAGCATCCAATCACATCAGTCGCACATGAGCATGCATTCGCAATCGCAGCTGATCGTGCCGCCACCCATGTTACAGTCGACGAGAAACACCCCTATCATTGCTACCAAAGCAGGCCCGCCCCGCTCTGCGATGAATGACGGGTTGCTTTGGGACCAGGAGTCGCCATACCCGACGCGCATGACGGCGCCTGCGCCTGCCCGCGCGCCCTCAGTTGGGTCCTCTGCGAGCCGTCCCTCCTCGCGACCGCCGTCGCCGCCCTCGGGCTATCAACACCACTCGCCCACTCCGCCGCCACAGAACACGTCTCCGCCACTCCCGCACAACTCCCCGCCACTCCCACACAATTCTCCGCCTCTCCCGCACAACTCCTCGCCGCTCCCTCGCCACTCCCCGCCGCCCATGCCCCCGCATCCCAGCCCTCCCATCCAAGAGAAGGAGCGCCGCAACAGCGTGCGCAAGTCCATCCTGAAGTGGAAGTCGCAGACAAATGGCGGCACAGCTGTGCCAGCGCCGCTCACGCCGTCTTCGGCATCGTTCGTCCGCGCGCGCAATGCGAGCATGTCGGGATCGCCGTCGCAGGGCTCGCCGATGAATCTGCCGATTGACATTCCGCCGAGCCCTAAAATCCCCGAACAGTTCATCGCGAGCTTTGCGGGGAACCCCCCGCCGCCGCCCGCGCCCCCAGTGCGACCAAACTCGGCGGCGATCGCACGGCGGAGGCTGAGTGCCAAGATGGTGTCGACGTCGTCGGACTCTTCATCTTCACGACGGCAGTCGCAGCATCACCGGCCGCGAGAGTCCACGGCGTCGTCGGTGCACTCGGAGGGCACGCATGAGAGCACGAGTCTCGACACGTCGGGCTTTGAGATTGTGTCTCCAAAGATGAGTGGGACGTTGAGTTTCCCGTACACCGAGATGGACCACGATCGGCCTTTGGTGGATGGAGTTCGCATGTAGATTGCACTAATGTTATTTATACCATTTTTTTCGACGTCGACTGTATACCGTCTGTATCCCACTGCATCACACTGCATTATAATTTTAATGACAAACCAGCATTCTTCGTGGAGCGCTAGGAATCTGCTACTCAGATTTTATTGCAAGGGATGCTTTGGACGAAATCAATTTAGCAAAGGCGTACACAAAACTTTGGTTACTACTAGTGTGGCCACCGCTTTACAATTTTCGCCTGCCAGTGCGCTGTGCAGGTCCCCGACTTCCCTTCCATCGACACCCTTTCCGTTTTCTATCATACCCTGGATTGGCAGTCTCTTTACAGTCTCTGCGCGGGTGTGCCCTGTTCTTGGCCGTTGAAAACCATTCATCCAAAATCCCGACGAGTTGCACGCCAAGTCCATCTGGATCGGTGAGACATCGAGTTCTAGAGAACACGTCGAGGCGGACGCGCAAACGTTGTTTGTGATTGCGTCGCCGGTCTCGGCCCGAAACCCCGTTTCGCTCCGGTCGTGCCTCACCTTTCAGATCGGCCTCACTAAGTACTGGCACTTTGCGAAGTTTGTGCTGCTCAACGAAACTTGGTCTGAATGTCAATAGCACATGTGTATATCGTGTACAAAGGTTGCGACAGCCCAATAAAATACACTCTAATATGCAAGAAAACTGTAAACGCTGCAGTCTGAACTAATTAATACTACGGTCGACGGGGGGGTAATGGCGGTCCTGGATCAGCTACAGGGGGAGGAGCAGGGACATCTCGCACTTCTTCATCCCCGCCTGAAGACGAAGGCGTCCGTGACCCCACCGTGGACCGGTCCGAGGCTGAAAGCGTTGACCGCCGTGATGGGGGAGAAGAAGGGAACCCGAGGCCGAGGCCGAGCTCGAGCGACGCACGCTTGTCCTTGTTCGCGATTGACTGCAGCTTCTCTGACGCAGACGGCTGTGGCTCGGATAAGCGCGGGGCGCTCACCTCCGGCCGCGACACATTGGAAGTAGATGGCGTGCGTCCATTGCGCGGTGGGAGAGGAGGTGGTGTTGGGCGCATGGACGGCGAACCCGGCACGGAGAGCGGGTTGCTCCCTTCGTCTGCCGTCTGAGTGCGTGGGGGCGAAGACGAGGACGCACTCGAAGACGCGAGCTCGGATACGGCATCCGACGCGGCGGGGTTTTTCCAGAGGCGGTAGACACTCTTTATTGCGGGGTTCTTGACTTTCATGTCGGGTGACGGGGGCGTCGGCTGGGGTGCGACGTATCCCATGGACATCACCTCGCCCCGATGGCTGGCATGGATGCCCGGGATTGTCATCATCTTCGCCTGCGGCTGCAGTTGTATGGGCGGCGAGGTCATGGGCGTCTCCGGCGGCTCGATCTCGAGGTTCGACTGAGATGTCGATGGGGAAGCACGCTTCGCACTACTTTCTAGTGCTGCCGTCGCTGCGCGCGCTATGAAGGACGGCGATGGATTGCCGTTCTGCGACGGCCGTCTAGGCTGCATCGTCACGGCGCGTTCGCGCACTTCGGGTATAGGGATTGGGACCGAGGTTGACGGTCCAGGGCGTCCAGGACTCCGGTCTTCCCCGCGCTCCTTGCCCCGCCGCTCCGCCACAGCGGCTCTGACCTCGGCATAGCTAGCACGCCCTTTTTGCGGAGTGCTATTATTGCTATCGCTACCGCGGAAGCGCGAGACGAATGAGCCGTGGTCGGGCATTTCGTCTCCCGCGGCAGAGGAACTGCCCTCGGATGAGTTCTTGTCCTTCATCAACCCGCTCCAGTTCGCGCTCCACTTCCGCATCGCCTCCTTCGCCGTGTTGCTGATGGCCTGCTTGTCGCGCGACTTCAGCGTGGTGAGGAACGACGACGTGGTCGGGCTTGCTTCGTTCCCTAGCGAAGTGGACGGCTCGCTCGAAGGCTTAGAATACTCCTCCACCGAATTCGACTTCGAGTGGCCCCACATCGACGATGACCGAGGAGGCTGAAGGTGTGAATCATCGCTCCCGTCAGAACTCTGGGGAGGAGTGGGGTCAGACACGTTCGGAGTGGAACGCGATCTCGGATTTTGGGCCTTGTCTACATCCGCTGTGCGTCCTCGCTGATCCATATCATCCTCCGGACCTCCATCCTGCTCAACTAAGGACTGCAAATCATCGCTACGGACGCTGGAGAACCAATTCTTCCGCTTATTCGTCCGCGAGGAATCATCACCGGACGAATACGACGACGTCCATGATAGATCGGCCTTCGGGGGCGACCCAGACACAGAAGTATCTCGGGCGAGTTCTGCAGCAGATTGGCTATGCATGCCATCTAGCTCTACGGAAGGTGGATGGGGGATGGGAACAGATGCGACTGAACTGTCTTCGTCTGAGGGCTGCTGTGAGACAGAAGTGGGCGGCTTTTCGCGTCGCGTCGCGTCAGACCAAATCCCTCCTCTATGCGTGTATGACGAGGACTCGAAGAACGCAATATCGTCCATATTCGGCATCACCACGGTTTCTTGGATCTGAATTCGGAAAGATTAATTCCATGTAGACTTGTAAGGAACTAAAAGAACGCACGATTGCTTTCAAGCTCGATTCCAGAGTGCTCGTTATCATGCTCCAAGTTATCTGACGGTCGCTCACGATGGGCTCGACTTCCCAAACCATCCGCGGGGTCTGCGTGAAGGCATACCAAATGCGGTTGCTCGGGGGACGTTTAATTTTGATCAGCATATTGCCCTCGATCTCCTTCAGAACTGCGGCTAACGCAAGCTTGACCAAGTAAGGTTTGAAGCGCGAGCCTAGGTTGATCGACGCTGTTGCTTCAATGGTGATGCGGAATTCCCCTTTGTATAGCAAATGAACCTCCAAAGATGCGTCGCCTTCCTTGGTGAGCTCCTTCAGCATGGGTTTGCTAAGGGTGGGCGCCTTGTTTCCGACCGACACCTCTGTGACGACGATGTCAGTGAGGAATGTCGGACGTTTAACTTTGGAGAGCTTCTTCATGAAGCGAGTGATGATGCCTTCTTCGAGGGCGTGCGTGCGGTAAAAGCTGAAGAAGATGCGGCCAATGAGGGCGTTGAGCCAGCGCATCGGAATGACGTCTGGCTGCTCATCGAGAGTGTTGACGAGGTGGTTCATGTCGGAGGGTAAGAAAACGGCTTGGAGGGGCGTAAGGAATGGCGTTTGGGGTGGGTTGTCAGAAGCATGTATGAGGGCGAGGTACCAGTCCTCCATCTCCACATTTGCCCGGACGAAGATGAACCACGGAGTTGCGAGGTCCAGCGCCTCTTCCCTCGCCGTCTCCTTTAGCCGTGCCTCCTCCGTCAGAGCCTCCCGCTCCTTCTCTGACTTCTTGGCACCTAAGCCGCTCTCTGCTACTTTGGCATCCACGTCGACACCTTCCAAACCCATCTCCTTGGTGACACTCGGCATGGACTTGTCCTGGGGTGGGCATTTGGGTTTGAGACAGATGGCGTTTCGTTTCGCGAACATCTCGCCGTCGAGCAGACCCTCGGGGAATACCGTCACGTCGTGGCTACCGAGCTCAATGGCCGCCTCGCATTCGGTCATCGTCTCGTCCTCATACAGGTACAGTACCTTTCCCTTCAACGCAACATACCACATGTCCTTTGGGCGCGACCTCTTCGGGTCCTTCGAGCGCGAGTCCAAGAACGAGCGCACCATGCCGACATATCCTCCCTCGAGACTGGACTCCTCGAACGTGCGCCGCACTGTGAGCCAGCCTTTGCGCGTCCTTGGAATATCGTTGACCTCGGAAGCTGCCAGTGGAACGGTGTCTACGTCGTCGGGGGCCTTCTGAGCCTCTAGCTCTCCTCTAAGCTTTTTGCGGACATCCGGGTCACCTACGGGCACCGAGGTGTAGATGGTGAAATAGACGAGCCCAGCGATGACCAGAGGAAGAAATGTGAGGCCTCCAAGGATATAGGCATAGAAGAGGGCCTTCAGAGTCATATAGAAAGACTGGTCCCAGTAGACTCGTCGTCTCGGGCAAAGTGACGTCCACGTTGGGAGTCTCTAGGAGATACTCGAACACGTGCTAACACGGCAATTTACTCCGCGACATCCGCGACTGTGGCTGCGCGTTTTTTATCCGCAGAAATTGCTGTTATATATCAATTGTGCGCAAGAGCAACATGTACAGCTGAGCCTGTAGATACGCGAGTTCTGCACTAATCATAGCTATACGCAAATGAGCGACGGCACGCGGTAGCGGTTAGGGGCTGGAAGGTCCCCTGCGGTCGAGTACCCAAGTACGGCGACTGCCCGCATAGAAGCCGAACACACGGCTTTCGAGAGACCGTGATAGTAAAAAAATTAGCTTGCACGGACTTGTTTGGGCTAGAACGGTTCTTCGTCCGGTGCTTGAGGACACGGGGCCGCGGCTCTAGTCCTTTTAATGTGGCCTGCCAGTGGCCATTTTCCAAACCCAGTGGTGGATGTGTCGTCCAGATGTTCGGCGCGGCGGTAACATGGGCGGGAAGGACTGGTTAAATGAGGAAAGGGAGGGAACGGTGAGCCGATTCCTAAATGCACTGTCTTGGTGCGGAACCCGGCATGACGTTTCGCGCGGTTGGCGGGGGCATGGAGTGATGATGATGGTCGGTACAGAGGGGTTAGCGCTTTGGATGATAACGGGCTCGGGCTGTGGGCGGCATCATGTCAAAATTCGTGAATTGAGCAGCAGAAAAGCTTACCCAGGGAGGGCTCATCGAACTGGAGTCATCACCAGACGGACTCTCGGGTGGAAGGTCATCGGACTAACGCAAGGGATGAGAGATAGGCATTGAATCTAATAACAGATCCTGGCGCTTACCGGTTCAGCGTCCAATTCCAATTGTGCCAATATCTGTGCGACATGTTCCATGTCCTTCTCCAAGATCGAATAGAGTCCCTTGTACATTGGGTTCATTGCACGTTCGCACATTTGTGCCACGCGTCCCCAGGTAATGTCCGGCACCGATACGACCAGCCGAAACGTCTCCATGTCCAGGGACTAGAGAAAGCCAAGTTTAGTGAATGGTCTTGCTGCTGCTTGTATCTTGCACATACAAAACGTTCGTCTCCTAGAGACATTTCGGACAGCGGAACCCGCGAGGCAGCTGCGGAAAGCCTCGCTAACATGGTGGACGACAGAAGAATGTGCGGCTGGAGGGAAATATGCGGAGCAATGGCACTGTAAGGGCAAAAAAGGAGACGGGACGTGGGTCAGCGTAAACCCGCCACGGTCCCCCGCATTTTATTTGAGTCGGGTGCGGGGAGAGTCATTACCGGGTTGACCCCATCAGCTTCTTTACGATCGACGATCGTAATCCCGCATTCCCACGGTTTTGATTCTTCAAGTTGTACAAAATTGTTGTCAAACAGGTTACAGAGAGGTCTTTCCGAACAGAGCCCTCACCAAATTCAGGGGTTATTCCCTGCAGTCAAAGGAGGTCTATTTGGCCGGTAGATCAATTCGCCTGGTGTTCATGTCTGAAAACGCGTACGTACCTGGAAATTCCTTGGTTCGATACCTTCACGCTCAATATAGCGCGGCCAGGCACTGCCGTGGCCAAGATGGCGCTATTTTTTTCACTGAAATTTGCATCCATGGTTTCAGGCCAAATGCAGACACAGTACACCTCCCAAATCGGGCGAGCTCGTAGCTCGTATCAAGCCTTTACTTATTCGGTCAGATTCTGGCCTATTACATCCAGGAGCCTCGGGCTTGAAAGGCAGCATTCATTCTCCTCTGCTCGCCTACCAGCGCGGAATCTTAAGCTTGAGTTTGGCATCGTGTACAAGGGTTCGAGCACTTTCACAACCTCTGACCGAAGGAGGCCATGACGATATCCGCTGGTGTGTGCCGTGCCGGTCGACTTTTCAAGCGTGACTGAAGCAAGAGATCAACCAAGCTTTCGCATCATCTCTCTCGCAAGCGAAGTGCTGCCCGTCCGAACTGATCTTCGTGTTTTAGGTCACGTCGGCGCCAGAAATGGTATTAGGCTGAGTGTCGGCGGCGCGGGAAAGCAGTGCAGGAAAAACTGGGGTGGAAGAAATTAACGTCTGCTCTGGCATCCGATACAGGTTCTCAGCTTTCACTGCCTCAAAGAGTGCATGGCCCAGGTACTGTTTATGTGTTTCCAACTCATCTAGCGGTGGGACTGTTCCATTGTGGACGCCGGGGCTAAGCATGGGAATGGGAGTGAGGAGCTCGACAATTCCCATGTGCCTTGGAGTCCCGCTAAAGTTTGACCGTGCTGTCTAGCTCGTGTTTATCTCGGGAACCAATTGAGATATCACTCCTGGCTGTTATTAGGCCTTTGGTTACAGGCTCATGAGGAGCTCTACTGTACCAATCCTGCAAGTTCTGGCAGATTCCATCGAGTTCGGCACCAGTCATGGGCCGCTCCATCAGTCAGCCACCTCGGTCTTCTCTCCTTCTCTCGGAGTTGTGCTGGATTCCAAATCTCCAACATGTTCGACGGCGAAGAAAAGGGCAAGCATGCCGAGAGGCTCGACACTTGCACATAGGGAATACAGGGTCTGATTTGAAGTAAGATCAAACGGCGTTTGTTCGAGAACGCGTTGATGGAAGGAGGTCGGGAACGAGTTTTAGCTCTTCAAAATTGTACCCAGGGAGACGGCCCGGTCTCGGGGTCCAACTTATCTCTCGAGTTAGAAAAGAAACAGTGCTCAGTATCAGTTCGGGACTCGGGAGGGAGTTCAGAAGCATCGCGAGCGGTGAAAAGAAAGGGATAGTTCCGCCTCCCGAAATGGAAATTTTGGACGAAATCTTCCCACGCGAAATTGCTTTCTCCTTCGACCAACGGTCACCAACCCGCGCACGATGGTGATGCTTTCTGAGCTCCCCCCGAACTCATACTGCACATCGTATCGTTTCTGACTCAAGAGATGACGGTGGACCCGAGTGCCGTCTTCCAGGGTACCGAGAGCTGAAGCTCGTTCCCAACCTCCCTTCCATCAACGCCCTCTCCCAGACGAACATCGCTTTTCACCGGACCCTAGACCATACTCTGTATAGCCTCTGTGCTAGTGACGAGCGTTTTGGCAAGGTTGCCCTCTTCTTCGCCGTCGAACACGAGTTGGAAAGCACAGTCGATAAACTTGTCACGGCTGGACTCAGTCTGAACACCGAATTTATATTAGACACAGTCTGTGCAGCCCTTTCTACATTGCAGCGTGCTTGGGCTTTCGGGACATGGTTGTCAAATTGTTGAGGATGTATGGAGAGGACATGACGATGATGGTGAACAAGCGCAACCGTTACGGCCTGACGGCCTTGGATTGGGTCGTCCGCGCGGAAACATGGAAATCATCACACTCCTTGCTCCCATCCACAACCATGCCACGCCTCCAGTCACGGAGTTTGAAACACGGGAATATCTGGGCCGTGCTCTCATTCAGAGCGCGGACACTGGGAACCTGGAAATCTCGAAATACCTCGTAGCGGAGGGTGCAGACGTTAATTTTCATGCCGAGCATTCCGGCACCCCGCTTTGCTATGCAACACGTACCACGAACCTTGACCTGGTACACTTCCTGCTCGCCTCGGGTGCTGACCCAAATATTCACGGCGAATCATTCTATATTCCTCTACTCAATGCTCGTAACACCGATGTGGCCAAGGCACTACTCGTGGCAGGTGCAAGCCTGCATGACAAGGACGAAAACGGGTGGAACGCGGTTACTGTACAGATCGCAGATGGCAACCTGGAGATGCTCCGCTTGTTCCTCGAACGCGGCGTGGACCCGAATTACGAAGATCTCTTGCAGAGAACAGCACTTCACTATGTTTGCGGGGCAGATGATGAATTCCAACTTGAAGGTGCGGAGACTTACCTTGAGCTTCTACTTCAGTTCGGATGGCGACGGCCGAAAAAACCGACGGGAATGGGCATACACCTGTGGATTATGCCATGGATTCAAACATGACGGAGGCGGTAAAAATGCTCGAGCCCCTGGTCCAAGATCCTAACCTCAAGCGTAAGATTGCGACGTGGTGGGAAAGAAATTTAGATGAGGAGGTGGAAGTAGGAGAGGCTAATTGAGTCGGTAGATAGCTCGTGAATAATACTCGTCCTCTTTGTAGTTAAGACGAATTGAATTGTACCTCCCATTTTTTCGGCACGAAATGGTTGAACAATAATTTTCTCACGCGAGGTCACTTTCAACCAACGGCCAACAACCCACTCGCGATGGCCACACTTACTGAACTCCCTCCGAACTGATACTACACATCGTCTCGTTTCTGGCTCGAGAGATATGCTGGACCCCGAGTACCGTCTTCCAGGTACTATACCAGAGAGCTGAAGCTCGTTCCCGACCTGCCTTCCTCTCCCAGACGAACATCGCTTTCACCGGACCCTAGACCAGACTCTGTATAGCCTCTGTTCCAGTGACGAGTGTCTTGGCAACCTTGCCCTCCTCTTCGCCATTGAACACGAGTTGGAAAGCACAGTCGATAAACTCGTCACGGCTGGACTCAGTCTGAACACCGAATTTAGATTCAGACACAGTCCGTGCAGCCCTGTCCACATTGCGCGTGCATGGGGTTTCGGGACATGGTTGTCAAATTGTTGAGGTTATGGAGAGGACATGCGGTGAAGGTGGACACGCGCGACCGTTATGGCTTGACGGCCTTGGATCGGGCCGTCCGCTGTGAAAACATGGAAATCATCAGACTCCTCGCTCCCATCCACAACCATGCCACGCCTCCAGTCACGGAGTTTGAAACACGGGAATATCTGGGCCGTGCTCTCATTCAAAGCGCGGACACTGGGAACCTGGAACTCTCGAAATACCTCTTATCCGAGGGCGCAGACGTTAATGTTCATTCCGAGCATTACGGCACAGCACTTTATTGTGCGACAAGTACCAAGAACCCCGACCTCGAGCTAGTACAGTTCTTGCTCGCCTCGGGTGCTGACCCAAATACTCACCGCCAACCATCCTGTGTTCCTCTACTCAATGCTCGCAACACCGATGTCGCAAAGGCACTACTCTTGGCAGGTGCAAGCCTGCATGCCAAGGACGGAAACGGGAGGAACGCGGTTACTGTACAGATCGTAGGTGCAAACCTGGAGATGCTCCGCTTCTTCCTCGAACGTGGTGTCGACCCGAATCACGAAGATCGCTCTCAGAGAACAGCACTTCACTATGTCTGTGGGGCGAATCGTAAATTCCAACTTGAAGGCGCGGAGGCTTACCTTGAGGTTCTTCTTCAGTTTGGAGCGGCCACGGTCGAAAAAAACGACATGCGCGGGCGTACACCCGTGGATTATGCCATGAATTCAAACATGACGGAGGCGGTAAAAATGTTCGAGCCCCTGGTCCAAGATCCTGACCTCAAGCGTAAGATTGCGACGTGGTGGGAAAGAAATTTAGATGAGGAGGTGGAAGTAGGAGAGGCTAATTGAGTCCAGTAGATAGTTCGTAAATAATACTTCGTCGATCTTTTGTGGTTAAGACGAATTGAATTGGTACCTGAAACTCCCATTTTTTTTGGCATGAAGTTGTCGACTGGAAAATAATAGGGGCAGTCCCGAGGGCGATTCTGAGTGCGATTCTGGAAAGCGATTCTCGAAATTGATTTGCATCAGAATCGTGTGAGAATCGCCTTAGATTTGACCGCCCCATTTTGAAGATTCGAGTGTCAATTCTCGCTCTCAGAAAATTTAATTATGTTTACAATTTTTCTGTTGCACCCCGCCCCGGTTGTTTGGAGAGCAAAAAACTAGAAAGTGGGAACGCGAGCGAGTTTCGTCGATTGACTTGAGCGCAATGTGTATTTCCTGAGAAACAGGCGAGATCCAGAAGGGTCAGCACGCCATGTAACCTTGGACTCTAAGTCGAGTGCCGGCCAGGGTAGCAGTGTCGAATTTGCAACTTCGAAAGACTGCTTACTTGCAACTTGAACTCTGAGTAGAAAGGGTGCTAAAGACAGAAAGTAACATGTCGGGCACGTCCTAGGCACATCTCGTCTCCATGATTTTATCTTGCAATGCAACAATGGGGTCGCAGAACGCAGGTTCATTTCTATTCCCACGGTAGACAAGCAACTGTCAACACAACCTCCCGATTCCGAAAATGGCAATTATTGCAATGGGTGATGGAAGGACCTTTTCGTGAGATGGGAAGAATGTGGAAACTAATGATAATTCATGGGCTCGAAGGGAATTAAACCGTACCACTGGCTCAAGAGGATTTGATTCCCCACCAAGTCTCCCATGACGCAACTATAGAAGAGGAATAAGTAGCTCCAACATGAGAGCGAACCGAAAGAGGCCTCGACCGTCGAGGGCGGAAAAAAACACGCGAAGAGATTCCCTGGATGGAATGGTTGAGCTTGATATCATGTACGTCTGAGTTCACGGTCATTATCTCCCTGCGCGTGCCGTAGACATCGAGAATGCAACGCCGGCGGCTTTTTGAAACAATTTGAGCAGATATTAGCGTGCCTGATATGAAACTGGGTTTTATTAAAGACTTGCATATGTCGCGCGACCATTCTACATTTGCGGCTCGGTGAGATTAAAGAACCGCTGAAGCATTGCATGGGCCGGGGCCCAGCGGAAATACACCACGGTTTACTAGATAAATTGCTACTGTTTAAATGAACGGGAATACTGAGACCAGTCTAAACTTGAAAGAAAGAGACTCTCCGCCGATCTACGGGCAAAATGAAGCTCAATATATGGGAGGTTTGGGCCGGGTATGTTCCGATGGCTACTCCACCAATGAAAGTCCCCAGCTGTCGCGCAGTGAAAGGATCCAAGTACATAGCGAACCAAACTTGGGCTTTGGTGCACTTGGCTGCAAGGGTAGATCCTGGAGCCACGAAAAAAACCGGCGGGTATCGATGAAAGATGGATTGAAGATGGGATTCTCCATTACCGAGCAGTAGGACGATCGCCAGCTCGAAGAAGTAAAGGAAGTCCTGAAAAGGCGAATCGGCCACACACGTGCTGATCGCAAGCGGCTTTGATGGAGCCTTTACCATTCTCTGCAGTCCACCCGAGATAACGCGTTCCTATCCGCTTTATCACTTGGGGGGCCATGGAATCACCATCTGCTTCACCCTCTCTTACTACTTTCAGCAGTACGAGATCTCGAAGCAGCACGAAACTTGCTCCCGATGACTTGACCAGTTTGACCTCGTTCAATCCTTTCTCCGAAGAGGACGAAAACGACCAGTCTTTCGTTACCTCCATATTTTTCAGGATGAAGAACACACTGTCCGCCCCGTTGGCGTCTGTGACTACCAGTGCAGCCGGCAGCGCACCGAACAATGCATCAACAAGCGCCAACGCGACTGCGCCTGCTGCTGAGCCGCGGCGCCCCTCTTACGGTGCAGGCCATGCAAATTCAAACCTGTCTACGCGAACCTCTGCGTCCGCAGATCGGCCCACTTCTCTATCTGCCGTTCAGCAGCCGCACCAGCTCCACCGCTGGTTTCGTTGACCCCGGCGCAGTCTGAGGTCCCAACTTACAATGTTGAATACGAGAGATCTCCGTCTCGGAGTGGCATGTTCCCATCTTATGACTCCCAGGACGGCGGGATCTTTGGAACCTCCATTCCAGGCTTCCCAATCCAGGACGATGCGCGCAGCATTAAAACCACACAAGTCTCCACAGGTCTAATTCGGTTTCGAGAGTGATCAGCGAATAAGAGGCGAAGGTGCGTGTTTGCCGAACGAAGAGCCGAGTGCGACGCTCATATCGTTCTAGGACTATCACGAGATTATTGGATGGATGACGAGAATTGCAAGGAGTGCTACGATTGCGAAAGTATATTTACGACGTGGAGACGAAAGCACCACTGCCGAATATGTGGTATGTGCTTTGTTGGCTCTCAAGCTAACCTGACCGTTGGAAAGGCCAAATATTCTGTTCGCGTTGTGCGTCCAACATAATCAAAGGCTCCCGGTTCGGCCACGACGGCATGATACGCGTCTGCAACCTCTGCGTCGAGAAGCTGGCCAAAGTGGACGAAGACGACGACGACGACCGGCGCTCTGTCGTGTCCTCCGTCACGTCCTTCCCCGCCCACCAGCTTGGGATCGACACGATGGCGCTCGCTCATCATCCGCAGTCGCCATTCGCCGCGTCTCAGCTCTTCGGCCGCACCGACGAGCCGTTCAACCTGTATTCCATCGCCGAGACCAAGAGACGAATCTCCGGGTCCGAGGAGAGCGGCTTTGGGTCTCGACCAATAACCCCTCCACTTGGAGAGCGCGATGACGGGGTGTGGAAGCCACTTAGAGAAAACCCGGCTCCGTTCCGTAGAGGATTATCGGACGATGAAGTCAATCTCCCTGATCCCTTCAGCACAGAAGACTCACCCACGGGCCCTGGATCCAATACCTTGGTGTTCCCCGGTGCCATCCCGATTGACGTAGATGCTCCCAGTTCGATACAGTTCCCCAAAGGATCTCCCGACCACTTGGATAGCCCTGGGCCGAGGCTGAGATCAAGGTTCAACTCATACGGTGGGGATTTTGAAGTCCCTACGCCGTTCATTCGTAGTCGCGTCCAAAGTAGGCTTGATAGTTTTGCTAGCGGGGAGCCGGGTTGGAGAACAAGACGAGAGAGCACTGCGTATGCATTTTTGTGCCAAGTATTGACCCAGAAATACTGACGCCTTCATAGCTACGCCAGGAACTCAATCTGACGTCCATGCTCCATCTCAAAATCATGCTCCGCCAGATGCTTACGAAGGAGCAAATCCCCAATATAAGAGCATGGGAGGAAACTCTGCTCAAACTTGCGCTTCGGATTGCCCGCGAGTTGACATTCACTGCGCTTCCGCATCGGCAAGGGAAGATATGGATGTCCGGCGCTACGTCAAGATCAAGAAGATTCCAGGCGGAATGCCTTCCGATTCGGAGTATGTCGATGGGGCTGTTATCACGAAGAACGTCGCCCATAAGCAAATGTCACGGCTTCAAAGAAACCCTCGCGTGATGCTCGTGACATTTCCCCTGAATTTTACCGCGTCGAGGGACAGTATATGCATTTTGGGCAGATTGTCCGCCAGGAGAAAGAGTACCTGGGCAATTTGGCCACGCGCATAGCTGCGTTGCGGCCTCATGTGGTACTGGTGGAGAAGTCGGTCTCTCGGCTGGCCCTTGATGCCCTCGCGAAATACAACATAGCGGTCGCGAGGACGGTCAAACCTTCCGCGATACAGACGGTCGCGCGAATGACCCAGAGTGATGTTTTCTCCTCCATGGATAAGTTGGCGCTGGAACCCCGATTGGGACACTGTTCACGATTCCGTATTCAGACGTACGACCATCCACTCATTCCAGGGCGTCGGAAAACGTATATGCGCTTCGAGGGCTGCTCGCGTGACATGGGCTGCACAATCATCCTGCGAGGCGAGGACATCGACACTCTTCGGCGGATAAAAAAGGTCACCAGATTCCTCACCTTCATCGTCCGCAATTTGAAGCTGGAGACCCACCTGTGGAAGGACTCGGTCATTACGCTTCCGTCCTTTAACTCCGACGCATTCCCTTCTCCCCCCAGCGGACGCCATGTTCTTGGCAACCTTTCCGTTTCTTCCGTCACCTCGCTCATGTTCCCCTCTTCGCTGTCCACCCCCCGGTTAACCACCCCTACTCCCGGGATGCGCCCCCAGGCAATAACCATTGATGACGCATCCGATGAGGATCTCCCTGATGAGGATGTTGAACAGATCAGACTCTCGAGGCGCATAGATCAGGCGCTCGAGCCGTACATGCAGACCTTCATCTCTGTCTCTGCCACCCTGCGCTTTCCTCCCCCACAACCCCTCCGGAGAATGAAGGAGTTGGACAACGAATTATTGGAAGCGAAAAGGGCATGGGAGGACGAAGTGATTCGACGGGAAGAAATGAGCCATCCGCAGTCCCAATTCACTGCAATCAACACCCCGACGGTCCAATCACTTCCCGTGGTGCAAGAGCCCGCACCCGACGTTGACGCCGACACCGACGATCTCAATGCTCAAATCGAAGCGCTTCCCACGATGAGCATTCCCAGCACGCCTGGAGATTTCCCCATTACTCCCCGCCTGTTGCCTCCCAGAACTGTGGAGGAAACCACGAGCTATTTTATGCCGAATATTAACAGCGGTATTGTATCTCCTGGCTCGGGTTCATCTCTTAGCGGGTCGTCCATTGGCTCGATTGTCACTTCTCCGGCGGAGGAACCTGGCCAAGTTCTCAAGACCGTCGAGGATATTGCTCTCGAGAGTAAATATCAAATGGTCAAGTGGCAGCACGAGGAGCAGCGGCGAATATGGGAATGGTATCTGCGGTATGTTGGAAGCCTTGGACTGTCTGACACGTTTCTCATGATATTCTGTGCAGGAAAAATTCAGACGACTTTGTCGTGGAGAAGTACCAGTGTATCAGTTTGTGGCAATATGTCATCCCACTTCACGAATTCGGTCTCCACCGCGCTTGCTTTGCCCCAGCTTTGAACTACATCACATTTTACGGCGAAAACGACTGCACGCTGGGGCAATATATCGAAAAATCGGTGGCTGACACGCTCACTCAATTCCTCGACCCCAAAGCCGTGTGCACGGGCAAAGGCTGCGACCAGCCGCTTGCCCGCCATTGCAGAGTCTACGTACACAACGAGACGCGCCTGTTCGTCGCGGTGGAGCAATGGGATGGACAGATCATCGGGCGTATGAGCTACCTCCCCGCCCCGGATCTCATCACGACTTGGAGTGCCTGTCGGGTCTGCGGCTCCGCAACCCCCTTTATACCCGTCTCCGAAGAGATGCAGCGATACTCGTTCGCCAAATTCCTTGAACTGCACTTCTATCCCGCGGATGTCAAGCTCGTTCAAGGCGCAGGGTGCCAGCACAACATCTACCAGCACCATATCCGGTACTTTGCCACGAAGGGCATGACTGTGCGTTTCAGGCGGACCCGATCACTTTGCATGAGGTGGTATATCCGCCCTTTCGTATCCGAGTTCGTCCCGAAACCCAGCTGGACCTGAAGAACAATGACTTCGAAAGGTTGCATCGCCGGAACCTACTGTGGTACACTGGCTTGATCGACGACCTCAAGCTCATCAGCATCGATGCAGCAACGGGAGAAGAAGAGAGTGATGCGCGGCTGCTCGCTGATATCAACAAGCTGATCAGCAGGGCGGAGGTCGAGAAAGACGATATCAGTCGCCTCATTAATCGCATCTACCGCGAATCGGCGCCAACAGACACTTTCGCTTTGAATCAAGTGCATTCATATCGCCAGGATAAAATCGTGGCGTGGCAGCAAGACTTCGACAGGCTTCCCAAACCGAAACCCATGGACCGGAATAGCAAACGAACGTCTACCTTCGGCTCGGTTCGGTCCATGTGGCCTCGACGATACGACCTCACGGGAGCACTTGAGAGTCCTCACCTCCCATCCTCGAGCGTTTCTGAAGCGGAAGAAGGGCCGCTGACTATGAGGAGAGTGACTGGTGATTCCTTTACCTCGACATCTTCCGCTTCAGAGCCAGAATCCGACCCCAATCTCGAGGAACCGTCGAAAGCCCCCGTTGCTTCCAAGGATGAAGCTGGGCTGGGTAGATGCCGAACGTCCATCCCAGGACAGCGACCTCAAGTCGGATCCAGAGAGTGATTCTACCATCGGTGCCGGGAAAGATGAAGTGGCTCCCGACGGTGTTGAATCCTCTCGCCCCGCCGTGAGCGACTACTTCTTTCCTCGAGCTAACCTCTAACACGAATTCCCAGGCCGAGACGACTTCCCAGCCTCGACCGCCGCGTACATCTAGACTTCCGCGCCGGTCCAATAATCAGTTGAACGTGGCTGAACTGGTGAAGAAGTACCAGGATTTCTTGCCTCCTCAGGGCGTCCACGACTTGACAAAAACTGCTTTCCCGCCTCGTATTGTTGTCTCCGAAAGTGAGCAAGAGTATGCGCCAATGCGACTTGGCCCCAGGGCCAAGAGTAGACACCGTGCGCCCGCGAGGAAACAGTCGACATCTGACTTCGAGCAAGGATATGCTGCTAACATTGCTCCCAAGTATCTAACTCACTCTCGTCGAACTCTTCCCCAGGCTGTAGGGAGTCGGATACCTGGTCCAATAGGATCTACGCTCCAATCTGAAGCATCCTCCCGTCATCATTCGCCTGAAAAAAGGTCGGTGAGTAGTAAAGGAAGGGAAGTACGCTTTGGCCGGGCTTCGCGACCCTCTTCCCCTCCCCCGAACGGCAAAGCCAGCGGGTCTTCCGGTGCCAAGCCCTCCAGAACCAAGGCGCCGAGCCGGACGAGGGACAAACCTCCATCTCGCGGTACTGCGAGCGCTGGGAGCAAATCTACTTTCCGCAAACTACCGACTGGACCTGGCAGCAAGGTATCAAACATCGCGAAGCATTTCGAGCGACTCGGCCGTGACGCTGAACGTTCCAAAACTCGCTACGCAATCATTCGTGGGCGGCGAGCTCGTCCAGTCGCTTCTGCCCGAGCCAAAGTCGAGGTACTGGACAGCGTCAAAGACGCGATCAAGGATGAGTCAGATAGCTCTGATTCTTCCAGCGAGGCAGACGACGAGGGAGACGGAAACGTCGAAGAAACACATACTGTTCCTGAACTAATTCAGCAGACATCCCCCGACTCTGAGCCTCCGGTTTCAGCTCCTCAACTCACCGTAGAAACCGCAACTCCGCTGGAAACTGTCCCTTCTATCGTCGAATCCCCGACTACCGCTGAAGCTCCTGCACCCGAAGATGCTGTGCCACGTTTGATCCATCCCGGTCCACTGTCCTTGCCGCCATCGCCATTCTTGTCCTCATTTAAAGATATTAGCAATGTGCTCACCCCTCCTCCTCACGACTTGGATCTGGCGAACGGAACCGAGCGCAATTCAATCTTGAAGGCATTGTCAGGCTTCTGGCAAACCCCATCCTCTCGCAGTCCGTTTGATGGCGATGACCCTATGAACGATCCAGAGCACATTTTCCGTGATTCTTCGATGGTTGTCCGTACAGACGAGCCTACATCTATTATCGCTCTTGCCCTGAAGTGAGTTAACCCATCATGGATGTTGAACACACTCTCATCACTATAACCATTTCAGCTCCCCTCAGTATCGTGATATGCTGTCAAAATCGCGAGCTGAGAAGCGAACGGCGGTACGAGAGGCCAAGCTCACAGAGGGCGAAGCCTTCATGCCCGACGACCGGTCTGTTGCCGAGTCCTCGTCCACCTGGGGCGTTGTTGATGTCGATGCCGCGGAATTGGCTGATCCGACCGAGGACTTGAAAGTTGCTTCCTCCAAACTTCCGTGGGCCATATGTAAGATCGCGTTTACTCTGGCTGACGTCTCAACTCTGATTTCGATGTCCACAGCTTTTGAAAGTGGTGGCTTGACAATTAGCTGCACGGTTCTCTATCCCGAACAATTTGACGCCTTACGACGCACGTACGATTGTGAAAAGAGCATGATCGAGTCTCTAGCTCGTTGTGTGAAATGGGACGCAAGTGGGGGCAAATCTGGCTCGGCCTTCCTGAAAACTCGAGGTTGATTCGATTTAGTGTTTTTGTTGCTCTCTGATTCTAGTGACAGATGATCGCTTCATCGCCAAAGAACTTTCGAGGCCTGAACTACAGACCATGGAAACTTTTGCTCCAGCATATTTCGACTACATGTCGTCTGCTGTGTCCGCCGATGTTCGTTTGGATCCTGTATTCCCACGCGCTATCATTCATCAATCTATATATAGCGGCCTACTCTCCTTGCGAAAATTTTCGGCTGCTATAAGCTCACCTTCAAGAAGAACGGCAAGGACCGAGCGCCATCGGGAAAGTCCAAGTCGACGCAGATGAATTTGCTCGTTATGGAAAATTTGTTCTATGACAGACGCTTTTCAAAGGTAATAATCTAGCGTCACAGAAATCAGGCCGCTAATTTCCATCTAGTTGTATGACCTTAAAGGTTCGACACGCAACCGACATGTTCAGTCCACTGGCAGGGAGAACGAAGTTCTCCTCGATGAGAATCTAGTGCAGAGTGCGTCTAAACACGTTGCGGATGATATTAAACTAATTGTTTCCAGCTGCTCATCTTGCACCCTTCTATCTGCGAGAACATTCTAAGCGTATCCTTCGCGGTGCTCTTTACAATGATTCCAAATTCCTCAGCGACGTAAACGTCATGGATTATAGTTTCTTGGTCGGCGTAAGCCCTATTTTCCCCAGGTAAAAAAGCAATTCTCATGTTTGGGACTCTTTCAGGTGGACAGCCAGAACAACGAACTTGTCGTTGGAATTGTTGGTATGTGTTCATTTTCCCACTAGCCTTTTTGGATCCTCACGTCGACCAGACTACATCCGCACTTACACATGGGACAAGAAACTGGAAAGCTGGGTGAAAGAATCCGCATTTTTGGGTGGATCCAGCCGCGGAGAACCTACTATCATCACTCCAAAGCAATATCGCCAACGATTCCTCGGCGCTATGGAACGTTACTTCCCTCTTGTGCGTCCGCTTCTTCCCATAGTTTCCATGGTATTGACTCTCTCTTGAGATTCCCGATCGGTGGATGAAGCAAAAAGATTCCCCGAGATCGAAGAAGATTCTCATTTGCTAGAGCTGTGGCCCGACTGGTGAAAAGAGAACACACACAGGCGTCTTACGTTACCCGCATTTCATCCATACCCTCAAACATAGCATCTGTATAATACCGCATATTTTGGAATTGTATACCTATCTTGTCGCTGCTCGCCAAAAGAGTGAAGGTGACATGAGCGCTCTTGTATGCGTTTTGCGATTCGCGTGGTAAGGACCTCTTCGCACGGTGCAAACAAAAACAGGCTCCAGGGAGTAGCTCGGGGAAATGCAATGTGTTGGTCGCCATGATGGACAAATTAGTTGGGACGTGGAAGTCAGGACGCGTCAACAACGCCGCACAGCGCGTAGTGTCATAATTTATATCAACCCGCGCCACCGTTCCGCAACAAGCTCGCTGGAAACTTCAAGGTCCTGACCTCAAAAAAATCCAAGTCCCGCACCGAGAGGGCCGACCTCGATGAGCTTGTCTAGACAACAGTCCGATAGAGTAACAGGTTCTGAACGACAGCTGCGCTAGCCACAAATGCGTGGAAGAATTAGATACTTGAATAAAAACTGGCTTTGGGATATGTAGCTCGAGCGCCTACGACGCGTTGTTGAACGCGGAGGTAGATGGACTCGACTACGACGCGATGTGGTTCCAGACAGCTGCATGCCCTCAGGTCGTCCGTCGAAGCAGAACTTAGACAAGATAAAAATAAAAACACTTGGCCTTCGACTTGTCACTCGAGCCCTGGTGTTGACTCGGCACAGGGGGATGGACAAGACCCAACGAAGTCGTAATCCTCGTGTCATTCGTGTAAGTCATAATAGAATCCATCTGCAGGGCTAAATCTAAGGCACACACTGTGTGGGATGGGCGAACCGCAACCGCATAGTACCTCGACCGCATTGACTTCCTGCCTCCACGCATGGACCCTCCGAATTCGCCCTCTCCTTCACACATGCCTCTCTCCCGCCACGCGTCGCACACTTCACTCCCATCCATCCGCCCTCCATCTCATCGCATCTTCCCACACCCCTCCGGGCGCCCTCTCCGCCCACGAACGCGTGGGGGGAGGACAACAAATGCCGAGTCGGAAATCGGAGATGGGGAACCGGAACCAGAACAATGAAACCCAGGGAAAACGGTAGGTTAGATAGCAATCGAGGGGGGGGGGAAGGAAAAAGAAAGGAGGGTGGTAGTAGTAGTCAGTATGTAACTAGCTAGCGTCGTATCGTGTACAGCCAGAAAATGGAGGAGGGATGGAAAGTCGCGAAATAATAACACAGCAGGACAATAATACGAGATGGTGGTGGTGGCAATAATACGAGATGGAGTTGGGGTGATAAATAAGGGCGCAGTGTATATATGGGAGGAGGAATGGATTAAAGGCGGCCAGTAGTAGCCCCGTCCCTTGTTATTGTGGGAGCGACGACCACTGGCGTGAAAGGAAAAAGCGTCCGTGGAAATATTATATCACTTGGCGGCGGGCGGGATGTAGTGTATTAGGGTGGGGTGGGTGGCGCCATATCGCGCCGCGCGGCGGCCTGTAGGGCGCACGACCTGCCCTGCCATTAAAGGCAGGCCGTGTTGCAATAATTACTGAGGGCCGTGTGGGATGAGCTGACTGATGGATTCTGATTCCTAGCGCCCTGCGGGAATCGACCGATAGCGACCGAACAAACACCGAGCGCGCCGCGGTTACTTGTCGTGTGCGCACTGGTGTGGGGATGTGATGGTACCGTACCATCCCCTCTCATGTCGTTTCGTTCCTCAAATCCACCTGCCCACGCTCCTCGACGCGCGCACCCCTGGGGATCGATCCCCCTCCGTCTCCCGACTGAGCAAAAACCTCTGCACCTGCCATCCGCCCCCAGTTGCTCAGCCACTCTTGGGACGCAGATCCGGCTCGCTCATCCACTCCAGACGAACGAACAAAAGAGTCACTTCATCTACCAGAGCTCGGTCTCACGTCCACGCGTGGCACCCCGCTGCTGTCCAACAGCTCCGGGCGAGGCTTGCTGCGCCTGACGGGTGTGGGAGCGGAGCCTAATCGATCAGGATCAGGATACACTACGTGTCAAAAAGCTGTGGAACGCTTACATCCTGTCGCTGGCGCGGGGGTCCTCTTCTCTTGGACGACCTTGCGGCGGCCGCTAGCGGCGGTCTTGCTTGTACCGGCAGAGCCGTCGTCCTGCGCACCGCGCTGGACACTC
The DNA here is from genome assembly GCA_014925785.1 of Mycena galopus ATCC 62051. Classification (NCBI taxonomy): domain Eukaryota; kingdom Fungi; phylum Basidiomycota; class Agaricomycetes; order Agaricales; family Mycenaceae; genus Mycena; species Mycena galopus. The sequence goes on from WIQG01000026.1 coordinate 686,746, forward strand.
CAGTCGAAGACGTAGTCGTACTGGTAGCCCTCGCGCACAAAGAGGTCGCGGAAGAGCTTGCGCAGATAGGAGTAGTCGGGTTTGTCGTCGAAGCGGAGCGCCCGGGTGTAGTTAAGGAAAATGCCAAACTCGTTAGGGAAACCACGGCAAAGCAGGTCCGTCGGCGTCGTCATCTTCTTCTCCATGATGCGGTCGTACTTCTGCTTCTTGGTGGCAGCCTTAAGTCCCTGCCACGGCAGCGCGCCACGCAAAAAGTACATGAGCACGTAGGCAAGTGACTCAAGGTCGTCGCGACGGGCCTGCTCGACACCGAGATGGGTGTTGATTGATGTGTAGCGGGCCGTCCCGGTCAAGTTCTTGTTCTCCCTGTACGGGATGTGGAGGTGGGTCTTGGGGTCGCGGAACTTCTTTGCGAGACCAAAGTCAATGGCATTGACCTGGTTTCCGCGCTTGCCGATACCCATGACGAAGTTGTCGGGCTTGATGTCGCGGTGGATAAAGTTGCGAGAATGGACGTATTCGATTCTCGAAATCTGACGAATAAGCGAGGGAAACGATAAATAAACAAATACGGGTCGAAATTACTCACGAGCTGGTCTGCGAGGAGCAGAACGGTCTTGAGGCTGAATTTGCGATTGCAAAAGTTGAACAGGTCCTCGAGAGACGGGCCAAGGAGGTCCATAACCATGGCGTTGTAGTCGCACTCGGTGCCGAACCATCTCACGAATGGTACACCTACACCGCCGGCGAGGGTCTTGTAGACCTTGGACTCGTACTCGAGTTGGGGATGCTTGGCCTTGACTGACTCGAGCTTGATGGCAACCTCTTCACCTGAGATAATGTTTATTCCCAGATAAATATCACCTGTAGTGCGACAATGAGCGCGTTTAATCGAGTGGCAAAAACGAGGACAACACGCACCAAAGGATCCCGAGCCGATCTTTTTGCCAAGTCTGTACTTTCCGCCAACCCGCAGGTCTAGTCGGTGTGAAGAGGTATCAGCCATTCTTAAGGGAAACGATTAGGAAGGAAATTGAGAGGATGAGAAGGGGGTGTAAGAAGGGAAGAGATGGAGGACAAGAACAAGGCGCAATGCTGTGCTATGTTGGTTGCGTAACAAACAATCGGCGTTGTAATCCGCCAGCCTCTAACTCGATAAAGACCTCATTAACAACGACTTTCACCATACATATCGCCCCTACAGCCTCAATTTCACCTTGTCCAATATTCGTGCTCGCAAAAGCACCGGAGGCCGAGCTCCCCGAAAAGTCAACACCTTCCTGGAGCAGTGTATCTTACATTCGGACCCCGCAGTACTATTCGTTAGTGTGCATACGCCCGGTTTCATCGACCCAGAGGAATGAGGACGCGCCCCCGTCTATCCCGCGGCCGCACCCCTCGCTCCAATATATTATACCTCTCAAGACGCGGGCGACACAGCGTACTCAGGCGGTCGCGCGCGCCCTCGAGACCGACGTTTTATTCTGGCGCTTTCCAACTCCGAGTTCTACGACCGCCTGGATGTCTACGGCCTACTGTGCCACGGTGATGACATACTTCAACGTTGTATTGCGCACCAGCGGGGCGAGATTGTTGCGCGCGAAGGCAACAAGGACTGGTATATTCAGTATTACGCCAAAGAGTGGAGGCACGCACTAGTCGTGCTTAAGAACCATGGCGATGCGGGGAAGATGGCCAGCCCGGCCAAGCACCGGGCTTTCTGACCTATACAAAGGGGACGTGGATCACGTCCAGATTATTGCGGCGGAAACCATCGAGAGGGAGAGGTCGCATTGCGGGATCTCAGAGGAAGGCTGAACTGGCAGCATAGCAGTGGCCAGTTCCAGGATTGAATGGTTTTTGATTCTTATGTCCTGCAGAGGGTAACATTCGCAGGTCACCAGACGAAACTCGCACCTTTCGATCTGTGCATTCAGAGCCCGGGGAATGGCTCCCACGAGAACCGACGCAACGAAAGGTGCTTGCGTGGTTTTGACTTGGCTTTAAGTTTTGTCCGTCTTTCACGTCCTTAGTCCAATCATTGCAAACGAAAAACGAAGGCAACGCTTTCTTTGGCTATCAGTCTCAAAGATTGGCTTGCGTCGCGCCGCTTCATGTCGCAGCCTAGCAGGGGTAGAGGACCAAATCTTGACGCCAACGACGTCTTGATTACTGTGTTCTCGCTTTGAACGACTTTCAGATGCTGTCACACTGGGGTTTGCTGGGTTTCGCCTGGCTGTGCCGCCGGTTCTCGAGACATGGTGGAGGCCGACGCGACGCGACATAAGAGCGTCACGTGTCGCAGCACAGAGCTCAAGTTGCCACACCTTCATAGCGAACATCGATGAGCTCATTGACCTGTTGAGGGCCACCCATTCATCTGCCACCCCCGGGCCCCTCGCGATTGAAGCTGTGCTCAAACTGAATATGCTCTGACTTATATCGACGGTCAATCGACGGTTACCCATTCACAAACTCCTTTAATGTGTACTATCCCCGCAGACACGGAAGTTCTCCACGAGTCTGGCCGCCTCCGGTCCAAGATCATGCTTTCTGGCTTTGCCAGTCTGGATCGTGCTATGTTCCAGTGCTGGATGTTTCTCTCGATCCAGCTATTGCGTTGAAACTTCCTTCATCGCGATCGCACGGAACTGGAGGACTCGAACAGGGCTCAAAGTATTGGGCCTTGCTGCAACTAGGTCGGTATCCCTGGTTTTTTTTATACCCCTTCAGTTCGCTCCTGCACAAGAGCACCGCCCTGACACTCCTTTGACGATAAATGAACAGCGCATTCAAGCAATACATATTGAAAAACGTGGGCAAGCTCGTTACGCTCCTGTCCATTCAACGCAGGATTCTAGGTGAGAAGGGATAACTACCCTTGCCGGAGTTCTGGTTATCGTCTTCCGTGACCGCAAGATACCATTCAGAACGAGCTAAATCCTCTTCCCGCAATCCACCCGTCTTGGCGAGTGGTTCATGGGCTTCCTCGGAGACCGGAGATGATGTCGGCACTATCTCCCTGTTTTATTTGCGAACAATGAAGTGGTTAGGCGGCAGGATGGGTCATGATTGCTCATAACTGGCATGTCGCTTGCAGACTGGAAACCTGACCAACAATAAAGAAGGTAACACAATTTTGCTCCACTATGAACTCGATGAATTTTTCACAAAGTTCAGTATCTACTTTGAGCAGTTACATACGTCTGCATCTAGTGTCTAGAGTGAAAACTCACCCAATCGCAGGAGATGATTGTTCACTATAGAACCCAACCGCCAAGCACCGACTCCACAACAGACCTCTCGGGGATCCATTCTCCACGACGCAACCTCGAAGCCACACTGGTCCCCGATGGCGAGACGCTTCGTGCAGTTCCCGCGGCAGGAATCTCAGGTCCCGACGATTCTTCCTCATCCATAAAGCCCTAGGCGATATCTTCTGGCTGGTCGCGGAACCCGAGGTCCTTTGTCAACAGGATGAAGACGATAGATTCGGCGGTATACTTAATGAAGACACCTTTTTAGGCTGGACGACAAATTGAATCGATTCGCCCAACTCTAACAAGCAGAGGGGCACGAACTGCTCTTTCCATTCAACCAAGCGGGCTTTACTATTTCTCGCAACAACTTTTATGATCCAAAACGGAGACGATATCCAAATCCTTCTAGAGTACAAGCCTCTTAGTCTTCTCAAAGCTCGTCTGCACTTGAACCACTCACAATGCCTGCGTCCAGCGAATCCGCACCCTAAGTCTGAGTCTCTTTCTACCCAGTCGGACTATCAATATTTTGCCACTCATTATCTACTTCATCTTGTTTTCCACCCACCATGCCATGATCCTGAGCTTCAGATCGGGATCCTGTACCAGGGGCTCGAGCATTTTCACCACCTCTGTCATGGATGAATCATGGCATAATCCACAGGTGTATGCCCGAGCGTGTCCTTTTTTTCAACCGTGGCCGCTCCAGACTGAACAAGAAGCTCAACGCAAGCCTCTGGACTTTCAAGTTTGAAACGAACACCAGCCCCACAAGCATAGTGGAGTGCTGTTCTGCCCGAGTTGTCTTCGTGATCCGGATCGACACCGCGTTCAAGGAACAAGCGGAGCATCTCCATGTTGAATATGACATGTGAAAGCACGTTGCGCCCACTCGCGTCCTCGGCATGCAGGTTTGCACCTGCGGCGAGTAGTGCATTTGTGATATCCACGTCGCGAGTATTGAATAGCGGAATGAATCGTGAGTTGTGAATATTTGGGTCAGCACCTGCGGCGAGCATGAATTGTACTAGGTCGAGGTTCTGGGCAAATGCTGCACAGTGAAGTGGTGTGCCACTGTGCGCGGGATTAAAATTAACGTCTGCGCCCTCGGATACGAGAAATTTCGAGATTTCCAAGTTCCTAGCCTGCATGAGAGCAGAGCCAAGGTATTCCCGTGTGTCAAAGTCCGTGAGTGGTGCATCGCTGTGGATGGGAGCGAGGAGTCTGACAATTCCTATGTGTCCGTAGCGGGTCGCCAAATCCAACGCCGTCAAGCCATAGTCATTGCGTGCGTGCACCATCACCGTCATCTCCTCTCCATGCATCTTCAACAATTTGACAACCATGTCCCGAAGGCCCGTGGCTGCTGCAACGTGAAGAAGGCTGCACCAACAGTCTCTGAATATAAATTCGGTGTTTAGACTGAGTCCAGCCGTGACGAGTTTATCGACCGCGCTTTCCAGCTCGTGTTCGACGGCGAAGAGGAGGGCAAGCTTGCCAAGAGACTCGACACTGGCACAGAGCTCGTATAAAGTCTGATCCAGGGTCCGGTGAAAAGCGACGTTCGTCTGCGAGAGGGCGTTGATGGAAGGGAGGTCGGGAACGAGCTTCAGCTCTTCGGAAGGGTATCCTGAAAGAAGGTACTCGGGGTCGAGCGTTATCTCTCGAGTCAGAAAAGATACAATGTGCAGTATGAGTTCGGGAGGGAGCTCAGAAAGCATCGTTGCGAGCAGTTGGCCGCGTCTATGTGGCTGTGCTCAAATTTTGGCCCAACCTTTCGATTCCAATACTGAATTTTTTCGACAGCGGGTGTGACGCGTGACCCATTTTATCTATTCGATTTCGCACAAAAACTGGGAGTTGCAGAAGTTCGAGAGTATAGGGATCAACTTTGATGGTGGAGTCCACGGGACTCCACGGGACTCTATGGTGGAGTCGCGCCTGCGGCCATTAACCTGATCGTCAAAGCCCGCCCGCCCTTCCGTCCAGGGATCTACCTGCAAGTACTCATCTGCAATTGAACCTTGGCACAAACCATCCCGAAAATATTCTTTCGGTCACTAAGTATCATGTAGACTATAATAGCTGTTGCCTCTTTTGCACACAAATCAATGCAAGCCGTATGTACCTGCCGACAAAGCTCGTAAGCCAAGTGGCTCCGCTACTTCCCCTGAGCACAAATTCCTGCACGCCAATGTCGGAACGCAAGCGAGGTAGGAGGAATGTTCCTAGGTCAACCTTGTTGGATCTTGCCCTGTCGATATTTACCAGCAGACATTTACCAGCAGACGTTTGCCCGCCGACATTTCCTTGCGGTCAGCGGCCTGTAGGCGTTTGTCCGCCGACGTTTCCCTGTGGTCAGCGGCCTGTAGGCACTGGCCTTCGGGCCTCCAGTCTTGCTAGCTTTGATTCGGATAATTCATGTCCCTAATTAGGCAAGACTTGTTCTATCATGCCATCTACTGAAATCGCCGTCCGCATTATCGAAAGGCTACTGGCCCACGAATCCCTCCACCAAACCCTACAGTTTGTTCAAATACAGTTATTCTTCCAAATCGTTATCAGAATATGGCCAGAGATCGTTCGACCGGGCCAACCTGTACCCACTTCTCTACCACTTTTGGTCACTGATTTCCTTGCTGCCGCTCTCGATCTGGATGCCCCCCAAGTCACATTAATCTGGTGTGCCTTCAGTGATCTTGCGGAAGCTGCTCAGCAACAAGGACTACCGCCCTCATTGGATGACATATTCCGCATTCACGCAAGTCGGTCTCTGATCGGTCTGTTTTCTCCTTTTCTTTATAGCGAACATAAACTAATTTGTTTTGTAGGCGCTGAACCTCTTCTCCCTCCAGTTTCTTCATGCCTTGACTGCAAGTCTGTTCTGAAAGAGGAAAGGACGGTTGAAGCCCGACTCTTTACACTTCGCCGGGGTGTTCTTCCTATTTTTTCCAAATCTCTGTACTGTCGCTGTGAGTCCTTTTTCTTCAAACACTTCAATTACATCCATCTAATCTAACTGGCACTAGCATGCCACACACGTTATTATCACAATTACTTTGTCCGTGATGCAGTCGATCCTGCGGCCCAACGCATCTATTATACCTCAGATGTTCCCAAATTCATTCATGTTGCGGAGTCAACATATGTTGAGCCTGCACTTTGCCATTTTTTTACAGTTCAAATGGCTTTGGAACAGTAAGTCTTCCTAGTCCGTGTATCATGGACATATAATTATCCTGGATCTAGTTCAACGTGTATGGGCATCTCGCGTGTCTACAATCTCTCTGCACTCGGTCATTCGGATCTTCCTAATACCTCGAAACTGGGCCACGACCTGACAGGGGAGATCGTCCTTGACTCCTTTATTATTCATGCGCTCTTACAAGACAAGCAAAACCAACGTGAAACCCTTCACTTGCCGCACCATGGATACCAAAATCATCGCTTTGACCAAGCTATGGCTGAGAGGAACGCTAGGATGGCTGGAACTGGACAGCCTATGTGGGCTCATGCATGTGACCGATGTATGAAGCTTTACCAAGGCGAGGACGGGAACTGGTGTACTTCAACCCTTGGTGTTTCTACTCTTAATCTCACCCATTTTTATTCAGACCGTATCACTGCCGGCGTTCATGACGGCGTCGATGTGCGCCATCTCAGCTGCGGTGTTCATGAATGCCAGGAAGCTCTACCTACGCAGCGTCATTTTTTCTGTGAATCTCACCGGGAGCTCATCAACGAGTGCTGCATTATCGACTGCCATAACTCGGCAGAAGCCGGATTTCGCACCTGTCTGGTTGAAGCACACCGTGCCTTTCAAACTCATGCTGAAGAGAGGAATCAAGCCATGTTCCAGCTGCGGGCGCGTCTCCGCAACATCTCAATTTCTGATGTCCCGCTAGCTGGAGCAACTGAGGACGCCTCCTCTTCCACATCTTCTTCGCTCCCTTCATCTGCAGCAACCACAAATGCCCCAGACAATGCACCTGGAAAGGTTAAAGGCAAACTTGCCAGGAGCTGGACACACAACGAACAGCTGTTTGTACGGTGCTGTGGTATTATTATCTCCCGAGCAACTATGTTTGGATCTGAGGGAGTTTCGGGTGTCAAGGTAAAAAAATCTGTCACTTCAGCAGAATACTCTCTGATTGTCTTACGTGCAGAACTTTCTAAAGGCAACATTTCCTCCCCAATATCCCGGTGCTCTCCCATCATACATCTTTTACGACAACAATTGCTCCTTTCTTAAACATCTGCTTGCGGCACAAGACCATTATTTTGACAACGTCGGCCTGCCCGTCGATGTTTTCCATTTCAAATGCAAACATAAAGAAACCGATGAATTTTGTCAGCTGCACTGTAATCCAGCTCGATTCCGGGAGTTGATCAATGCAGAGGGAAAGTGGGTTTTTAATTCATCTGCAGCAGAGCAGGCAAATGTATGGTTTGGGAAATTTCAAAATGTAGTCCAAGATATGGCTGTGATCAAGTGCGTCTGACATTTTGAATAATTATCTTCACTTACTTCATCTATATGTATAGGTACAATTTTTTCCTTGACGAGATGATCTCGGTTCACAATGAACGTACGGCGGCGGAGTTGCAGGACCAGGGTTGTGCACCCCACCTCCAGTCGGAAGCTCTCTTGCGTGGTGAATCTCCTTTTATTTGAGCACAATTTACTGTAAAATTCTCGACGATATATATTACACAAGGACGTTGAATTCTATTAGATTCACTGCATTCGTGGGCGCAGATTATATTCACGACGGATTTCTCTCAACTTGTTGGCGCGAAGAACATTTACTGCAGGTGCAGTATCATGATCGCCTCTCGACACAGCATTCTGTTGCATGGCGCTTGCACTAGGCATTACTGTACCATGCGCATGACGTCCATTGAACACCCTGTGACAAAAAATATAAATCGGAATGCATGAGACCATACCAAGGACGCCACATACCAAACAGCGTTGGGCAAGGTACGCACCATTACTCCCCAGCGCACATACGCAAAGTTGAAATCATTAGGACCGCAATGTAACTTCTCCAATTGACCGCATGAGTACAAATCCCCTTCAGCGTCGTTCTTTCCTCGTCCAGCCAAGAGATCGGCGATGCCAATGTCCAAGTCGGCATGCACACAACTGATGTAATTGTGGCAGTTGAAGTGCGAGACACCAGTACGTCCCAAGTAGTTTATGCCAGACTGTTCTGTCAAAGATCGAATCCTCTTCCTCATGCCAGGACATATCAAGTTTCCAGCTTCAACCATAATGTCGGCGCTCTGGGCAATCGGAATTAGTGATGTTTCTGAAATAAACAACCAGAAGATACCATGGCCGCCCGGTGTAGAGCCTTGATTTCGCCAACTGACCTCCCTTGCATGCATGGGTAAGCGTTATACCCATCTCCCTTCTTTCCACCTGTTGGTTGCCGAGAGCCTATTGCAGTCATGGTCCCATAAGCCCAGCGTTGCATGTCTGCGCGCCGTTTGATTCCGCTGACTTGAACAAGATGATGGTTATAGATCAACCGATCCAAAGTTTTTTGCCTGAAGACATTGAAGCCGACACCGCCCACCTATTTGTGTCAGCGGTATGTAGCAAAATTAATAGCCAACGCTTACCATCTCCTTTCCATCTTTCCTACGCCACATGAACCGAACAATATCACGTCCACAGCGCTTATACACAGTTGGCCGGTGCTCTACGACTTCCATCTCGAGGTCTTCGATTGGGTGAAAATATTGGATTGGGCGTCGAGGGCGTGCCGGTCCCTTTGATCCCTTTTTGCGTTTGGCCTGGTCAGAAGTCAAGTTAATAGAATGACAGCTGAATGAACATGGTACACGCACAGGGGGTTTGGGGCGCAGACGATCTCCAAGCGGTGCACAAGTCAGAGCGGCACCTATAAGATGTTTACATTTTCGGGGTTTGACTTGAATGATTCGGATACAGCGATGTTCCATCGGTAGGCCTTCACATCGACAGCCTTTCCGAACAATTTTTTTGAGCTTTGGCTGGGCACCGAGGACTTCCCGTTTAGCACGTTGTCCAGGATTTTGGAGAACCTGCTGCTGCTGAGCCACCTTTCGAGCCTTCAGGTTGGCTGGGTGACGCGAATTTTGGGGCGATTCAGAGGGGGGTGATAGTTCTTGGTCGGATTCATTAGGCGGTGATCTGTCAAGGTGGGTGCGGGAACGGTACAACTCCTCTGTGAGCGATTTCATGAACTGCCGATGGTCCGAGGTCTCCCGGATAATGGCAGCAAGGCGTGCGTCTAGACGATCTAGGATCTCATTGCGTTCTGAGCTCTTTTGGAAGACTGGTAGCCGTATTAATGCTCGGTAAACGACTTCCGAGTCCCAACCCTCAAGATGCTTAACACACGACAAATCAACAAAAGCACGCATCTGGAAGATAGACACAGACCTGATACTGGAGTTCTCGAAGACAAGGCACCAGCCAAGTCTCGCAGTTGGCCACGAAACAGCCCAGCGACATAAACATGTATACAGCTGCTGGGTTGAAGCTCCAAGGATGCATCCGGGGTATTGCGCTGATAAACATAAGCAGATCCATAGCGAGTTCAGCGCTGAACTTGAAGTGCGGGTTGCTTGGTGGGGTCATCTGGGACATAAAGACGTCAATGAAATGTTTGACGATAGTGTGGATTCATCCACCTTATCGTACTCTTCCTGGGTCCGTGTCGGCTCCACCCATCGCACTATCAACTCAGCATAAGACACTTTCCAGTCATACCACCGAAAACTCTCCTCTACATCCACGTGTGAAGTTTCGAGGAGGTTTCCGGGGCGTGCTATCGCATGGAGCATGTCAAATAGACCCTGGTCCTACCACCATCGTCACAAGGATTGTCTAGAGGGCAGAGGATTGAACTGACCTTCAGAGCACGCTGAAAGTCCGGACCTTTATATACGGTGCGGGTAATTGCGCGCATCTCGACCAAGTCTTGTACTACGTGCCAAGCACTGCGTTGTTTCTACCTCAAATTAGAATGTAGTTGATGCGGGCAAGCACCTCAAATAACTCACCTTGGAATCAGAGTCAAAAAACGCCTTCATGTGGCTAACCCAACGTTGAATGCAGCGATCCTCCTTAGAATTAGGCAGATCGGTGGAATCTGACATGAGGGGGACCCGAGGCAGTACGCGGAGGTTTCCGTGCGTTGGCTCTTTAACAAACTTGGGGAGTTCGTCAGGGTCTGATACGGAAGTAGCATCTTCGTCCCCGGAGTCAACCTCCAAGCCGCCCTCCAAACCGCCCTCCAAACCGCCCTCCATTGGGTAGTCCTCCATCTCTTCATAGTCTGGGTCATCATCATCCATACTTTCCCAGTCCGAGTCTCGATCCCCGGCTTCCGAGTCGCTATCCCAGCTCTCCCGGCGGTCGATATCAGCACCGAAGGAAAAGTCTGCTGGAAGATCACCCTAAGTGTTATCCTAGTGAGTCACCGTTACAGGGTCTATATAGATAAATTTACTAGTTCCTGATAATATTTTTTGAAGTTGTCCATTTGAGCCGCCTCAAGCAGTTTGAGAGCCAATTCATCGCCTCCCGGAGATCCGCTATGCAAAAACCGAGTATACAAGACTTCGACAAACAGCTCCCCACTCTTTTGTACGGCTTCCGGTGGCATATGGTCGACAATAGCCGCGCCGAGAGTAAAGCAAAGCCAGTTCTCAATCAGCCATACCTGAAAATATGGAGTTCAGCGGGCTTCACGCGCGCGATCCTGTCAGGGTAAGATGTATGCACCAAGTCTATCAGATCTCGTTCATGCAGTCTTTTGTTCAATTGTTCCCAGAGAGATAGGTCCCTGCGAGTGGTGGTTTGTCTCCCCATGTAGCCAATAAAGACTGAGGCAAAAGGTTCTTCAGTAAACAATGCTTTGTCTTCTTCATACGGACACAAACGAGGAGTCCAGATCTTGGCGTATTTCTCGCGAACCATTACACACAAGCTGGGTGGCCAAAGCACCCAGATTGGCGTCGTAACAGAAAGTGGTACGGTGGCTGTACATACGCATCGATCTTGCCTCGTGCATCCCAACTCGCAAGTGCTACAGGAGACGCCAAATATACGAGGAAAAAAATATATTGGGTGACATATACTTGAATATACAAGATAAGGTATGTATAAGTCTAGGTATCAACCCACTGGTGTTCGCCGTGCGGCTGGGGACGTTGGGCTGCGGGCGTCCGGTCGCGGACGTCTCATCGTGGGTGTCTTGTCGCGGGCGTAGGGCTGCAGGTGTTTCGTGGCAGGCGTGTGGGAGCGGGCGTCCAGTCGTGGACGTCTCATCGCGGGGTTTCGCCCCGGGCGTGTGGCTGCGGCCCTTTCGTCGTGGGCGTTTTGTCATGGACGTGGGGCTGCGGGAGTCTGGTCGTGGGGGTGGAGCTGCGGGTGTGTGACAGCGGGCGTCCAGTCGTGGATGTCTCGTCGAGGGTGCGGGGCTGCCTCGCTGCGGGCGTGAGGGTGTGAGTGTCCCGAAAGAAAGAAACAAGCCCAAGGGACCCAGGGGGAGAAGGAAGAATTAGAAACCAGATAAAGTGAACCCATCGGAACCGGAAAAAGTCAAGTTTGGTTGTTGTTGCTGTCGATGCGTGTGGAGATGCTCGTGCTGAAACAGTCGCTTCCTTGGCACCTCGACCTCGACCTCGACCTTGACCTCCACGCCGTCGTGACGGGCGTGACACGTTCGGTGAGCGGCGGCATCCGCACGTAGCAGCGGGCGTGGGGCTGTTGGTCTGTGGCAACGGGAGTGTGGCAGCACCTGTGTCGTCGCGGATGTGGGGCTGCGAGCATGTGACACCGGGCAGTTCGTCGAGGGCGTGGGGCCGTGGACGTCTCGACGCCGGGGTTTGGTCGCGGGCATGTGGCAGCGGGCGGTTAGTGGTGGGCGTGGGGCCGCAGACCTCTCGTCGCGGGTGTTGTGTCGTGGGTGTTCGGCCATGGACGTGTGGCAAGGGGCGGGTGGCAGGAGGTGGTTCGTCACGGACATGGGGCTGCAGGCAGTTCGTCATGGTGGTTCCGTCGCACGAGTCCGGTTTCAACAGAGTAGGTGTAGTGCGTGTTGTAGGTGGGAGACGAGGTGGACGAGGAGTGCGAGCGGTGAGCGGCAGCATGTGCATGACGCGGTACCTGCGCACGTTGTGGTACGACAAGGAGCGAGCTGGTGAAAAGAATATATTAAGTACGCGTGAAGAGAAATGAGGGGGACACTCACTCTCGATGTTCTCGGCCGCGGGGGCGCCATGCTGGTCTGCACACGTCTGGATGTATGCAGCCTCCTCTGCATCCTCTGTGCATGCCTCTTCCGAATCGTCTGAGCTCCCTGATGAGGAGATCATGGTACCGTTGTTGAACAGCAGCTGCGCACGTGGTGCTGCACATTGAAGGAGGCGCTTGAGTGTCTCCGCGAGACTTGCTGGGAGGGAGCGCAAGCACTCGGAGATTGGGGAGGAGGGGTAGGAGGCGAAAGAGAGACGCGAGGACGCGAGGCGTGATATGCGCAGCGGGCGCGTGGCAGGCGGCGGGCCTGACGGGCTGGTTAAGCTCGAGGGAGTCGGGTCGTGGGCGTCGGGTCGGTCGCGGATGTGTGGCAGCGGGTGTGAGGCAGCGGGCGTTTCGTCGTGGGCGTGGGGCTGTGGCCCTTTCGCAGCGGGTGTTTCGTTGCTGACGTGTGGATCTCTTGTCGCGGGGGTTTCGCAGCGGGGGGTTTGGTCGCGGGTCTGGGGCGTGCGGCCCCAGACATCTCGTCAGAGGCGATTCCTCGCGGGCATTTGATCCCCGTCCGGCCGCGGATGTCTCGTTGCTGGTGTCTCGACGCCGGTGTTTCGATGTGGGTGTTTGGCTGTGGGTGATTCGTCGCGGGCGTCGGGTCGTGGGTGTTCGATCGTGGATGTGTGGCAGCGGGCGTGGGATTGGGGGTGTGTAGTGATAGAACACGGTAGTCGTCCTCGGGGTGCAGTACGATGTGCAGCGGGCCCGCCTGCCCTCCCGCGCGCTGCAGGCGCGAGTTCGTCGTGGAGGAGGTTGGGGTGGAGGTGGAGGCGGAGGGGTGCGAAGCGAGCTGCTCGGCGCGTGAGGAGCAGCTGGGCGAGGCAGTTGGGCATGTAGCACGTGTGGTGAGCCCAGACGCGTGGCTGCGTGGGGGTCAGGGGTGTGCTCCCCTTCGTCGTGGATGGCTGGAGGTCCTAGCGCATGCTGAACAGGCGGAAGGAGACGAAAAAAGTTTCGCCCACGTCGTCGACGGGGAGGGCGTGGTGCGAGGTGAGGAGCTGGATGAGCGCGGGGAGGGAGGTGGCTTTGACGTCGCCTTTGGGTCGACGTCTCCGGGTAGATTTCGCTGGAGGCGTTTGGACGTGGGGAGCCGGCATTGGGCAGCGGGGATTGGGCAGCGGGCAGTAGGTCGTGGGGCCGCAGACGAGTCGTCGCTGGTGTTTCGCCGTGGGTATTTCGCCGCGGAGGTGGGGGCTGCGGGCATTGGGCAGCGGGTAGTTCTCGGTGGGCATGGGGCCGTGGACTTCTCGGCGCGGACGTCTCGACGGCGGCGTTTCGTCGCGGGCATGTGGCAGCGGGCGTTAGTGGTGGGGGGGTAGGGTCGTCGTCGCGCGTGTCGTGCAAAGGGGCTACGGACGTCTCGACACTGGTGCTTCACCACGGACACGGGGCTACGGACGTGGGGCAGCGGGTGTGTGGCTGCGGGTGTACGGCAATGGGCGTGTGGCACCAGGCGATTCGCCGTGGACGAGGGGCTGCAGACCTTGGGCTGCGAGCAGTTGGGCGGGGACGGGTTGCTGTATTCTCCCTCCAGCCACGGAGTTTGTGGCTCCGTGGAACGGGGAAACTCGTGCACGGTCGCAGTAGCGAGCGTCGGCCGATGCCCTGGGAGAGACATTGATAGGCTGAGGAAGATCTGGGAGGAGGATGAGAAAAGAATAATAAAAAAAGAGTAAGAAGTAGGAGTACGCACTGTGGCAAGGCTCACAAATAGAAGCTCGTACCTGTTGTATCCGAGCCACAGGGCGTCTCACTAAACGCGCCGACCAAGATCGCGCCCAGTCCAGTATGGGAATATGAGTGTCCACGACGCCAGAAAATACTGCATGCGCGCAATCAGGTCAAAATCAATCAAACTGGAGGCCAACAACGTACGAGTTTGAGTTTCAGAACGAGTGCCATGAGGGCCCGGTTCGCCATCCGCCGTTGGGTTGGCTATGAACGGGCTCGCGGACGAACTTGGGGGATGCCGTTGTTGAGGGAGAGGAAAAGTGGGGCTGTGCTCGGGCTGTCGGGGTTGTCGGACCGAAGCTCCGCATTGCAATGGGCAGCGAGCTGGCAAAGAGTCTGTGAGAGGAAGTTAGGGAAGCAGAGGGAATAAGGGATTTGAAAAAGGGTCCTCACCATGCAACTTCCTAGTAAAACCCTGGAAAATAGTGAGGGCAGCGGACAGGCAGGAGTAGTATACAATCCACAAGGACGTAGGAACTACATGGGGCAGGGCTGCTGTTTCGGGAAGACAAGATATGTATGCGGACCCTAGCCAGCAGGGGCGAGGTGGTGGATAGACACCAGCCTCGCCAAAGTTTGGGCACAACAACAGACGCGCTTTATATAAAGCGCGTCGAGTTCACGATCATGTGCCAATCACGTTGTGTTGATGATCACGTGACTTTAACGTGAGCGTTGCACACATTCCTGGTGACAGTCACCTTCGTGTTTGTGAGTCTTCGTGAAATTATTGGTTTGCCGCAATACTTGTTTGGCATAGCAGCACTAACGTGACAAAAAATATACTAGCTAAGGTTATTTATTGGACTTCGCGGCAGCCTTTTTTTAAGCACAGTCTTGCTCGTGATGCTCCCCAAGAACCCAGCAATGCCTGTGAGGTCCTCGTCATCGTCGTCCTGCCGTAAGTATGCTTTCAGAGCAGGGAAGTTCTGGTTACTCGGAGCATCAATAAGGTCGGCGGCCTGGACACATTGGGACACCCAATCGGCACCAACATTCAAGATACCAGCAACGTGGGTGTACTTGACCAGTCTCGACTCAGTGCGAGTACCAATCACTACACGCACCCGCCTCTCTGCATTGTACACGTCCCGTATCTTCAGGACCCAACGCTTCCAAGACTTTGGGGTCCGTCCTCTGCCTCGGTGCTTACCGCCCATCACTTCGCGAATTTCTTGAACAAGAGGATCTTTATCGTGTCGCTCAAGCAAATATGTGATAATGGCAGCGCGCTCCTTGTCAGCCTTGGTAAGAACGCGAGTCTTTTTCTGGAAAAGAGCTCATCACAACATGAATTATAATTTTCAAAACGACGTACCGTCAGCGGGCTAATCACAAACAGGATGCGGAGAGCATCAGGTGCATGGCCAATAGCAGGAATCCAATGGTTGTCGTCAACTGCGAGTTCTCCATTCCACTCAAGACCACCCTCCTCCTGTGCGTCGGCAGGTTTCCAGGTTACCAGCGGCCCCATTAGATCTATCTCCTGATGTCCTGGAGGCAACCAAGAGATGTAATAACCATCCTGCTCGTAGTTTTCTGGAAAGCAAAGTCGGTACGGTCAACATGTTGAGAGTTACAGACTGACCCAAAATATGTTTCAGCTCATCATTATTGAAAATGCTGTCCTCAATAGCATCGCGTGTTCGAACCGTAACCGTTATGAACTCCGGGTCTAGGTCCTCCGGAAGGTAAGGTTCCTCCACGCCATCCAGTGGGAGCCCATTGTAAATTACTGAATCCGATGATAGGTTCAGAAAATTATCGCGGTGGATCGTCATTTCATTCAAGTCATCACCAAGCCGGTTGATAACCACGATACTAAAGTTATATTTTTTAACGTCGCAGTCGGGATCTAGGTCATCTTGAATATCCCATACAAAAGGTTCAAATAATCTGACATACCGTGCTTAAGAAACGGCCAGAGAACATGCCGGTCACTGCTGAACTCGGCATGGGATCCTCCCCACCATTTTGCAAGGGGACGCGAGGGAGGATTTACTGTGAATATCAGTAAGCATCAGCCTTCTAACCTTTTTAAAGGCGTACCTGGTATTTCATCCCCCGGACTGGCGGTAGGATTTTCTTTCTCCCCGCTGGGGTTGGGTCCCTCTACTTTGTCTTTCTCGAGCTCAGGGTCCTTGGCGTTGTTGGGAGGCACAGAGCTGAGGGGGGAGAAGTTGACTACGATAGAGCTTCCCGGCAAAAACTAAACCACCATTCAGTCGGTCAAATTCTGCTAGAATTCTGAACAAACTCACAGGCGGTGTAATATTTCCCTTTTGAAAAAAATCACGGAGACACTGGTCGACGGCCGTGCCTTCCCCTTCCCCGGAGACAATGTAATTCCAGCCGACCCGAAGCTTTTTCGATTCTTGAGGATGATTGACCCAACCCAAGACTTCCTCTACGGCTTCTGGATATTTCTTGCTACCAATAAACTGGCTAGAGTTTCCGGTATGAAGGCGTATAATCATCTAAAGAAACCTATTGAGCATCTGCCAACAATTGCGAGATATTACGTGCATAAAGATCCTTGGCTTCGAGACCGCTATATCCTCTGTGTTTCTTGTGCAGATTTCTGGGAGATGGAGATGAGTACAAAAAACCTCAGAAATCCTAAACACTTGCAGCCATTCCTCGGTGAGAGCAGATCTCTCACTGGTCATGGTAAGGATAAAAGGAGGACTACAAAGGATTTGAGCGTTACTCCGATAATGGGATCAATATTTGATGGATATCGCGTGCAACTGGATAGTCTGCGCAACTTCGGAAGCTTGCACCGAAAACTTGCACCGAAAATTGGTTGTGTTTTGATTTCAAGTTACGCTATTAAGACTTGTTTACAGAAGATTTACCGGCTTTATAGTACTGCGTTACTAAATGTACCCATTCTCCCCCAGTACTACGACCACATTTTATGGCGGTAGCGAGCACCTGCGGGTCAATGCCATCCCAGACGTTCCGGTGCTTGTGGTATGTGCTGCTGACAAAACCTGTCCGGAAAGCGGAGAAAAACTTGGCGGGCAATACCATGCCAGAAATTTCGTCCATAGCTTGAAATCCATCGTCCATGTCGACGACATACCGCAGAGGGAATCTAGGTTGCGACGACGGAGGAGGAATTGATTTACTGTCCAGTTGGAATATAAGTCAAGCGGTTGATATCACAAATAAGACATACCGAGATGCGCTAGGCTCGAGCTCGAGCTCATCCTCACCGCCATCCTGATCATCCTCCTCATCAGACAGAAGAGAGCTAAATGATTTGTGTTAGACTGCAACTCGAGAATTTAAGCACATTTGTACATCACGGTTGAGGTACGCGGCATTGGAATCCCAAATTTTAGAGGTGAAATGTCTGGACGTCTGTCGGGGCGTCTGGATACAAATATAAGGGTCGGAAAGAATTCAAAAAAAGAAATCTGACATATCATCATTGCCTCGCACACGAGTCGGACTAGGGGTGTCAGCAACCGAAAGCCGCCTTTTAGATTGCGTTCTGGAAACGGGCGGAGTGGGTCCTCCCATGCAGTCAGTAACATGAATTAAGCGCAAGTAAATTGGCAAGCTCGGGTCCAGGATTTCAATAGCGCCATCTGTAAGTACCCAACGATGATCCGGAGCCCAAAAGCCAAAACTTGTACAGCTGAGTGGGGCTGCGAGAGAAGTGATAAGCTCTGACTCTTTAGGATGGAACGATCGGCTGGTGACTGGAATAGCCAAGTCAATGCCTTCTTGGCCATTCTGAAGCAGTATGGTGTCAGGATCGCAGATTATTAACTAGAAATATGAAAGGCGTACTTCTAGCCACAGCGAGACCTTCAAGGTTGATGAGGGCGACTTGGTGTCCATAAGACGTGTAACAGGATCCCCGATGCAATTAGTGACATGGGCAAGCCGTAATAAAACCGGAGATTTGACGTCGTGAATCTCCATGGCAGTGTCCGTTACAACCCATGTGTTCTGGTTCTTGGCCCAGTAGCCAAAGCTTGAGCATGGGTGACCAGTGGTGGGAGCACCGTTGCGCCCACTGGCCAGAGATACGATGAGCTCAGAATCCTTGGGATGAAACCAAGGAAATGTCGGGACTTGTATGGTAAGAGGTACGCTTTCCTGACCATCCTGCACGATGCTAGTAAGTAAGGATTGCAACTCAATGAAAAAAGAAAATTACCTCAAGCCATAGAAGGACATTTACTGCGTTAACATTGGACTTCCGGTATATTTCTCGCTGAAAGCGGTCCGAAGATGCAAGCTCATGGTTTCCTTCCCCAAATTTGTGGACGTAGGATATATCGACCATGCGGCCCTTCGGTTCCGAGTAAATAAGGGGGATGTTCCGTGTAGAGCCAGCGGATGAGGCGGGAGCCATGTCCCCATTTTGAGCGGTACCACTGTGGCGAGGGGTGAGCGTAACTGAGTTCATCGCGGACGCAATGGGCTCGTTGTGTTTGGGTGCGGGACAGTACTGTAGCGTACGTTGACAACATGCTTTGCACAAGAGCTTCAGGCATTGGGCATGACGATGCCCACCGCGTTGACCAGACTGGGTGCATGCCGTTCCAGTGCAAGGTTGTTTAGCTGCACGGGCCCTGCCGGTGGGCCGAGATGGACTCGGAGTAGACGGTGATATGGGTGAGCCAAAGGAATTGTGGGAGGTAGAACTAAAGGAATCCGGTGGAGTAGGTAGAAAGGAATCCGGTGAAGTAGGCGGAAAATTAAAAGGGGAAGGGGAAGACATGGAGTGCGGTTGCTGGCGAGGGATGTCGTATCTCCAGTAGAAGCCAGTGCAATGGAAAGTATCGGGGTGGTCACCGCGGATAAAATGATTCCTGATACACTGAGGACTGGTCATTAAATGTTTTAATAGAGCGAGTAAGACATACCTTTTGATAGGAAAGTCCTTTGGTGGTTGGACTGTTGTGACCTTGGGAAACTCGGACGTCCGTGAGCTCAGAGCCACACTGGGTGCATCGGTGCATCCAAATGAGAAAGAGACAGAGCAACTGCATATGCTGACAAATTTTGGACCAGAAGGGCCTGCCGGCCATGATTGAGCGAACGCAAAAAGTTGCCTTCCCGAAATGGAAATGTGATCAAGCCCGAAAGAGATGTGTCGAGGCCATCTGCGTGTCTTGTTTGACCCCACGGCAAAGACCGAACGGCAAGCGGTTGGAGGCGTCTCCTTTCGGATGTCGGCCCGCTGGCAAAGTCCGTCGCGTAAAAGGCCGCAGGTGTTTGCCTGTCGGGCCGCCTGCCAAGGGAAATCAGTGCAAGTGCTTGCCAGGAGATATACAGCCACGGTTTATTATCTGGGCATATTCAGCTGGATGGGTTTGGCCTCAAAATAACCTGTGCTGGTATAATATCGAACAGTTCTCCCCGCCCAGCTATACCAGCCGGGGTCACTCTGCGCCCTTTTGCCTGCGCCCAGTCGCCCGGCGCCGCTACTCTACCATCACTCCACCATCACTCCACCATCACTCCACCATCAACATTTGTTCCCCATACTCCCATCCCTCTCGGGAGTTGGGAATGCTATAGTTTTTGCTACGATCAATGCTACGATCAATGACATCGGCATCCGGCACTCTTCGGCTTGACATCCGGCACACTTTGGCGGAGTTGTCAACGCGTCACAGCCACGCAACGCGCTCCTCTTCCTCTTACCACCACCTCCCGCTGCGTATCCCCCTTCCCACTTCCATTAATGACCACGCCTAGACCCGATATCTGCCCATATTGCGGGCAGCAACTGGAGGCGTGTCCGTCGGGATATTGTGCGGCTGACAGGAATTATGTCATCCTTGAGAACAGAGAGGAGGCACGTGAACATAATATCTGGGTGAGCGACGGGCCACGGAGGTGGCGGTGAGGGAAGAACGCGCACATCGTCGGGGTCGGGGTTGTAGCCATTGGTGGGCAGAGGGAGGACATTGAAGCCGTGAAAATTATGCCGATGATCCCGTTGATGGCCTTGGCGTGTTTATTTGGCAAAATGCTACCATCAATGCTATCAATCATGCTACATCCGCCATCAATCCCAACTCCCAGTTGCTCTCCGATTTCGACACTTCCCAAATTTTGGCGTGACACCCTCCAAATTTTATCTTTTTTGCGTCTCTCAGGCAATTTTGGCTTTGGTGTGACGTTTGGAAGGTTGCCCGCGTGACGCGTGACTGTCGATTTGAGGGAAGATGACATAGACACCTTGCCCCAAATCCTGGGACAGGTTCAAGCACGCTGGACTGAAAACTGTGCGCTGGATGTTCTGGGCAATCTCGCAGGCGGGACGGATGCAGAAAGGTCGCAAAGTGTTCTCGATTCGACGGAGGGAAGTGGCATATACATATCGATGATACCAGCATAACCGTCTTCAACGTTCCTGAGCTCAAACAGTAAACAGGATCAGAAAAAACCAGATGAGAAGGCGGAAGTAGTAGATAGGCCGCAGGATTATTTAATAGGGCGGACTTAGCCAAGCAGATAATTACTACATCGCCTTTTGTTTCTGAACAAAGTCTGAAATGGAAATTGTCAAAACAACATTCTTCCCATGCGACTTGGCTTGTTACACGGCGAGATCAAGGCAAGGTTGCTCCCTACCCCGACGACCCACGTGATGGCCACACTTACTGAACTCCCTCCCGAGCTGATACTACACATTGCATCTTTTCTGACTCGGGAGATAATCTTGGACCCGAAGAATCGTCTGCATCGGCGAAACACTCGGCACGGACACGTCCGAAAGCCCAAACTGCTTCCTGACCTGCCTTCCATCAACGGCCTCTCTCAGACGAACATCGCTTTCCACTGGACCCTAGATCAGACGCTGTATAGCCTCTGTGCCAGTGTTGAGCATCTCGGCGTGCTCGCTCTACTCTTTGCTGTCGAACATGGCATGGAACACGCGTTCGACAAACTTGTCGCAGTGGAGCCACTTGCGGCCTAAATTTTGAAATTACCAGGGCCATGATCCAGGGATATATGTGTCTGCGAGACTGCTGTACCCTTCTCCATATTGCAGCGTGCATGGGGCATCGGATCATGGTCGTCAAATTATTGCGGATGTATAGAGATGGCGGGATGGTGGCGTGGGTCCACAATCATAGTGGCTTAAACAAAACGGCCTTGGATTACGCGGTGCTGAACGGTCACATGGAAATCGTCAGGCTCCTTGCTCCAATTCAAATGCCTAGCTCTGACATCCACAATCGGACCTCCCAATCACCAACGGTGTGCCCCAATAAATATGTTCTTCATAAACAAGTGCGCAACAAAAGATTAAATAAATCTCAGGGGAATAAATTAGTGAGCAGTCACGTGACAGCACGTGATGCATGAGTCATAAAGGAAATGACTCACTCTAGGTCTATAAAAGGGGCAGCAGCCTGCGGCTTGGGAGGGTAGCTTTTTAGATCCTATTTGTACTTGTTAGGGTAGTCTACAATTGATCTCTTACATAACCTCCTACGTGTGCTTGAGTTCTTGAGCTTACTGAGAACCCTCTATTTGGCTCCTATTCAACTCGTGGCACCTCTTTCAGACAAGTTAGCAACAGCTGTCAACAAGGCCTTCACCGCCGCTTCTGATTACATAATCACTGTTCCCTACTTCGACGTTTCACCACCAATTTCCTAGAAAGTAAATTCTCTTGCACGGCGTCCTTTCATGTTTCCTGAAACCAGTTGTTTCAGAGGAGTTCCAGGCGAACTTAAACTTCGTGTTACATCTGGTGACCACCGCAGGGGGCAACTCTAAACTGGGAAGAATTTCAGATAGTTACCGACAGACACAGAACAGTACAGCACAGTTACCGAAAAACACCGAGCAGTACAGCACAGAATGAGAATACCGGCTACTACTACAGAAGCACCACAAGTATTTCATACATGGGAGGAGAGGCAGTAGTATGAAGAATCTTTCGCTTCGGATTCCAACAGGCGCCAATTTGAAGAACGATTTGGTGTGCCTGTGGGACCTTTTGAAGATGATCCTGGGAAGTCAGAGGCTGGACCATCGTACACAACTGAGAAGCCTTCAAAGAAGAGACGCGGAAAACAGAAGCGTAAAGAGAAGTCATACCAAATGAGGGCGTTAGATGATGACGAACCTGAAGGCGGCGATGGATCATCTTCGTCAGAAGCAGGTAAGAGTACAGGTTCATCAGATCAACCAACTCACCAACAAGTACCACGTCGTATTCCAAAGCGTCGCGCACAGCCTCAAACAAATTGCGCGCATCAATTGACCTCCCTCATTGTGGATCCAAAGACGCCCCAAAGACCTTCCAAGGAAGCTATTCGGATGTTCAGAACTTTATTGATCATTACGAACGGGTTCTAAAGAAGTGCAACATCACCAGTGATCGTGAAAAGTGTGAGAGTGTCTTGATGTACTGCGCGGTAGATGTGCAGTACGTCCTTCGTACACTGGAAGGTTATGAGGAGGGTAAATGGGGTACGCTGAAACAGGACATACTTCGACACTACGACGCGGAGCGGGTATACCAGAAACATAAACCTATTGATGTTAAAAGGTATGTAGCAAAGCATCGGGAAAAGACTTGTACAAGCCTGACTCAGTGGCGCCACTATTATACAAAGTTCCATTCGATAGCGGGGGGACCACTTACCAAGGGACATTTGAGTCGAGAAGATTATAATGCTTATTTCTGGATCGGAATTCACCAGTCCCTGCGACAGATAATCGAGAACCAAATTTTGCAAGCAAACCCTTGGCGGTCGGATGTAGACCAATACACAGTGAAAGAGATTAATAACGCAGCGGAACATCATTTTAGATGTGATCGATACGAGACACTCATGGTCTGGTCAACAGAATTGGGCGAGGACCTAGAGGAAGAAGAAACCGATGGGGAGACTAGTGAAGAGACATCAGGGAGTGAGCTTTCGGAATCGGACTTCGAGATCTTCCGCAAGAAGAGAAAGTTGCAGAAGAAGAAGAAGAAGAAAGAATATCAGGAAAAGAAACAGGCTGCCAAGAGGAAGAGTACGGTGGAGAGACACAACCAGCAGTATCAAGGAACAGAGGAGGAGGTGACGTCTCTAATCAGGCAGCTAAATTCGATGAGGTTAGATGATCCTGAGTATGCACCGAAGTATTACAAGGTAATGGTAATGGATCAGAGAGGGCTTGCTGAGAAGTGTGTCAAGCCGCCCGCCCTCGGTATGAACACTCTATCGCGTCCACCAACGCCCTTTCGTGCATCCACACGGCTGCCAGATGGAGGGGCAGGAAACCCAGCAACATATCCCAATAACATTCCGTTAGGAGGACAAAATGGACCCAACAGTACAGGTGGCTCGGGAGGACCAGGAACAGGGAGGAATGAAGATTCCTGCTATGGATGTTTTGGCGCGGGACATTGTATCAATGAATGCCCAAGAATTGTGGTGCTAGTGGCCAATAATATAATAGTCACTAATCCAGAGACCCGCCGGTTGGTCATGAAGAACGGAGCAGAGATACAACGACTCAGGCAAGAATCATTGGTGCAGGCGGCGGAAAGAATAGCAGGGGCAGGAGGATCGCGCGTAATGTTAAATTTCGTGGATTCCATAAACAATAGAAGAGCTGCGGTACAGAGTTTTTACCAAAATGAAGAACGAGCCGAGTGGCGGATGGGGCTGGAGAACGCCCGGATATCTAGCGAGGAGACAACGTCCGAGGAAGAGTACAGCTCGCCGGAGGAATTGGTGAGCCCTGAAGTGTATCTGACACCACCGACACCGGTGAACCAACCAGGTTTTCAAGTCAATCCAGCAGCAAACAGAGCCCAGTACGAGGAAGGCGCGAAGAGTAGTTTTTGACGGAGTATTTCCGCCGCAACGAGAGAAGATACCCCTAAAAGTGGGGGAGGTCAGGGACTTGATGGCCGACGAAGGCTCACCAAAGGAGAAGGAACGCGAGGAACAAGAGAAGCCCTCCACCATCCCTTCAGTTCCAGAACCGCCAATCCCTGAGAAGTCACATACAGGGAAGCAAAGAAGGGAACCCGTGAGACCACCAACACCAATTCCAGCAAAGGTTAATCCCGATGTTCGGCCTATTGACATTCGGCGGCCTCGGGGTGGGAAAGAAGATGATGAAATGTTAGATGTTAGAACAGACCAACGAGGGCCGAAACGGGCGGCGGTATCTGTGGAAGATTCACCCAAGAAAGAGGAAGGGAGCAACCCAAAACCGACGGGCCGCCAATCCGAACTTTCCGGGACGATAGATCGCCGATCAATTTTGGACCGAGTCTTGGACACTCCAGTCACCATGACCTTCCGAGAAATTTTGGTAACTTTGAAAGAGATCCGCGCCGACATTCAAGATCTAATTAAGGTGAGAAATGTTCGCGCGGTTTTGCTAGGGAACACACGAAACCACCCAATGATTGCCAATTTTGGGTGGCCACGGTCAAATGGGATCCTTATTAAAATTGATATGAAGACCGGAGGACGAACCGTATGTGCAATTATTGACACAGGATCGGAACTAAACGTAGTTCGTGCCGATACAGCCCAACAAAAAATCCAGCAGCCCATCAACATGAGTCGAGTAGCCAACATGAATGACGCAAATGGTGGGCAGGGACAACTTCGCGGTTGGATCCAAGATGTGGACTTGAGCTGCGGAGGGGCGTTTACCGTGACCGACTTGTGGGTATCTCAAAATGCTCCTTTTTCGTTACTTCTCGGGTGACCGTGGCAACGCGGAAATTTGGTTAGTATTGACGAACACGATGAAGGCACTTACTTAATATTCAAGGACAGACAGACACGGCTTCCCCGATTCGAGCTCCTCGCTGTGCCGCATGAAAGCGCAGGATCGTCAGCAAACCTTAACCAGTACAGAACATTCTGTTTCCAAAAAGATTCCAGGTCAACATCTCCGAGGATGGAGAACGGAAAGTCGGATCTATGTTTAATTGCTAGATCGGGATTAATGCTGAGAAGCGGGCGGCGGGTTCCACTTGGTGCAGACGCGCGGGTGGAAGAGTCATGGGGAAAGGAAACAATTATGGAAGCTGGTAAGAGGCCAGGTTATATTCTGGAAGCAGGACAAAGATGGAAAGCGGTGATCTGGAGGGTGGTCGCGGATCTGGGGACTTGGCTTTGGAGTCAGGCCGCTCGCCGAGGGATAGAGAGGTCGCCGCCTAGCCTATATAAAGACGAGCACAAAGGGCGGGAAGAGCTGGCCGAACCCAGCGACTCGCCCTTAATTCCGTCAGTCATGGCCCTCTCCCGACCTGTTGCAGAACCAATGCTGCTGCGGGACAGTGGGCAGGGGCCGTTTGGCCCTCGCGAACAGATCCAATACTTACGACGTCAGCAAACTTGTCCCCCACCAATGCTGGTATCTCCTCTAAATACTACGGGTCCCATCGCGGCAGTTGAAGACCTTATCGCACGCCAATGGGCCGACTGGAAGCAGCGACGCCCTCTTCAAGTCCGCCCTACCTTCTCGGTGGCGCCCCACGCCGAATATTTTGGGAGGTGGGAATTATCTAACGGGCAGATCGTGCACCAGAGCTTGTCAAACAACGTACTGCGTGCGTTCCCAGTGGACGAGTCGGGCCTACCGTACACCCTCGCTTGTCACGAATTCACAGTGCATCTTGCAGCCCCAACTAATCCCAGCGACATGTGGCGTCTGGAATGTCCCTATCCTACCGACGAGTGGCTGCAGGAAGCGGTGGGGGGAATGGTACTGCAAGGAGTGGATTTGGGGTTCGAGCTGGCCTTCCCGACCCACGCTACTAGCATTGCCCCAGATATGCTCCTGTTGATGGAATGCCTTAGGTTGAATCAGGTACGTTGGATCTCAATTGACAACCGGCCGCAAACTTATTTTCGCCAGACTTCGAGCGAGGATGACGCGGACATTGACACCATGTACGGGCGGCAGATTACCGCCGTAGCCCCCCGAGACACTGTTGTTTGTTCTTCAACTGTTGCTGTGACAGGCCGTCGAACATCTGGATACGGCGTGAATACACGAGAGCACCGCCTTACCGAACTCGAAACATGGAGCAAGGAATTATTTGGATCGGAAAGCGAGAGCCTGCCCGAGTTGGTGAGCGAGCCGGAGACGGTTGACCTGGGCCTTTGTCCGATTTGTCTGGGAGAGGAACACACGGTCGTCTTTGACTGCCCCCGGTATGTACCGTGCCTCTCGGAGGGCGAAATCATCGCGGTCCAAGCACTTAATTCATTAGCCTCCGGTAGGTGGTCTTTAAGCGTTCACGAAAAGAAAACTGATTCATTTCTTCAAGAGGACCCGACAGACCTCCCAGAATTATCGCCTGAGATGCGTCGTGCGCTAGATGGTACGCGAGGCCCACTTCAGATGGAATGGGCGGCGCCGGTCGTGCTTCGGCCCCACGAGACGGCGATGGTGCGCGAGATGCTTGAAAGTTTTACCATTGAGTACCACGGGGAACGGGCAATGAGGGACGCGTTAAGTGAATGTTGGCCAGGGAACTCAAGGAAGGGCTTCGTCAGGTGCTCAGCACAGCCGTGGATCAGGCTCGTGCCGAGACACCGTTCCCACACGTGCCTGCTGCTGTCATACCCACCACTGACCGCACCAACGAGCCCTCTCACACCGCCTGCCTCGACCCGCCAGCATTCTATCGCAACGGTCGAGTCATCGACCGCGAGTTGTGGTCCAGTTCCTCCCCCTCTCACTCTAGTTCCGACACCAGCAGCAGCTCTTTTGATATTGTGAACTCAGCAGCCCTCCTATCGCAGACGGACATGGGCAATCGGATTCGTACGCTTTCTCCAGGAGAGTGGAGCCCAGCTGTTACTGAATGGTCAGTGGAGACACCGGATTTTATGTTTAATCCTACCTGGGTCATTGATGAGGCCGTTGCTAGGGCGCTCAACGCATCGGTGGCTGAACCACCCGCTACAGCCAGCAGCGCGGCTTCGTCTACCGACGCAACACCATCCTTGAACGGAGACACCGACCCTGGGTTTCGCGCACCATACCATCGCCTACCTCGTTTCTCGTTTCAGCCTGGGAACCCCGAAGACACTCAACTAGCCTTATACTTCTGGATGTACGACGGCGCCTTGAAGCAGCTGGACGCTCGCTGGTTCGAGGATGACTTCAGGTCGGAACCCGCGGAGAAAGCGCTATGCATTTTGCACGGACCTCTTTGTCGCCTTGTCGACTATGCCGCCATGGCGGCCAGCGGGATACAGAACCTTCCGGATCCTACCGCCCACCCGTTGCACCCGCTGTCCCCGATACTCGAGCAGGGTGTGGCGTCAGACAATTCTGTAGGCCCTGATCAATCACCTACCTCCCTCGACCTCAGCCTTCCGACGCACGCCCCCACTACACCCTCGACGTTACCACCCCTCGTTGCATTTGTCGGTTACGTTCCAATCGAGGACAACCACTCCGCCGAACCTATCGAGTCCGTCGAGCCAGAAGGGGACGGGGACGCGACACAGATTGGGGTGGGCATAGAACTACGCCATCTCCCGGACGGGGTCAGCTCGCCCGCCATGGACTGCAAACGCAAGAATCCCAATGGGGACACGGATGGGGACTTTCAGCAGGGTCGTCGACAGCGAGCGTTCGGTAAGTTTCGGGGCGACAACCTGTGGAGGAGTACTATTGAACGAGAGGCTTTTAAAGCTGCTGCCACAAGAGCCATGGTCACCGCGTCACCCGAAGTCATTCAATATTTCGGCGGAATCCGTCTGGCGATTTTGGCTATGTTGCATTTTTTGGAGGAGATCTGCTGGAGGCTGTACGGTATCGACGAGAGATCCTTTCCAGATAAGTTTCTTCAACACCCCCTTCTTCACAATATCAAAGCTGCCAAGGTGCAGGCACTCTGGTCTGTCCTACAGCGGCAGGGGCGCGAACAATTGGCCAACAACCTCCACGAGCTCCTCTCCATCTGCATTCGCAGCGATATCATCAACGCTCACCTCTTCGACACTAAGCATCTTGACGAAAGCTATCCCAAGCAGGACACTCGTTACTGGGACCTCTTACGCGAGCCTTATAACGAGCCGATCACCCACGCTGAATTCGCCATGCGCATGGGATTTGATGACACGGACTCTGAAGGATCAGATGACGAAGAGATGCGCCTCGGCTACCCCGGCAGCGATTCCTCTGGCTCCGACGAAGAAACGGACATGCCCGCCCGCCAGTGGATCCACGCTGCCCCCAGCTACTACCCTTGTGGCCCCTTCTACGCCGTGCGCCCGGACGTGTCTAGCGCTGATCGCGGTGGTACCTCGTACTCTCTCTGAACGTGCATTCCTATTTATTACGTTCGCCGCGGCTGTTTTATTTATTACCAGATTCTGCCACGGGTCGTGGGTAAAGTTTGAAGATATTTGTGTTTTGGCAACAAGCATTCTCAAGGGATCGCGCCACACCGCCAAGCCTCCAATCGCGGTTGTACTAATATGCTCACAGAAGGTTCTCGGGTGGGCAGGCCGAGCGTGCAGTGATATACGAGGCTGCCGTCGTCTTGCCCGCAAATCTCTTAGTCTGAATTACGCGTGGCGCGTGGTATATAACATTAGTTTGAACGTTCAATATTTTGTTGTAGCACTTGTAGGGGCTATTATTATTTTATTGAGTCGGAAAATTACGCGGGATGAGTTTGAGCAGAGTGAGGGGGCAAGATGCTTCTCGCTGCGGAGGACTGAAAGAACCAAAGCAGATGAGGAACTTTTTCGGTGCGGCCCTCTGCCAGACGAAGAGTTACTCAGCAAGGATTGGGAAATGCTGGAAGAAGATGATGAATTTATATTCTATCCCGTACAAGTCTTCGACCAGAACGAGATGGAATATCAATCTTTTACCATGTATCAACGGGTGCGAGACGACAATGCCAAGGAAGGAGAGAATTCAGAAGGAGACAAGGAGGTCTATATATATCCCGTCGACTTGGCATACAATACTGGCAAGGAAATCCAGATTTTCACAATGTACAAACGTGTCGATAAGAAGATACGACCTGTGTCTACCACATTCTCTCCAGAATATGAAGTCAAGCGCAATATTCCCGAAGATCCAATGAAGTCACTACCAGCATTAGAGGCCCACCCTCCACCATTTCAACCTTCGAAGCGACTGGATCACGAGCGCCTGAAGATACTGGAACTGAATCACAAGGGATTCCTGAGTCCGGAGGAGGAAGCATTATTGGTTCGGGTAATGGAGCTGAATCAGCGGGCGTTAGCATTTGAAGATTCAGAAAGAGGAACATTTCGGGACGATTATTTCTTGCCGTACAAGATTGCCACTGTGCCGCATGTGCCTTGGGAATACAAAAACATTCCGATCCCTCCGGGCATATTGCAAAAAGTTATTGAAGTCCTCAAGTTAAAGATGGAGGCTGGGGTCTACGAAATGTGCCAGTCCTCGTATAGATTGAGATGGTTTTGTGTGCTGAAAAAGAACGGTAAGCTACAGATCGTTCATGACTTACAACCATTGAACAAAGTTTCCATTCAGGATGCCGGAATGCTTCCTATTGTTGATGACTTCGTGGAAGGATTTGTGGGAAGACAGTGCTACACGATGTTTGACCTGTACTGGGGTTTTGATGCACGAAAGATGGAGCCAGAAAGTCATGACATGACGGCGTTCATGACTCCACTAGGTCTCTTGCACATAACTTCAATGCCTATGGGGTACACTAATTCACCCGCGGAATTTCAAAAATGTATGGTTTACATCCTGAAGGACGAGATCCCCAATGTGGCCAACATTTTTATTGATGACCTGCCTATTAAAGGCCCGGCATCTGCTTATCTGGACAAGGACGGCCGACCTGAGCGACTTCCTGAAAACCCTGGGATTCGCCGTTTCATCTGGGAACATGCTTTAGACGTGCACCACATTATGCACAAGGTAGGGTGTGTGGGAGCCACCTTCTCAGCAATAAAAGTACAATGTTGTCGCTCGAAAGCCCTAATTGTTGGGCAAGTATGCTCGCCAGAAGGGAGAACACCCGACACCAAGAAGGTTTCCGCTATCCTCGACTGGCCTCAGCTTAAAACACCGCATGAAGTGAGACGCTTCCTCGGACTCTGTGGGACCGTATGAATTTGGATCATGAGCTATTCAGAAATTATACGGCCACTTACAGAGTTGTATAGGAAACAGCAAGTATTCGAATGGACTGAGCGGCGAGAATGGGCTTTTGGTCGAATCAAACATCTCATAGCTTCAGCACCAGCATTGTGTCCTATTGACTATGAATCAGAGGAACCCATTATTCTCTCGGTGGACTCAAGCTCGGCAGCAGCAGGGATGATCTTGTCGCAACACGATGAGAAGGGAATTCGGAGACCCACAAGATACGGCTCAATTCCAATGAGTGAACGGGAATCCCGATACTCACAGCCTAAGCTGGAACTTTTTGGACTATATTGAGCTCTCCGACATTGGCGACTATACATTATCGGCGCGAAGTCACTTCAGGTTGAGGTCGACGCCAAATACATCCAAGGCCTTCTCAATAACCCTGACTTGCAGCCGGATGCAGCGGTGAATAGGTGGATTCAAGGTATTTTGATGTTCCATTTTGCATTGATTCACGCATCCGCCACAAAATTTCAGGGCCCAGACGTGTTGTCACGACGAACACCTGCGGACGGAGAGGAGATCGTAAGCGATGATGATTCATGGCTTGATGAGATCGCTCTTTTCATGCAGCAAGATTGGTCGGAGATGACAGAAGAAGCGCAAAACTTGCCTTCATGTTTCATGAACCAACAGCAGCAGGAGAGTTTCTTGCACCAAGTCTATCGCTTTCTCAGCACTCTCGAGGCCCCAATTTTTGATAAACCACAGAAGCATGCACGATTCATTCAACAAGCGACCAGATTCATGATTCATGAAGGAAAGTTTCTAAGGCGAAACAAGAAAGAGGCACCGCTGAATGTAATTCTAGAGCCAGCCCGGCGCCTAAAAATCCTGACTCAAGCTCACGAAGAAATGGGGCACCGAGGCATTCAGTCTATATGGGATATGCTCAAGTTGCGATTCTATTGGCCTAAGATGTACAATGATATTCAACATCATAATGCATCGTGCCATCGATGTCAGGTACAGAGTACCAGGAAACTTGAGATCCCAATAACTTCAACTACACCAGCGGTGCTTTTTCAAACGGTCTATATTGACATTATGATGATGCCAGAGTCAACTCACAAATATAAGATGATTGTGGCAGCCCGAGATGATTTGTCGGGAACTTGCGAGGCACAGGCTTTGAAATCAAAGACTGCGGCAGATCTTGTGAATTTCTTCTGGGTGTACATTTATTGTCGGTACGGATGCCCTCGAAAGGTCGTTACTGACAATGGTTCTGAAGTTAAAGCAGGATTCAAAGCTTTGATGAAAAATATGAACATACCTCACGTCAAGATTTCCGCTTATAACAAGCATGCTAGTGGTGTCGTCGAGCAGGGGCATTTTACCTTAAGGGAAGCTCTTGCTAAATCCTGTGGAGGAAAAATTGAGATGTGGCCCGAAAAGCTTGCAGCCGCTCTACTGGCAGATCGTGTGACCGTGAGTCGGGTAACGGGTTTTTCCCCATTTCAGTTATTGCATGGCATAGATCCCGTCCTACCATTCGACCTTGGGGAAGCTACATTTATGGTAAGCGGTTTTCGCACGGGGATGACAACCACCGAGCTCTTGACACTCCGAATCAGGCAACTTTCGAAGCACCCCAGGGACATCAATAGAGCGAAAGAAGCCTTACAAAAGGCCCGCTTTAAGTCCAAGCAGCAATTTGAGCGGCGGTTCATGAGGAAGCTGCAACGAGGAATATACAAGCAAGGGGAGCTGGTACTTGTGCGGAATGTGGGCATCGAAATGGAAGTTGGCTCGCGCAAGAAGACAGACGATAAATACTTTGGGCCATATGAGGTGGTACGGAGGAATGCAGGAGGGGCATACATTTTGAGGGAGCTGGACAGAACTCTTTTCCGACGTAATCCAACGGCAGCATTCCGACTACTGCCCTACATCACTCGGAGTCATTGGTTTATGCGAAATAATTTGCTGGAGGAAGACCTGGACAACACAGATTCGGGAGATGACAATGAGATGCTGGACGAGTCAGAGGAAGACTGAAGATCGCCGCATGCCGTGGGCAGCGCAAGCCAGAATAGAACACAGAATAAATAGCCCCCACAAATTGGCGACAAACAGGCTCATGATGGAAGAAAAGAAGAATTCAGGGACTGCAATAAATACTGGAGCCTCAAACGACCCAACGATTTGGGTTTTTCTTGTCCACCTTCCCCCAACATCCACCATCCCAGTATCGCGCTACAACCACTCAGTTGTCCCGGTCTTGTTTTTCGTTTTTTGTTTGAACTCTCTACTGCTCGCTGGCTTCACCTCCATCACCCATCTAGTCTAAACATGCCCAGCACCCATTTCAAACGTCTGGGACAGGCCCTAAAAATTGTGATTCCATTCACGCGCAACTCTCCAGGTCCGGCGAGCACTAGAGTAAGGGCATCAAATTCATTCCTTTCATAACCGTCATGACCTAAAGTTCTTCGAACAGAGTCTCCCCTCTGAAGCAGAACCAAACGTCCTTCGTGCAGACCATTCGCCCTCCCCGTCGAGCTCACCCAGTTCTACAAGAGGGATCTGGGAATCCGACAACGAAACAGCTGCTCTCGATAACATTCCCTTCTTCTTCGCATACGGATATTCCGACCCTGCCAATGCTCTGCCTGTGCCTGCAGTTACACCTATGCTTGAGCGTTCAGTGTGGTCGCCCACTCCCAGCATCATCACTGACCAGGAATTGCGTCAGCGTCACATTCATTTTAACGACCACCTTATCCACCAACAAGCCGAGGAGAGGGACTTGCATCAGCGTCGCTCCTCACCAGACCTTTGTCATCGACCGCCTCAGAATCAATTCCAGCCACCACAGGCTCACCATCCCATTCCCATTCTTTACTCACCATATATTCCGACGGTATACGAGAGCCTCGAGGACGAGGTAGCCGACCATATGAACAAATTTCGCGATTTTAAAAGGGTGACCGACACGACTGTTGCACTCTGGGCCACAGTGGGCCGCAATCACGAGGCTTTTCTCCCGGAATTCGTGTGGCGGAGCTACGAGGAGGATGGGGTGTACAAGCTGAGGGTGCCTGCTAGTCGTGTCTTTGAGCTGGGTGACGTGGTCCGCTGTCATGGGCTTGTGACTGGCGATTGGCGGATGACCGGCCCGGTGGAGCGGTACAGTCGCCGGAGCAGGAAGCAGTGGCACGGCCTACAGGATTGGGTTCGTATCGTGTGCCAGAACCCCTTATTGCAGCAGGAGGTTTTGGTGAAGATTCCTGCCGAATACTTTTACCCGCCGCCTTCCTCATCATCCCAGGCGTCCACCTTCCACCGCACACTCCACAGGTTCAAGTCGATGCTCAATCTTTCGCGCATTCCAGAGGAACCCATGGGCCGAGAGTTGATTGACGTACAGTACGCAGCTGAAGACAACTAGTACTAAAACCAAGGTTCCACGTGCTTTCATACTATGCAACCCTCTTCTAGTCGCTGATAACGATATGTGATGTACATACGACCCGCCTCAAATTATTTGATCAATGTTGCGCACCTGTTTTGACTGGGGACAGTCATAATTTTTCCGTTCGCTGCGGATGTGCCCCAATAAATATGTTCTTCATAAACAAGTGCGCAACAAAAGATTAAATAAATCTCAGGGGAATAAATTAGTGAGCAGTCAGGTGACATGTCATGTGACAGCACGTGATGCATGAGTCATTTTTGGGAGTGAGTCATAAAGGAAATGACTCACTCTAGGTCTATAAAAGGGGCAGCCCTGCGGCTTGGGAGGGTAGCTTTTTAGATCCCCCTATTTGTACTTGTTAGGGTAGTCTACAATTGATCTCTTACATAACCTCCTACGTGTGCTTGAGTTCTTGAGTTTACTGAGAACCCTCTATTTGGCTCCTATTCAACTCGCGGCACCTCTTTCAGACAAGTTAGCGACAGCTGTCAACAAGGCCTTCACCGCCGCTTCTGATTACGTAATCGCTGTTCCCTACTTCGACGTTTCACCACCAATTTCCTAGAAAGTAAATTCTCTTGCACTGCGTCCTTTCGTGTTTCCTGAAACCAGTTGTTTCAGAGGAGTTCCAGGTGAACTTAAACTTTGTGTTACAACGGAATCAGATAAACAGTACTTGGGCTCTGCACTTATCGCGTCAGCGAAAGCTCAACCCTTCAGCCTGGAAATGTCTGAATACCTCATAGCAGAGGGAGCAGACGTCAATTTCATCTGCGATTGTTAGAAGTTTTGGTGCACTAACCAAAACTTCTAACATAAATGAAACAGACCCCCAGGGCCATGTTAAATCTACCCAGCGATGAGGATCGCCAGTTTGCTGAGCACTAGTCAATTGGTATTGTGGCGACACCTGAGGGGCTTGAACCCTCGAACTTCTGTATTATGTAAGACGAGGGTCTGTTTCATTTATGTTAGAAGTAGCCTAGCACAGTTGGTTAGTGCACCAAAACTTCTAACAGCGATTACGGCGAGACACCGCTGTACTGTGCCGCAGGGGCCAACCTCGAGCTAGTACAGTTCTTGCTCGCCTTGGGTGCTGACCCAAATCTTGATCGGCGCAGAATCCCACTATTTGATGCCTCCAATGCAGATATTGTGCAGGCACTTCTAGATGCAGGAGCCAACCTTCACTGCGTTCCCACCCCATGTAGACAGAGGGTTTGTCTACGCCCGTAGATGAAGGGTCGATGAGCCCCTCTGTCTACCCATGTCTACCCAATGTAGACACAGTTCATCTACGTAAGTATATGTAAGTCCACGTGTATCTACATCTGTCTAGCCGAGTGCATAACGTACACACATGTACACCAATGTAGACACAGCATTGAACAATTCACATGCTCTATACTGCATAGCAGTGCCCAGCACGTTACGGGGGTTGACCGAGGTGTGTCGACTCGAATCTACAGTAGAGTAGCTCGCATGGAATATTGTCATATGGAATAAATGTCATATGGAATCACTTTTGGGCCCATCCCAACTTGGGATAAGGTAATATTCCACAAATCACCATCTGGAATATGGAATACCCGGCTGAGCCCGATATTCCATTATTCTATGGAATAGGTCGCCTAAAAGGGTAATCTTGGTTTGGCAACCCATATTTGGCACTATCCCCGAGGGTGGCATTGCATTGCTCAGGGTATATATATATTTACAGCAAACAAAACACTTGTTTCTGAACTATTACCTCTCACTATGGCTATTACCGAGACTCAAAAAAGTTGTAATATCTGTGCCCAAGACAAAAATCCTCTGCCGCCCACAAAGCCCCGTGCCAAGCCAGGTCCGAGCACATTTGCTGATGTACTCCAGATGCTCCGCAGAGACCACTACCTCCATGGTGAGGAGGCATCCATTGATGAGCTCCTTGATCCGTCGATTGAGCAGGAGGATTTGGATTCAGAATTTTTGCATTTTGCGGACGGAGACGAGGGGACGTGGGAGATCCTTGAGTATCTCAAACTCTGTGACAAGGAGGAGCAGGACGAAGAAGATCCTCAGGAGCCCGAAGTCAGTTCAGTATGAAGGAGGCCTTGGACACAGTCATTTTCTTTCAAAAGATTGCGCATCATCGGCCAGATTTGGATATGGCACTGCCTCTGGTTGGACAACTTAACAAATTTCGCTCTGCACTGGCCCAGGAAATGGAGGAAGCAAAGATTCAGACCAGTATCACATCCTTCTGGAAGTAGACACTGAATTTCTTGGATTTATGTGATTTGGAATAACCGTCATATGGAATACCCTATGGGCCCTTCCTGACGGTATTCCATATGAGCTACTCTACTGTACATTGTAGATGCAGGTAGACACACTTAGCCGACGGGTAGATGCAGTGCATCTACCTCACGTACACAAATGTAGTCAGACATCAATTAACCGCGCCACACGTGCGTCTACATTACCGGTATATACATGTCGCCGGACGTAGCCAAAGATCGCCACACATCGCCACATGTCGCTGTACGAAGACAGAGGTGTGTCTACCGAGGGTCGGAACGCAGTGCTTCACGCTGAGAATGAATACGGGCAAAACGCGCTCATAGCGAATATTACGGACGCAGACATGACGGACCTTGTGATGTTCCGCTTCCGCTTCTTCCTTGAGTGCGGAGTCGACCCGAATCAAGACGTGTTCGGACAGACACCACTTCACATTGCTTGTGAAATATCGCGTCGGAAGGCTTCGAAAATACCGCACGGGAAGGCTTGGATTGAGCTCCTGCTTCAGTTCGGAGCGGACACAGTCGAGAAAACCGACGAGGACGGGAACACACCTGTGGATATTGCCATGAAATTAGACAGGACAGAGATTGTGAATATCCTCGAACCCCTGGTACAGGATCCGGATCTTAAGCGTAAGATTGCGGCGTGGTGGGAGAGAAAACCAGATGAGGTGGAAGTAGGATAAGCCGAGGTCAATACGGCCGACTTGAGATAGCTCGTGAACAATACCTCGCCGGCCTTTCGTGGTCAAGAATCTAATTCCCCCTAAAAATCCCATTTTACGTGAAGTTGTCGAAGTTTCCAAATGGAAATGGTTGAAACTTCTCATGCGAGAGTTGCTTTCTACTTCGACAACCCTCATTCGTGATGGCCACACTTACTGAACTCCCTCCCGAGCTGATACTACACATTGTATCTTTTCTGACTCGGGAGATAATCCTGGACCCGAAGCATCGTCTGCATCGGCGAAAGACTCGGTACTGTGACAGACGCGACCATCCCAAACTGCTTCCTGACCTGCCTTCCATCAACGCCCTCTCTCAGACGAATGTCGCTTTTCACCGGACCCTAGATCAGACACTGTATAGCCTCTGTGCCAGTGTCGAGCATCTCGGCGTGCTCGCTCTACTCTTCGCTGTCGAACATGGCACGGAATACGCGTTCGACAAACTTGTCGCGGCGGGAGCCACTTGCGGCCTAGGCTTTGAAATTACCAGGACCACAGTGACCCGGGGAGACTGCTGCACCCTTCTCCACATTGCAGCGTGTATGGGGCATCGGATCATGGTCGTCAAATTATTGCAGATGTATAGAGATGGCGGGATGGTGGCGTGGGTCCACAATCGTAGTGGCTCAAAGAAAACGGCCTTGGATTACGCGGTGCTGAACGGTCACATGGAAATCGTCCGGCTCCTCGCTCCCATTCAAATGCCTAGCTCCGAAATCCACAATCGGACCTCCCAATCACCAACAGAATCAGATAAACAGTACTTGGGCTCTGCACTCATCGCGTCAGCGAAAGCCCAACCCTTCAGCCTGGAAATGTCTGAATACCTCATAGCAGAGGGAGCAGACGTAAATTTCATCCGCGAGGATTACTGCGAGACCGTGACACCGCTGTACTGCGCCGCAGGGGCCAACCTCGAGCTAGTACAGTTCTTGCTCGCCTTGGGTGCCGACCCAAATCTTGATCGGCGCAGAATCCCACTATTCAATGCCTCCAATGCAGATATCGCGCAGGCACTTCTAGATGCAGGAGCCAACCTTCACGCTGAGGATGATTGCGGGCGAAACGCGCTCGAGGCGAATATTATGGACCCAAACACGACCGTGACGGACCTTGTGATGTTCCGCTTCCGTTTCTTCGTTGAACGCGGAGTCGACCTGAATCACGCAGATGAGTTCGGACAGACACCACTACACCTCGCTTGTGGAATACCTTATCGGAAGGCTTCGAAAATATCGCAGGGGAAGGCTTGGGTTGAGCTCCTGCTTCAGTTCGGAGCGGCCACGGTCGAGAAAACCGACGAGGACGGGAACACACCTGTGGATATTGCCATGAATTTCAACAGGACAGAGATTGTGAAAATCCTCTCACCCCTGGTACAGGATCCGGATCTCAAGCTTAGGGTTGCGGCGTGGTGGAAAAGGAAATTAGACGAGGAGGTGGAAGGACCAGGCCCGGATACACTTATTTGACGACTTGTTCTTCACACTTGGCGATCACATATGGTTGGACTACGTTAGACCTTTTTTTCGAGGTCGATCCATGGCAGCTTCAGCTAGCGCTGTGTAAGAATCAAATTTAGCTGTGTGAGTAATGTTAGAAAGAAAACCCCCTCGTGTTATTTAACATAGGCATGTTAATAACAGGGTTTCTAACATGATGTAAGCCCGCCTAAATTCCTTTTTTTAGGCTGGCTTTTGACTGATTTTGGCGAGAAATTGGCTCAGAAAAATCAACGAGGCTGAACAGGTGTCGGAAATCGCTGTTCAAGCTCTCAACAGCCCATCGGAGGTGACAAAATTGATGTCAGAGGCCGAACTGGGAGCCCATATAGCCGCTTTTCTCACACAAAAATTACATGTGTTCTGGGACCTGAAATGTGCAAAACGTAATTTACCTGTTGATAACAGTGTTAGAAAGGTAGTGTTATTTAACATGGTGTTTCTTACACAGCGCTAGCTTCAGCCCAAATCGACTCTCCTTTAAACAATAGGTCGGAGGTATAGGGATCAAATGTGATGGCGGAGTCCCCCATCATCCCCCATCAATTCCCACGGGACAAAGTGTCCACAGACGTTCACCTGCGGGTGGATGTCTGAGTGCGCTTCTATGTAGCAACATTGCTACGGGCCTCCCATCCCAGCTGTCTGTCTGCGCGCGCTTAGTGCATTTCCTTTCAGGCCTCTCTGGTGCCTCTCTGTCTGTACTTTTTAACGTCCACACTGTGATATGCATGTTTCAGATCCTCTGTTGAATTTATCCTGCCATATTCTCTCACAAAATATGAACTACTGAAACCACACTTCTATGTGTGTTTTTTCCAGTTGACCATGCACCTTTGCAGGTGACCTTTCTCTCCAGTCAAACACCAGCAGGTCCTTCCCTACAGCCAAACACCCGTAGCAGCCTGTCTGTAGTCAGACACCTGTAGCCTGGTGTCTCCTTCAAGATGTATGCGCACATCTCCATCCATTCTTGCACCCACAGCTATACAGTGTGGGAGTTTTTCAATCACTTACTCAGACACAAGGATTGATGACTTTCACCACATCTGCTGTCGATATATCTCATTTGGCATGCATTCAGTGATCTTGATAACCTATTGGCCACGCATTATAATCAGGGAGTGTTGATATTAAGGCGACGACTATGTAAGACATAAGTGACTGGCTGCAAAGACTACATTAGGGCCAGTCAGTCCACCACTCCAACCGCGTAGAGTATATCCTGCCACAAGCGTCTGTCCGGTGCAGCGCCAGTGTATTCCAGGGTGTCCAGCCTCAAGAGTTGAGTCGGTGCCTGGCCGTAGGAGTCTTGACTGCAGACCTCTAGCCATGGGCATACGCCCCAGCAGATGTCTGGCCACGGAGATCTGGCTGCACGCATCTGGCTGCAGGGGTCTTGCAGCGGGTGTCCCGCCCCAGGTGTCCTGCAGCAGGGGTCTTGCAGTAGGTATCTTGCAGCGGGTGTCCTGCCCAAGGGCGTCTTGCTGCGGGCGTATTCCTGGAGGCGTCTTGCAGCGGACGTCTTCCTGCGGGCGTCTTGCTGCAGGCGTATTCCTGGAGGCGTCTTGCGGCGGGTGTCTTGCAGCAGGCGTCTTGCTGTAGGCGTCTTGCTGCAGGCGTCTTGATGCGGGTGTCCCGCCTCAGCCGTCTTGCTGCAGGCGTCTTGCGGTAGGCGTCTTGCTGCGGGCATCTGGGAAGAATTAAGTTAGTAAGGTATGAACCAGAAAAATAAATAAGCGAACTTGCATCACACTATTTCTGACGCCGCCTCGCATCTCCTGCGCTCTCCCGGACCTACAGTGTCGAGTTTGCCTGCGTTGAGCATCATGATAGAGTGAGGCAAGGCCCGCACAAGTGTCGAGCCGGGGGTGCCCTGCTGCAAGCGTCATGTCGCAGGGGTCCTGCTGCAGGTGTCGTGTCGCGAGCGGCGAGTCGCAGGCTTCGTGTTGTGGGCGCTCTGATGCAGGTGTCATGTCGCGGACGTCCTGCTGCAGGTGTCATGTCGCGGACGTCCTGCTGCAGGTGTCCTGTCGTAGGCGCTCTGCTGCAGGCGTCGTGCCGTAGACGTCTGGTCGCAGGCGTCGTGTCGCAGGGGTCCTGCCACAGACGTCGTGGCGCAGGTGTCCTGCCGCGGGCGTTGTGTTGTGGGTGGCGAGTCGCGGGCATCCTGCCGCAGACGTCGTGTCGCAGGCGTCCGACTGCGGGCGTTGTGTCGCGGGCATCGTGACGCGAGCAGCGAGTTGTGGGCGTCGTGTTGCGTGCGCTCGGCTGAGTGAGTTGGGTTAGGTTAGCGGGTGGGTATGCGGACGAGAAAAAGATGTGGACGCGCCATCGACAGCATGCCCGCGCATGCTCAAGCCACGGTCTGTGTGTACAGACACAAGATGAACCCGGGTGGACATTTGTACGTCCACCGAATGGGAGCGAGACGAGGAAAGAATGGAAAAAAAGAGGAAAGGCAGCGTACTTATATTATGCTTCCTTTTTTCTTTGGGTTTCTCCTTCACTCTCCCGGGTCCTCCTGTGTGCAATTTCGTTTGCGTGTGAGGTTGCTGGCGCGCGTGAAGAGTGTGATAACGTCTGGGTGAGTGAGCGTTAACGCGCAGATGTGGGAAAAAAAGGAAAAAAAGGTGCGTACTTACATTACCCTCTCTCTGACTGGCCCCGTCCCCTTTGTTCTCCCGGTCGGTCCTTCTCCGTGCGAGTTTGTTTGGGTGCGAATTGGCAGTAGGGCACGTCGGTGGGAGGAAAGAGAGCGTAAACATGCGTGGTCAGGACACAACATGGACATACAAAGGCAACGGTCCGCGTCGGGCGGTAGGAATGCGCGAGGTCGTACGTCCGCGGACACGTGAGTCTCGATATCTGCCCATAGGTGTCTGCCTGCAGTTATGTGTCTGCATTGAGGCCACTGCAGTCACCCTGCTCCACCTGGATGCTTGTAGTAACATGTTTACATATGGATGTATTTGGCCGGGCATCCATGGACAAATGCCCGTATGTGTTTTGTCCCGTGGGAATTGATGGGGGACTCCCCCATCATTATTGATCCCTATACCTCCTTCCTTCTCCCTTTAAATGCTACGTACAGTAATGACAGACCAAAGAACAATTCAAAAGCCCGGTTACGACCAGTTTCTCGTAGTCTAAGCTTGAGACAGCGCAACGCCCATGCCAGGTTTTGATGACAGTCGATCATGCATAATTCTGTGCTAGAACAAGATCGGTATTTGAACTAAGGACGAAATTTTGCACGGTATTGTAGACGGAACT
Organism: Mycena galopus ATCC 62051; assembly: GCA_014925785.1. Classification (NCBI taxonomy): domain Eukaryota; kingdom Fungi; phylum Basidiomycota; class Agaricomycetes; order Agaricales; family Mycenaceae; genus Mycena; species Mycena galopus. Next base: position 728,408 of record WIQG01000026.1, read on the forward strand.
GTCGGTTCAGATGGCACGATGCGAAAATTCCTAGAAGCGCACGTACTCGTCGGTTCAAGCCAAGGTTTTTTTTTTCCCTTGAAGGGTATAAAATAATACATATCCTAATAAAAACGGGCATCCAGACAAAACATGAAAGCATCGGCATCGCATCAGTACTATCATAAATATTTTGTCTAAAAATTAGCGGAGGGAGATTAGAGCCCGACTAGTCGGAAGACGAGGTACAAGAAAGATCCTGTGAAGCGAACTGCGGATAGACCCGCTCTGGAATAAAGGATGAGCAGCTGCGAGTAAGAGAACAAGGAGAAAGCACGACGTACAGGGCGTAGAACAGGAACTGCAGATAAGGATTGAAAGTCGTGTCGCCGCTCTTCTTGACGTACGAAGCCACAAAGTTGTCGAACGCTGTCGATGTGAACACCACGATCATCAGCCTGGGGAACGTCAGCAACACCCCAGTTTTTTGGAAGGGGCACATACATGTTAGTCCCGACCCACGCAAGCACGACGTTCGTCCGGCTGTTCCGGTCATGGTCAGTCTGCTTCGTGGCCGCGTCACGGTGCTCCCTCTGGTCCGGGGGCGGGATGCGCAAGGCACTGCGCGACGCGTTCCACAGCTTGTCGACGTCCTCGCGCTCCGTCACAATCTCCACCTCCATCATGTGCTTGCCGTCCTCGCTCTTGACGTGCTTGGCGCCGCCGAGGTCTTTAGCTGCGTTGTTATCACCCTTGGTTCCCCATGTCACGTCGTGCAGATTGCACATCGCGTACATCATGAGAATGTTGACGTCTGCGCCCAAGTTAGAGAACAGTTGTAGAAAAAAGAAAAACAAGCACTCACAGGATGGCAGGAAGAACATGTATTGCGCAAAGCTCGAGAACATATGCCAGGGCTCCAAGTGCATGAATGAGCCGACAAAGTACAACCCATACGTCGCCATCAGCGAAATAATAATGTCGCGGAACGTGCCGTTCGTCTCGATGAGGGTCCCAAAGTGCTTCACTTCGTCCGAGGTGAGGGTTGAGATGGAGAGGTACACGGTGTAGGCCGCACACCACAGCGTGATGATGTTGCAGAACCCAAAGAGCACGATGGCGGCGATGTAGATAGACTTTGAGCCCTGCGGCCGGTTACCGAGTGAGCACACGGTGACGATGAACAGCAGCGCGATGTACAGCTTCAAGAAGAATTCAAAGACGTCCGTGCTCGCGTTCGCGCTGAGGAAGTTGAAGGCGTTGTCGTCGCCGGTGGCCGCCGTTGCGGAGCCAACGAGGAAGAAGAAGGCGAGGTAAAAGTTGGCGAGCGCGGTCCAAGTGAAGGCGAGTTGGATGGCGTTGTAGATGAACTCGATCTGGAGAACAATTTTCCGGAAGAAGTTTTGTCCAGACGACCAAATGCGGTACCAGAAGACGGTGGCGTGGATGGAGGCAAAGAGAGAACCGTTCAGCCATCGCCGACGTTGCGAGATGAACTCGGCAACCGAGGTAGGCACATCTGTCGATGCTTTGGCGCTCTTGACGTACTTGAGGCTGCAGTTTCCATGAGTACTCCAAATTTGGAATCGAAAGAAGAAAACATACATCCACCCTTCCTTCCTTTTGGTTACAATCTCGAAACACAGAATCCGATCTTCCGCGAGATACATGTTACGCTCTGTGCTGGATCAATAAAACATCCAGACGCCGGGCAAAAAACGCACCAAACAGTCCAGCGGACGCCACACCCCCAGCGTGCATGGCCTCACCCCTGAAGTACGAGGCAAGGGGACCCTTGCCGTCCGACCCATTCTGAAGCGCGCGGTAGCGGTACGCACTGAAGGCACCGGGCAGCACGCTGATGTACCCAAATACACTCTCGAGCGGCTTGTCGAGCACATTCGACATCTTGTATTCGAAATTTTGCGACGCAGCGAGTGGAGACTTGAGAAGGAGGTGACCGCTTGTGTCGACGCAAATCTCACCACACGCACCGCCAACATTGGAGTGCTTGTCGAAGCACTTCCACAGCTCGTAGATCGAGGAGCCGGTGGGCTTAGTGCCGACGTCGAGCAGGATACACACGTTAGGCTTGATGAGGGGCCCAAAGGCGTTGAAGAACCACCGATGGCTGTTGAGCTTCTTCTTGTTCTGCTCCTTCAAACAGAAGAGGACTTGAACGGGGCAGGTGCCCTGCGAGACCTCGCCATTGGCGGTCGCGATAACGCTCGTGGTGTACTGATGAAATTAGTGGTGAGAAGAAACGTATTGAACAAGACAAACCTCGAAAATGTGTGCAGTAACATCCTTTCCACCGACAGTGTCCTTTGCGATGCCGTCTTGGTAGCATCCCATGAGACTGAGAACCTGGAGGGTCCGCTTGTTGACCTTGCTACGGCCGTCGGACACTACGCAGACCACGACCTTTTTCCAGCCCTAGAGGAATCAGGCTGCCGCAAAAAGTGGTAACAAAAAAGTTACCTCTGGCCCCCACATCTTGGATTTCTCACGACCACAAAGATGCGTGATATTCTTGATCACAGAGTTCATCGTCCGGCAAAATAGAACCTCATCCTCGTTGTACATGGTCATGACGATGAAGAGCTCTGTCTGGCGGCCGTACATGGACTGGCGCAAGGAGTAGTTGCAGCTCATGAACGCGTCGGGATCGCAAGTTGCAGCGGTGTATCTGCGCCAAATGACACTCAGACGAGTAACGCAACACTAATTCACCGCACGAACCGCATCTTAGAAAACTCCTCGATGTCACCCTTGCCTTGAGGGACGATGTGGGTGGGGACAGGCATTTCGAGGACAAGATTGCCCTCGACCAGCTCAACCTGTTGGACAGAGCGCTGGTTCATCATCTTCTCGTGGACAGCGCTATACTGAGAGCTGTAGCCTGAGTTGAGCGAGTAACCCATGCCGGGTCTGGGGGGGTATTCGGACGGGGCGAGAGTGGTGTCAGAGGCCGCAAAGTCATTTTGGTCGTGCTCAGCTACGGGTACTGCATGGTAGGACATGGCAAAGAAAGAGAGTGGTCAACCAAAAGAAAGTCTAGGGCCGGAGACGGGGAAGAGCCGTTAGCGACCGGGCCTCTTTTCATCGCGAACGGTCGATCTCGAGTATATATATGCCAGCCAAGTGGTTTTGATCCAATCATTCGCGTAAACTTTCTTTTGCACACTTCCAACGGTGAACGTTCTCCGCCAACACCGCTTTGCTGGCAACCAATCCATTGCACTGTCCAACACAGCAAGTACGCTTCCTGTAAGCCGCAAAGAAATCCCTCGGCGGATCCACTCCGTGTCTATTTCCTCGTCCGCGCGTGGACGACGACGGACGTGGACCAGGGTCTGACTGTTTCTGACTGTTTCTAACCGGCCGCGACGCGTCTACACAGCAACCAATGCCCCACTGTTCGGCCCGTGTGTTCCGTGTCTGTGTCTGCGATTTACCCGCTGAGCCAGTGAATTATATTGGCCAGGTAGTGCGAAAAAGGCAAAGAGGGTTGGAGAGGAACAATGGATGAGAACGCCTAAGTTGCACGCGAAAGTGTCGCGGTTTCCTTTTCCAAACTGGGTCCAAACGATTTGGTCGAACTTTCAAACCGACATCAAATTTATATGTACATTGTCTCAAAATGAAATTGGATTCTTGGATCGAGAATACCGAGATTCGCCCACAAGTTCCAGGATTTTTGGACCGTCATTTGGTGGAGCTTCTAAGCGCAAGAAAGAGGGACCCAAAGTGCCCCCAAGCGTTGAAACGTTGAAATGAGGGAAAATGCGGATGTGATTGCGGGTGGAAAAAGACGCGTGGTATGTAGGCGGTATACTCCAGCGCGGTCCCGTTAAGAAGCAGCTGGGGCCTGTACTACATACATTGTGTCTAATAATGTCCAAGTGTTTGACCGTTTCCATTTTCAAACTTCACCAAGCACCTTCATGCAAAGCATCCCTACTAAGCCGCCAGTGATGCTGCCTCTATATCCTCATCTGCTATGGCTCTCTCCCAGACCCCCACCAGGTCGTAATCTTGCGCTTGAGGTCAGCATCCTGTACAAGGGGCTCTAGCATTTTCACAATCTCTGTGTCGCGGTGGTCCATGGCAATACCTACAGGTGTGCGCCCTTGCCGGTCGGGGTGTTCAACCGTTGTTGCTCCAAACTGAACAAGGAGCTCAACCCGAGCATCAGCACGCCGCATACAAGCCCAGTGAAGTGGTGTCTCCCCATCAAAATCTTCGTGATTCGGGTCAACTCCACGTTCAAGGAAGAAGCGGGCCATCTCAAGGTCTGCTCCGGTTACCGCTGCTCCAAGTATGTTGTACCCATCCCTGTCCTCGGCATGAAGGTTTGCACCTGCATCGAGTAGTACCTGTGCGACATCCGTGTTGCAAGCAGCGAAGAGAGGAATGCATAGTTTGCCGTAATTATTTGGGTCCGCACCCGAGGCGATTAGGAACTGTACCATGTCGAGGTGGTTATGGGCAGCGGCGTGGTAAAGCGGCGGCCTTCCGTCACGCGCTGAATGAAAATTAACGTCTGCGCCCTCCGCTAAGAGGTATTTCGAGAGTTCCAGGTTCCCAGTGACCGCGCTCTCAATGAGAGGATGGCTCAGGTATTCCCGTGTTTCAAACTCCGTGAGTGGGGGCGTGGCATGGTTGTGGATGGGAGCGAGGAGTCTGACAATTTCCAAGTGTCCGTCGCAGGCCGCCCAATCCAAGGCCGTCGAGCCACCACGGTTGCGTGTGCGCATCATCACCGTCATCTCCTCTCCATACATCTTCAACAATTTGACAATCATGTCCCGAAGCCCCGCTCCTGCTGCAACGTGAAGAAGGCTGCACCAACGGCCTCTGAATCTAATTTCGGTGTTTAGACTGAGTCCAGCCGTGACGAGTTTATCGACTGTGCTTTCCAGCTCGTGTTCGACGGCAAAGAGGAAGGCAAGCTCGCCAAGAGACTTAACACTGGTACAGAGCTCGTATAAAGTCTGATCCAGGGTCCCGTGGAAAGCGATGTTCGTCTGCGAGAGGGCGTTGATGGAAGGAAGGTCAGGAACGAGCTTCTTCAGCCCTTCGAAAGGGTATTCTAAAAGACGGCGCCCGGGATTCAGCATTATCTCTCGAGTCAGAAAAGATACAATGTGCAGTATGAGTTCGGGAGGGAGCTCAGAAAGCATCGTCCACGTTACGGTTGAAGTCAAGTCCGAGTCGCGTGGGAAAGACATGATTGTCCCTCACAATTTCCATTTTTGGACTATACCAACGTTTTCTTTGGCTTCTCCTAACGACGAACCTTTTCTGCTAACACCACTCGCACAACCAGTCCAAGATACTAAGTAGTTTTCTTTGCAGCCGCAAAGAAATCCTTCGGCGGGTCGACTCCGTGTCTCTATTTGCTCGTCTGCGCGTGGACGACGGACGTGGACCAGAGTCCAGGGTCTCGGGCTGACTGGCGGCCGCGACGCGTCCACACAGCAACCAAGTTGAACCAACGCCCCACGGTTCGGTTCGTGTGTTCCGTGCCTGTGTCTGCGATTTACCCGCTGAGCCAGTGAATTGTGTTGGCCAGGTGGGTATACACAGTGGATGTGTGAGAAGAATATAGGGCATGCGCATGTTTCGCTTCGCTGGCCGACTGGACTTGGGCACTGCGACAAAGGCAAAGGGTTGGAGGGGAACAACGAATGAGAACCCCTCGTAAAACACAGTCCAAAAACCAAGCTTTTGCACGCTAAAATGTCGCGATTTCCTTGTCCACCGTGGCAGAGTTGAGGCCCAAATGATTATGCCTACCTTGAATCGATCAAATACAGTCTATCGATGTGGAAATTTCAGATTGGATTCTTGTATTGAAATTACCGAGATTTGCTCGCAACCCAGGATTTTTTGGACCATCATTTGGTGGAGCTTCGCCAAACCTAAGCGCAAGAAAGAGGGACCCAAAGCAACTCAGGCGTTGAAACGTTGAAATGAGGGAAAATGTGGATGTGATGGCGGGTCGAAAGATGCGTGCTATGGAGATACGTATACTGCGGCGCGGTCCCATTAGAACAGCTGGGGCCTGTACTACATTGTCCCAAGTGTTTGACCGTTTCAATTTTCAAACTCCAATAACTACCTTCTTGCAAAGCATCGCTACCAACGCACCGGTAACTCTGCCGCCTCCTCATCTGCCAGTATTTGCTCCCACCACGTCGCAATGGTGCGCTTGAGGTCAGGATCCTGTACGAGGGGCCTGAGCATTTTCACAAGATCTTTTGCGCCGTCGTCCATGACAATATCTGCAGGTGTGCGGCCGCGCCGGTCGGGGTGTTCAACCGTTGTTGCTCCAAACTGAACAAGGAGCTCAACCCGAGCATTGACACCCCACTTGCAAGCATAGTGAAGTGGTGTCTGCCCATCATTATCTTCATGATTCGGGTCAACTCCTCGTTCAAGGAAGAAGCGGGTCACCTTAAGGTCTCCTTGGGTTGTTGCTGCAATTATGTTGCACCCATTCTCGTCCTTGACATGAAGGTTTGCACCTGCATCGAGTAGTGCCTGTGCGACATCCGTGCTGCGAGCAACGAAGAGGGGAATGAATGATTCGCTGTGAATATTTGGGTCGGCACCCGAGGCGATTAGGAACTGTACCATGTCGAGGTGGTTCAGGGTAGCGGCGTGGTAAAGCGGTGGCATTCCGTAAATCGTTGAATGAAAATTAACGTCTGCGCCCTCCGCTAAGAGGTATTTCGAGAGTTCCAGGTCCCCAGTGACCGCGCTCTCAATGAGAGCACGGCCCAGATATTCACGTGTCTCAAACTCCGTGACTGGCGCATCGCTGTGGATGGGAGCGAGCAGTCTGACAATCCCGATGTGTTCGAAGCGGGTCGCCAAATCCAAAGCCGTCCAGCCTTCGTTATTGCGTGTGTGCACCATCACCGTCATCTCCTCTCCGTACATCCTCAACAATTTGACAACCATGTCCCGAAGTCCCACTCCTGCTACAACGTGAAGAAGGCTGCACCGCTGGCGCCAGAATATAAATTCGGTGTTTAGACCAAGTCCAGCCGTGACGAGTTTATCGACTGTGCTTTCCAGCTCGTGCTCGATGGCGAAGAGGAGGGCAAGCTTGCCAAGAGACTCAACACTGGCACAGAGCTCGCATAAAGTCTGAACGAGGGTCCCGTGGAAAGTAACGTTCGTCTGCGAGAGGGCGTTGATAGAAGGGAGGTCGGGGACGAGCTTCAGCTCTTCGGAAGGGTATTCTGAAAGACGGCACTCGGGATCCAGCATTATCTCTCGAGCCAGAAAAGATACAATGTGTAGTATGAGTTCGGGAGGGAACTCAACATCGTCGTTGCGGACGTACAAAGTCAAAGTCGCATGGGAAAGATTTATTATCTTCCGCAATTTCCATTTTTGGACTACAAACCTACAAACGTCTTTTACCCAGTTAAGAAATGAGTTCGGAAAATAGCGTTATTGCGAGGGGACGTAAAGAGGAAGCTTGCCGCATGAAAAGATGAACAGGAATCTACATTTTTGGAAACACTATCTCATGGTCTGATGCGGCCTGGCGTGGCGCACGCGCGGGTGAGGATGTATTTAATGGCGTAGTGGAAGTACATGTACAATGTGCTATACACTACAAACTGGCACGTTCCGAAAGGGGACCTAGCTAGCATAAATTTATCTCAAGTCCTATTCTGTGAACAAGCAAGGAAAGGTCCGCTCAGGTCCGCGGTATTGAGAGCGTCGAGACCGCAAAATGCGTGGTGAACAGCGGACCAACCAGATGTCTACGTGGGCAGCGCCCAAGCAGACCCTTCCCTGGACCAATTTCGTCTTGTGGTTCTCAGACCGCTTGCTGTGGAGGAGGAATATAACCTGCGCGGTCCCAACAAAGAAAAAAAAATTTTGGCGGCGGCGAAATTCCGACGAGCAGGTATCAACTGGAAACTGGTATTGAATAATCCACAAGAAATACAGAGTCGGTTCGAATCAGAAAATTTTCCTGTGAAGGGTATGAAATACACGGAGACTAGTAAAGACGGGCATTGGACAAAAACCATGAGAGCATCAGTATCCTTAAAAGATTTGGTCAAGATCAAGGATTAAAAGCGGTTAGAATCCGAATAGTCGGAAGATGAGATACAAGAAGGATCCGGCGAAACGAATTGCCGATAGACCCGCTCTGAGAAATTGACCATGAGTAAATGGGCGGGGGAGGAGAAGAGAAACACGAACAGGGCGAAAAACAGGAATTGCAGGTAGGGGTTGAAGGTCGAGTCGCCACTGTTCTTGATGTACGAAGCCACAAAGTTGTCGAACGCCGTCGACGTAAACACCACGATCATCACCCTGAAAGAGCCGTCTATCATCAGCAACACCCCAGTTTTTTGGAAGTGGCACATACATGTTAGTCCCGACCCAGGCAAGCACGACGTTCGTCCGGCTGTTCCGGTCGTGGTCAGTCTGCTTCGTCGCCGCGTCACGGTGCTCCTTCTGCTCAGGCGGGGGAATGCGAAGCGCACTGCGCGACGCATTCCACAGTTTGTCGACGTCGTCTCGCTCCGTCACAATCTCCACCTCCATCATCTCCTTGCCGTCCTCGCCCTTGACCTTCTTGGCGCCGCCCAGATCCTTGGCTGCGCCGTTGTCACCCTTGGTTCCCCATGTGACGTCGTGCAAGTTGCACATGGCGTACATCATGAGAATGTTGACATCTGAGAGGCGGTCAGGGCGAAAGGCGGTAACGAACGAAATACCCACAGGACGGCAGGAAGAACATGTACTGGATGAAGCTCGTGAACATGTGCCAGGGTTCTAAGTGCATGAACGAGCTGATAAAGTATAGGCCATACGTCGCCATGAGCGAAATCACAATATCGCGGAACGTCGAGTTCGTCTCGATGACGGTCCCGATATGCTTCCACTCGTCCAGGGTGAGGGCCGCGACGGAGAGGTACACCGTGAATCCAGCGCACCATAGTGTGATGATGTTGCACAGCCCAAAGAGCACGATGGCAGCGATGTAGATGAACTTTGAGCCCTGCGGCCGGTTACCAAGCGAACACACGGTGACGATGAAGAGCAGCGCGATGTATAGCTTCAAGAAGACCTCAAAGACGTCCGTGCCCGCGGTATCGCTGAGGAAGTTGAACGCGTTGTTCTGACCGGTAGCCGACGTAGCGGAGCCAACGAGGAAGAAAAAGGCGAGGTAAAAGTTGGCGAGCGCGGTCCAGGTGAAGAGGAGTTGGATGGCATTGTAGATGAACTCGATCTGGAGAACAATCTTTCGGAAGAAGTTTTGTCCAGATGTCCAGATGCGGAACCAGAAGAGGGTGGCGTGGATAGACGCAAACAAGGAGCCGTTGAGCCACCGCCGACGTTGCGAGATGAACTCGGCAACCGAAGTGGGCACATCTGTCGATGCCTTGGCGCTCTTGACGTACTTCAAGCTGCAGTTTTCATGAGTACATAAATTTGGAATCGAAAAACACAACATACATCCACCCTTCCCTCTTTTTTGTAACGATCTCGAAACACAGAATTCGATCTTCCGCGAGATACATGTTACGCTCTGTGCGAGATTAGTCAATGTTCGCCATATCACAGGAAAGAAAACACACCAAAGAGTCCAGCAGATGCCACGCCTCCAGCGTGCATGGTCTCACCCCTAAAGTACGACGCAAGGGGGCCCTTGCCGTCCGGCCCGTTCTGAAGTGCACGGTAGCGGTACGCACTGAAGGCACCGGGCAGCACACTGATGTACCCGAAGACACTCTCGAGTGGTTTATCGAGCACGTTCGACATCTTGTACTCGAAATTTTGCGACGCAGCGAGTGGAGATTTGAGGAGGAGCGAGCAGCCGCGGCCTGTGTCGACGCAGATCTCGCCGCACGCGCCGCCGACATTGGAGTGCTGGTCGAAGCATTTCCATAGCTCGTAGATCGAAGTGCTGGTGGGCTTGGTGCCGACGTCGAGCAGAATACACACGTTGGGTTTGATGAGTGGACCAAAGGCGTTGAAGAACCACCGATGGCTGTTGAGCTTCTTCTTATTCTGTTCCTTCAGACAGAAGAGGACTTGGACGGGGCAACTGCCCTGCGAGACTTCACCAGCGGCGGTCGCGACGACATTGGTGGTGTACTGTAATAAATCAATTAATAGCCGCCATAAACGCACAGAAAGAAGCCAACCTCAAAAATGTGTGCAGTGACATCCTTTCCTCCGACAGTGTCCTTTGCGATGCCGTCTTGGTAACACCCCATGAGACTGAGGACCTGAAGGGTTCGCTTGTTGACCTTGCTACGGCCGTCGGAGACTACGCAGACCACGACCTTTTTCCAGCCCTGACAATAAAAAATAAAAAACGGTGTTGCAGCCTCCAAAAAATGGAATTACCTCGGGGCCCCAGGTCTTGGAACGCTCGCGGCCGCACAGGTGCGCGATATTCTTGATCACAGAGTTCATGGTCCTGCAAAACAGGACCTCGTCCTCGTTATACATGGTCATGACGATGAAGAGCTCTGTCTGGCGGTTGTATAGGAACGGGCGCAAGGAGTATTTAGACCTCATGAAGTCGTCGGGATCCACCGTACACGCGGTGTATCTGCAACGAAAAACTTCAGCATAAGACGAGCAAAAGACCAGTTTACCGCACTAACCGCATCTTGGAAAACTCCTCGATATTGCCCTTGCCCTGAGGGACGATATGGGTCGGAACGGGCATGTCGAGAACGAGATTCCCTTGGAACAGCTCGACCTGACGGACGGAGCGCTGCTTCATCGCTTTCTCGTGGACGGCGCTGTACTGAGATCCGTAGCCCGAGTTCTGCTGATAGGGCATCCCGGGTCTCTGGGGCGGGTAGTTGGACGCAGGGGCGTAAGGCATCTGCGGAACGGATGCGAGGGTAGTCTGGCTCATCCCGTAAGGGTCAAGATGAGTCTGGGATTCAGCGTAGCCGTGGTCGTTGTACGGCTTGTCGTAGCCTTGGTTGTAAGGTTCAGGTTGTTGATAGGGTTGCTGATAAGGCTGCGTGTTCTGGCGCATGGGCTGCTGGTGCTGGGGAGCATCGTAATATTGGTCCTGTTGTTGGTAAGGCTGAGAAGCCTGGCGGTAAGGCTGCTGTTGAGCATAGTAAGGATCGGAGTTCTGGTGATAAGCCATGGTAAAGAGTGGAGAGGTCGACCACGCAGCAGGACCAAAAGAGAGCCAAGGAGCCAAGGGAGATGGTGGGGGAAAGCAAAAGATTGATCTGTTCTCGTTTGACAACCGGAATCAAGATATTGCACCGCTTTCTCGTTCTCGCGTAGATTCAAAATACAAAAATATAATGACAGAATCAAAAATTACTCAAGGACGCAGGTAGCAATCTGGTACACATATCTTTTATCCAACTAAAGAAAACGAACAAGTCCAAGGGTCCGAATGACACGAACGTTGTTCTTGTTCGGGATGCAATGCTACAAGGGGACTGCGGATTATGGCCGCTTCAGGAACTAACCGAATGATGGTTGTCCCGTGGTCAGAATTAACTAATACCGCCTACCTTGCGGGATATGCGCGCCATCGCGGCTTCAAATTCGACGGCGTCGTGTTCCAGTTTGTTCCCCTGACTTTTGTGACCGCATTCCGCCCTATCCCAGTAAGACGACCATCGCGACCCAAAATTGCCGAGGGATAGGGCGAGAATAGGGCTAGGGAGTTAGCAGAACGCAGAACGCAGTAGTCAGGGGAACCTTCCTTGGAGAGCCAAGATCTTGGCATTAGCAGCCGAGGCGTTTAATAGCCTGCAGGCTAGGCAACCAAGGTCAGCGAGTTGTAGGATACTCAGGAGATTAGGAGTGAGAACAATCGAGTCTCATGCGCCACAGCAACAAACGAACTGAGTATTCCACGAAGGAAAGACCTGCACGTTTCTGGAATCGCCGAATTCCCCGGAGTCGAGGACTGCAGGTCTCTTGGCTCAGCGGTATGGGTTCTGTTAGCGAAAGGAAGGGCGAAGGATCAGCAGTCAGAATATTGCACCACAAAGAAGGATAATCCATTTATTTCTTGCGTCATGGAGTCCTCTGGAGTTCTGGCTGTTAGGTCTCAATAGATCCCTGTGCAACATGATATCTGGGAAAAGAGGTTAGCGAACTGCAGAAGAGAAAGAGATTCAAAAGATCAGGAGTCAGATTATGGTTACAATTAGTCTCATGCGCCGCAGCGTCGAAGTGAGCTGAGTATTTTTCTCATCGCAGGAAAGGCAGGAATCGGCATAATTATACTAAGACGAGAAACTAACCAAATCTGTTTTTGTATCGGCGAGTCCACCCCCAGGTTTTTTGCATCGCCCGGTCTTCGTTGATACGGATTCTGAAAACTGAGGTCAGCGAAGAGTTAGATACATTGGAGCTGGAAAAATCAAGAATCAGAATGTAAAAACAATTTAGTCTCATGCGCCGCAGCGTCGAAGTGAGCTGAGTATTTTTCTCATCATAGGAAAGGCAGGAATCGGTACAGGTTATAGCAGGACGGAAGACTAACCGGGTCTTTCTTGGCATCGCAGCTCTGGACGTTAGGTCTTAATGCGACGTGGGATCTGTGAATCGAGGTCAGCGAACAGTGCCAGACATGGGATTCAAAAGATGAAGAAGAATCAGAATGTAAAAACAATTTAGTCTCATGCGCCGCAGCATCGAAGTGAGCTGAGTATTATTCTCGTCATCAAGGAAAGAAGGCTTGGGATAGATAGAACTATACCAGGAAGGAGAACTAACCTGATCGTTTCTTGTAATCCCCAGGTTGGCACCAAAGGCCGTCAGGTCTGAGGGGACGTGTGTTCTATAAGTGGATGTTAGCGAAGTGGAGTACGATGGGATTCAAGAGAATCAGAATCAGAATGTAAAAACAATGTAGTCTCATGCGCCGCAGCGTCGAAGTGAGCTGAGTATTTTTCTCATCATAGGAAAAGCAGGAATCGGTACAAGTAATAGCAAGACGGGAGACTAACCGGGTCGTTTCTTGGCAGCATCAGAGTTCTTTAGACGTCAGGTCTCAATACGACATGGGATCTGTGAATCGAGGTCAGCGAACAGTGCAAGGCATGGGATTCAAAAGATGAAGAATCAGAATGTAAAAAACAATGTAGTCTCATGCGCCGCAGCGTCGAAGTGAGCTGAGTATTTTTCTCGTCATAGGAAAAGCAGGAATCGGTACAAGTTATAGCAGGACGGCAGACTAACCGGGTTGTTTCTTAGCATCACAGCTCTAGACGTTCGGTTTTAATACGAGATGGGATCTGTGAATCGAGGTCAGCGAACAGTGCCAGACATCATGAAGGAAGGCACAAGTCGGTACAATAAAGAAGAAAGACTAACCCAGCTGTATCTTGCGTCGTGGAGTTCTCTCTGGACTTGTGGGGAAAAGGTCTGGGAGCCTAATCCGAGTCGGTTCTGGACGGAGGTTAGTGAACAATGCAAGACGCAAGACAAAGGTTTCAAAAGATCAAGGAAGGAGTCAGATTATGTTTTAACAATTTAGTCTCATGCGCCGCAGCGTCGAAGTGAGCTGAGTATTATTCTCATCATGAAGGAAAGGTAAATGTGGGTACAATAAAGAAGAAAGACCGACCGAGCTGTATCTTGCGTCGTGGAGTTCTCTCTGGACTTGCGGGAAAAGCCTTGGAGCCTAGTCCGCGTCGGTTCTGTGAATGAAGGATGGAGGTTAGTGAACAGTGCAAGACAAAGGTTTCAAAAGATCAAGGAAGGAATCAGATTATGTTTTAACAATTTAGTCTCATGCGCCGCAGCGTCGAAGTGAGCTGAGTATTATTCTCATCATGAAGGAAAGGCAAAAGTGGGTACAATAAAGAAAGACTGACCCAGCTGTATCTTGCGTCGTGGAGTTCTCTCTGGACTTGCGGGAAAAGCCTTGGAGCCTAGTCCGCGTCGGTTCTGTGAATGAAGGATGGAGGTTAGTGAACAGTGCGAGACAAGGGATTCAAAAGATCAAGGAAGGTGTCAGATTATCTTTTAACAATTTAGTCTCATGCGCCGTAGCGTCGAAGTGAGCTGAGTATTATTCTCGTCATGCAGGAGGAAGAACACGGGGTCGCTGTGGTAAATAACGGAGACTGACCCGCTGGGTTCTTGAATCACCGACTTCTGATGTCGAGAAGCGAGGGAATTGGTAGACCGGGCCCGGGGTCCGGGAATTTATGCGAACTAAACGGTCGGTAAATAAAATACGGTCAACGAAAAGGGAGCAAACCTGTTGGTCGAAGCACTTGTCCCGAAAATGACGGTCTTGCAATAAGAACTTCGCGGACCGAGGTTTGACGAGCAGCCCGGATGAACGCTGCAGGCACCAGTAATAGCGCCAACTTTATCAAGCTTCGTTTCTGTCATGATTGTTCCAAAAAAACTCTTCGAGCTTGATTGTTCTTGTTCGTCGTGAGCCAGTCGCAATGGTTCTTGAAGTGATTAATCAAAGAAGGCTCATAGGCACAGACATGATGAACGCGGGTAACTAGGTTGAAAAGGGATCGATACAGCCTTGGTCTCGTGAGCGCGGTAAGTGCATCTTGGAACCGGTCCGAAGTGGTTGTTTGTTGAACGCCGCTACGCCGTGGAACTCGGAGGACGCCAAGGAATGGCGGGTATCGGCACTTTGTCGGGATCGGAACGCATGCAATATGTCAAAAGAGTGGGCGAGAGTAGGCGTGTGCAGCATGTGCAGGTCCGTTACGCAATTTCATTTGTTCTGTTCAAGCCAACAAATTGCATTTGTCGCGAGCAGATAGGCTATTCCGGCCGCATGAGAGTCTAAGAGAGCCAGCAGCAGTTCGAGACGTCAGAGGTCGAATGATCATCTGGGTGGCTCTCGATAGACAGAAGACCGTTCAGGGCGGTTTCCTTGTTGGTGGGACCGGGTAGCAAGGAGAATGGGAGTCCCGGAGCGAATGACCTGGCGTTGTTCTTCGATTATCGATGACGGGACAATTGGGCGCTTGCAAAAAGGGCAGTGCCGCGTGGCTGACATGGATGCCGAATTTGAAACTCCGCACGGTGCCTCCCAGTGTCTCCCTCTTTTCTCCCTTGACCTCGCTCCTCCTCCCCTGTAACGTCCTTGTATCCCAGTGAGTCCTTTCAGCCCTGTATCCTCACCCGTCTCTTTTGCGCAGCAATGAGAATCGAATCGTTGCGGCGTGGCAGCCTCGTTGGCACCACCCACCAAACCCGCTTCATCAGGCTTGTGGCCTCCTGATCCAGCACTCGATTCTTTCGGATCCCTGAGGATGCTGCGAGAACGGCTGAGTGAGCCATCACCTGCCGTGGTCGCGCCGCACCTCCGCATGCACGCCCTTCACAGCCTTTGTCCGCAGGACTCCCATTGATCCTTCCGTCTGCCTTCTGCCTCCTCTTTTGTTATAACCCGTTATAACAGGCCCTGACCACCCCCTCAGCTTGCATCCTCAATAACCACCCACTTTACGAATGGCCGACACATCTTCGCACAGACTCGACCTTCGAGTGGGCGGAAAGTACAGACTGGGCAAGAAGATTGGCTCAGGATCGTTTGGTGCGTGATGCTCTTTCGCCGTCCAACTGGACCGCTAATCGTCTCAATAGGTGACATTTATCTCGGAATAAACATCATTTCCGGAGAAGAGGTTGCCATCAAACTCGAGTCTGTCAAGGCCAAGCATCCACAGCTCGAGTATGAGTCCAAGGTCTACAAGACTCTCGCCGGTGGTGTCGGCGTGCCGTTTGTCAGATGGTTCGGTACCGAGTGCGATTACAACGCGATGGTCCTCGACCTCCTCGGTCCCTCCCTCGAGGACCTGTTCAACTTTTGCAACCGCAAATTCAGCCTCAAGACCGTTCTGCTGCTCGCAGACCAACTTGTGAGTCATTTCGACGTTTATTTGTTATTTGTTCTTCCATCGCTTACGCCACGCCGTCAGATTTCAAGAATTGAATATATCCACTCTCGCAACTTCATCCACCGCGACATCAAGCCCGACAATTTCTTGATGGGTATCGGAAAGCGGGGAAACCAAGTCAACGTCATTGACTTTGGTCTTGCCAAGAAGTTCCGCGACCCCAAGACCCACCTCCACATCCCGTACAGGGAGAACAAGAACTTGACCGGCACTGCTCGTTACACATCGATCAATACCCATCTCGGTGTCGAGCAGGCTCGTCGGGACGACCTCGAGTCGCTTGCCTACGTGCTCATGTACTTTTTGCGTGGCGCGCTGCCGTGGCAGGGACTTAAGGCTGCCACCAAGAAGCAGAAGTACGACCGCATCATGGAGAAGAAGATGACGACGCCGACGGACCTCCTATGCCGTGGCTTCCCCAACGAGTTTGGTATCTTCCTTAACTACACCCGTGCGCTCCGCTTCGACGACAAGCCGGACTACTCCTATCTGCGCAAGCTCTTCCGCGACCTCTTTGTGCGCGAGGGCTACCAGTACGACTACGTCTTCGACTGGAGTGTCCAGCGCGGTGCTCAGGACGACGGTTCTGCTGGCACGAGCAAGACAGCTGGCGGCGGGCGCCGCAAGGTCGTCCAGGAAGAGGAGGACCCCCGTGCTAGCGACAGGATGTAAGCTTTGATTTCCTTTCCCTCCCTCCACGCCCTTTTTTTACCCGTTTCCTGATTAGGCTTCGGTCACACACCCGTCAGGCGCAGCAAGCCTCCCCCGGAGCGGTTGGACAGCAACGGGGCGCCGCTCGCGGCCGCGAGACTGAACTCTGGTAGATGACTCCCTGATCGTTCGTCCGTGGAGTGGGTGAACGGACTCTGCGTCCCGAGGGTGGCTGAGCAACTGGGGGTGGATGGCAGGTGCAGAGATTTTCGCTCAGTCGGGAGACGGAGGGGGGGTCGAGCCCCAGGGGTGCGCGCGTCGGGGAGCGTGGGTAGGTGGATTTGGGGAGGAAGCGAGAGGGGATCGTACCATGACATCTCAACGCCGGCATGCACGCAGGACAAGACACATGCGCACTCGGCGTTCGCTCGCAATCGCTACCGGGGCCGCTAGGAATCGATCAGTAACTCGCCGCGGCACTTCTCATTAATTATCGGACTGCGACCTGCCCCTCATCCAGGTCGTGCGCCTGCTAGCCGCCGCGCGGCGCTATATGGCGCCATCCCTCCACCCTCATACATTACATGCCGCCCGCCCGCTGCTATATATATTTCCCCACGGACGCCATTTCCTTTCACGCCGGTAGTCGCCCCTCCGTAGGGGACGGGAGCTGCTGCTGGCCGCCTTTAATTCCTTCATCGCCTTATCACCATACAAGCCATACATCGCGCCCGTGTCTTTGTGAACCATTACTAGTAGTTTTCCCTTCTTCCCACCATCGCCATCCAAACTCCATCCATCCCGTACTACCATCACCATCCCGCTGTGTTTTTAACGACTTTCTTCCTCCTCCTGTGTTATATACGGTACTCTACCTACAACCCCCACGCTCCTTCCTTTTTTTCTGCTTGTCTCCCCCCTTATCTCAATCTCCGCCACCATCACTATCATCACCACACACCATGTCACGACAACTCGACCCGACTCGACTGCCACTGCCACCGTTTTTTCTCTGGGTTTTGTTCCGATTCACGCATTTGTTGTCCTCCTCCCACGTGTTTGTGGGCGGAGAGGGCGCCCGGTGCTGGACGAGAGGGGAGGGCGGCGAAGCGAGGCGAAACGAGAATGAAGAAGAAATTGTTTGATTGTAATAGAAGGACCATCGGAGGAGGTGTGGGTTACTAGTATGGCAGTTGCTTCATCCATATATGTACGCACGTTATGTTGCCCCCGCCATGGTTGCAGAAGAATTGAATACTGGTTTCTATGTTTTTGTCCATTGTGCAATGACTTGCACGCCATTTCCTCGGTTTGTTGCCGATGTTCATGACCCAGAATTGCTCACCCAGATACGAAAGCGAAGGCAGGCGACTCCGAGTCTGAGTTCCGAATAACGAATATCCTTCCAGGCGTAATTGCAATTCGGCCATGCTTGTTCGCCGTTAGTTTAGCATCGAATGTTCGTAGTCATACCTGCGGACATTGTATATTTCGATTCCTCACACTTTCTTGTCCAACGGTAACGCAGATAATTTATTGTACATTCAGATTTCAAGATACTACAGATAGATATGTCATACTCAAGCCGATAAACGATCCTAGGTAGCCATCCGTATCGGACATTGGGTCAAACCATTGAAGCAGCTTGACACGCCTGTACCGGTCCGTTCGTCACTTCAATCGTGTTTCTCTGCAGTAAAAACTCACCAAATCAGAGTCATGGTCCTCTTTTGGGTCCTCATACACGGAGCTTTCATGACTTTGCACCATATCCGTTTCAACTTTGTTCTCCACACCCTGAATTGAATACCAGTCTGATTCAGTGACAAAGCATCCGCGAATCCTGCCACAGAACAGGAAAACGTACGTGACGCAGCGAACTCTTACTGCAAAGCCCCAACTCGAGTTCCACACCGCCAACTTGATACTCGGAATCGTTTTGTTGCTGCCGGCTTGTTGAAGATTGAGAGGTACAAGATTCGCCGCCCAAGTTGCTGCCAGTCCCTTTGAGCCCACGACTGTTGCTGGTCTGTAAAGGAACAGAAATGATCCCGCTCGTAGCGTCCATTTGCGTTCGGATCTTTTCACGGCGGTTGAGTGTGGCGAGGAGGGAGCTGAAGTAGACTGTGCGAAGAGAGGCGGGACAAAAAGGATTCCCAAGAGGATTAGTTCAATTCAAGTTGGCAAGACGGCGGAGTCGAACATACGTTTGCTCAGCATGTAGAATGCTCCTGCATAAGCAAATGTTTCTTTCATTGAGAGCATCTTGGAATGGCCCTCAACACCGTGTTTTTTTCGATACGAAGTCGTAGTGAACTCACGATGATCAAGGTAGCAATAGCCACCACCGTCGTCAAAAGTCCCGTAGTAACAGTATATAGTATCAACGTGCTGATCACCGAGTTCGTCCTAGTACAGCATTTAGGATGGCGGGGAGCGAGAAATTGTTGAACGTACGCACCGTCTTATTCCAGACCGACTATTCCATAGCAACACACATAGGAATCCAGCGAGTATTGAGTCGGCAACGCAGATGGAAATCAGAGTGGCGTCCAGTTCGTCCTGGGAATCAAACGTGAAAATGAAGACATGTGGATCGACGATGCTTACGACAAGGTCGAGGGCCTGGAGGCCCGTTGTTTTCACACTAATGAAACAAATTGCTCCGAGACGAGGACACAGTGATTAGTATAAATACGCACGTCCTTGAGGTGCAGTCTGATTTTCGAATGTCAGTCGTATGTCTTGGGAGATTCCGTTGAAGCAAGACTGACAGAGACCCGCGACTAGCGCACAAATGACGGGAAATATCTGTAAAGTGAGGGCCGTTCATAAGAAGGTCTCTCATGATCAAGACTGCATGCAACATACCGCCACACTTGTCAAGATCCAATTCTTCTGGCTGACTTCATTCAAGCCGAATGCGTAAATGCATAGCTTTGGAGACTGAAGGCGAGAACACTTACGTCTCCAGATCCGATAGCAATAAAATCTGAGATACACCAAGTCAGCTACCGCATCTATAAGCTCGAACAAAAAAACGTACCCCCTCACACCACTATCACCTAACGACTGGGAAAGTGCATGGATCCATGAGCATGCCCGGGAATAAACCGCAAAATGCATACCATCATGAACAGCGAGAACTAATAGACCGTCAACATAGCTCAAAGGCATGAGAAGATGTTAGACTCACCGTCATCGTCCTACGGCGAAATGATTACCGAGTCCGCCAAAGCCACAGAGATCCAAGTCCTTTTCTCACCATGGTACCGTATTGCTCAGTATGCTCAAGGGGTTGACTATGGACTCCTCCGTGAGCTTACGGAGAGCGACTGCTGCAAGTACGGCATGAAGAGTGTCCAAGATCCTATACTCGAACCATTCCAAAAGAATTTCCAAGAACTTCAGTGAGCTTACCATAAAATTAGAACCTGCGTTAGCTGAGAACCATTGCATCGGTGTGAATGTAGCACGAAGACTCGCCAAAAGACGCGTGTATATGGGATCTCTTCGGGATCTCCGAAAGTACACAAATGTTTGGTGTGTTGTTAGACCATAGAACCTGGGATGCACAAAGAAAATGTCAGTCAGGTCGCGATTCTGGATGAACCAATTACCCACACGCCAGCAAGGTAGGTCCCCGCATACAGCCCATTAAGCGACGTTGTCAGCTTTGAAAGAAGATTGGGGTCTGACAAGCCTGCCATACTTGAGAAACTGAAGGAGATGGACGATGAGTGTGCTTCAGTGATTTCGTCGAGATAGTGAGGGTCCCTGTTTTATTGCATCCCATCGGGTCCACCCGCACTAGAGATCCATCTGCCTCGACATCCGAGCGCTAGGTCAGGCTGTACCACTCGCCAACATCCACAGTACTCATCTATCACAAGCAGAAGATCCGCCACCACTATCATGATATCGTTTATCCTGAAGCCGTACGAGATTGGACGGCGTCTCTTTTCATCATGTTCCAGAACCTAAGCATCTGCGGGGTCGTTTCGGGCCATCGCCGAACATGGTAAGTATAGCGCTCCATCTGCTTCGACATTGCAGAGCGCTAGCTCAGGCTGTACCACTCGCCACATCCCACTCTTCTGCCTCATTTATCACAAGCAGAAGACTCACCACCGGTATCATGATACCGCTTGTCCTAGGAATACACAAAATCATGTTCCAACACAGGCTTCCCAATCCCGCCATCCGCGGTGCCTTGTCGGCCCGTCCAGGGAGTAATCGACGAGAATATGGGCTGAAGTATTGAGGGGGTGGTAAAGATTAGATTCGAGGAGACATCAAGTAGAATCAGAGTTTCTCTGAGTCGGCGTTTGAAAATCAGGGTCTGCGAACAGCCACGAACTTCACCATGACGTTTCCGCCAGCAGGACAGGGCCAAGAGGGCAATGTTGAAGGGTATTACTACCGCCAAGCATCCTTTTGAGGACGAACGAGAGGAAGAGACTGGGAGAACAAAATGATTGAGACAATTGACTAACTGAGGGAGAACAAGCTCGCAGAGAAGGGATATGAGGAGGCTTCCCGCACGAGCCTCCTCTCAGCAGCTGAGTATTTGGCACAGACAGTAACAATATGCAAACATTGCAAAGGGACTTGAAACGACTGCGAGCGTAAGCCAACAAAACCGGAAAGAAACAAAGTGGAAGAGTGGGTCAAAGAAACGAGCGAAGGCGCGGTGAAAGGAGGCGTCCAACGGTGGTGGACGAGCGTACACGAAGAGGTAGAGTTGAGAGGATGAGCCAGAAAGTGGCTGTGTTTGATCGCATCTAATCTACACAACGCCAGTCTTATCTCTTCCTCCGTTGTCTTGCCTCTCACTCAGACAAGCTCGCCTGGCTGAGCGGGCAACAAGGCGGTAATTTACAGATCACCCCGGAACCTCCATTCTATCACCCACGTCCGACACGTCCCCCACAACATCATGCGCTCGGCCAGACATCGGGATCCATTGGAGCTCATGATCATCGACGGATCTCAGGATAGGTTGATTCTCGGAAGAAGTCTCCGTTGAGTCTCCGTCAACCATTTCAAGTTTTGCTATCGATTTCCTCGATTTCCTGTAGTCTCATCCTGGCTGTATTCCTCGGGAAGCGTCGGGTTCTTGCCCTGCGTGCCAGGGTGCCGAAAATGCTGAAACGGTTTACCACCACTAGAAAATTGGCTGCATCGTGATCACCGCCTAGTATGCCCAATGGACCCCCACAGATGGACACAACGTGCAGAGCCGTGGACGTTGTGGACGTCACAAGACGGGCCGACCTTTGTGACTTGTCATCACGATTTTGCCAGGTCACAACATCCTTGCAGCTTTTTCATTCAATTGCCTGCACGTCCAATTTCAGCAGATCTTCCCCTTCTTAGCTCGGTGGCCGCAAAAATGTTGTTCTATCCCACCCTCCTACCGTGGCCAATTCTGCTTCACGCGTTGGGATTGACGATGCTCGGATGCAGCATGCTGCTCGCAAAGCCTAACGAGAAAGCGCCGGAGGACATCTCTACGCTCGGAATCACAACGATCGCGCTTGGAATGTCATGTAAGTTATCTCTAATAGTCTATTCCGGGACGGCCATCTCTTAAACACCCACACTCTAGATATCTCAACTTCATACATGCCCATAGCGGAAAACCAGTTCCTTCACGCCAGCGTCCCCGTTAGGATTTCGCTCGCCTTGCTGGCTGGCCTCAAGTGGTTGACGATCGGCGCGGAGAATGCGAGGTTGTATAAGAAGCGGAACGTGTTGTTGGGAATTTTACTCTATGATGGGCTGGGAGGCTTGGCTTTAGGATGGTATCTGGGTACTTTCAGCGGGAAGGTCGCGGCCTTCAGGTGACGTGACTCTCTTTCATAAAATAACACTTGTCTGCTCTTCCGTCTCAAGCCCGTGAAACGATCCTTCTACCAGATCAGTTCGCGTTTGTTCATAATCGAGCGACGGGGATGATTGTTTGACGCCAGAATTGGCCAAGATGGTATTCAAATCGTTGGGCATCTCAATCGACATTCTTTCACCCTCGTTTTTACGCCGCTCCCCCACTTTTCTTGGCCGCATGTACCAACCTCGCGCCCGTGCAGTCCCTGCTTGCGTCTGGCGCCGACCCAAATCTTGGTGACTCTACTGGAGGGCCCTCTGTTTAACGCCGCCGACAAGGATATTGTGCAGACATTACTCGCTGCTGGGGCAAACCTGCAAGCCGGAACGTTCTTGCGTATAGCCAAAACCTCGAGCTGTTCCGATTCTTCCTGGAACAAGGAGTAGACCAAGTCATGCAGATAAAGACCTCACGTCACCATGCTTTGACACCAAGCTGCGAAGGCTTTGCTTGAAGTTCTGCTTCAGTTTGGGGTAGTGGCGGTCAATAAGACGCTCGAAAAAGGCGGCCTGAGTGGACGTACAGTGCGATGCGATGGGGTGGGCCAGAAGCTGTAAAAATCCTCGAGCCCTTTGTCCAGGATTCCGATCTCAAGACGAGGGAAGCGACATGGTGGGAGAAAGGAGAAGGGAAGGATAACGATATTATCTTTCACACAACTTGTGACAATTTTAATGCGGCCCTGCGGCGGCACCTCGTAATTTTTGTAGTATGACCTCCTCCTCTGCACTTGAAAAATGCGGTACATCGCAGACATTGACAAGATACAAAACGTTGGTAGTCCAGAAAAGGAAATTGGGCAATCTTCCCGCGCGACCTGGCTTCCTCGCTCGCAACGACGATGGTTTCTGAGCTCCCTCCCGAACTCATACTACACATTGTATCTTTTCTGACTCGAGAGATAATAATGGACCCCGAATACCGTCTTTCAGTATCTCCCGGAGGGCTGAAGCTTGTTCCCGACCTCCCTTCCATCAACGCCCTCTCCCAGACGAGCATCGCTTTTCATCGGACTCTAGACCGGACTCTGTATAGCCTCTGTGCCAGTGTCGAGTCTCTTGGCAAGCTTGCCCTCCTCTTCGCCGTCGAACACGAGTTGGAAAGCGCGGTCGATAAACTAGTCACGGCTGGACTCAGTCTAAACACCGAATTTAAATTCGAGTACGGTTGGCGCAGCCTTCTCCACATTGCAGCAGGAGCGGGGCTTCGGGACATGGTTGTCAAATTGTTGAGGATGTATGGAGAGGAGATGACGGTGATGATGCACACACGCAATAACGAAGACTGGACGGCTTTCGATTTGGCAGCCCGCGGCGGACACATAGAAATTGTCAGACTCCTCGCTCCCATCCACAACAATGCCACGCCCCCACTCACGGAGTTTGAAACACGGGCATACCTGGGCCGTGCCCTCAATGAAGCCGCGGGCGCTGGGAACCTGGAACTCTCGAAATACCTCTTAGCGGAGGGCGCAGACGTTAATTTTCATGCCGAGGGGTACGGCACACCGCTCTACTATGCGACGCCACACCTCGATCTGGTACAGTTCCTGCTCGCTTCGGGTGCTGACCCAAATATTCGTGGCGAACCATTCTGTTATATTCCTCTACTCAAGACTCGCAACACCGATGTCGCAGATGTACTACTTGCCGCAGGTGCGGACCTGCACGCCGCATGCTCCGAGGGGTGGAATTTGGTTATTGTACAGATCATATATGCAAATCTTGAGATGCTCCGCTTCTGGCTCGAGCGCGGTGTCGACCCGAATCATGAAGACCGCTTCCAGAAAACAGCACTTCACTATGTTTGCGGGACAGATGATGACTTCCAACTTGAAGATGCGGAGGCTTACCTTGAGCTTCTTCTTCAGTTCGGAGCGGCTACGGTCGAAAAAACCGACGAGGATGGGCGTACACCTGTGGATTATGCCATGAATTCAAACATGACGGAGGCGATGGAAATGCTCGAGCCCCTGGTACAGGATCCCGATCTGAAGCTCAGGATTGCGGCGTGGTGGGAAAGAAATCTGACAGATGAGGAGGTGGAAGTGGGAGAGGCCAACATCAATTAATGCGGCCGACTTACGCCACATAGATAGCTCAATAATCCCTCGTCGCTTTTCTGTGGTTAAAAAGAATCGAATTGGTACCTATGTAAACCCTGTTTGGGCATAAAGTTGTGAACTGGAAGTTCGTACTGGAACTAAAATCTTCCCACGAGGTTGCTTTCTCGACCAACGGCCACCAACCCGCGCGCGATGACAATGCTTTCTGAACTCCCTCCCGAGCTACTACACATCCTATCTTTTCTGACTCGCCCCGAGTGCCGTCTGATGGGTTACGAATGCGAGCGAGAGCTAAAACTCGTTCCTGACCTCCCTTCCATCAACGCCCTCTCTCAGACGAACATCGCTTTTAACCGGATTCTAGACCAGACTCTGTATAGCCTCTGTGCCAGTGTCGAGTCTCTTGGCAAGCTTGCCCTCCTCTTTGCCGTCGAACATGAGCTGGAAAGCACAGTCGATAAACTAGTACAGCTGCTGCTTGCATCGGGTGCTGATCCAAATACTCACAAGAGATCATTCATTCCTTTATTCAATGCTTGTAACACCACATCACCATGCTTGCATGTGGCATGCCGGTGCTCCGGTTGAGCTCCTTGTTCAGTTTGGAGCAACAACGGTCGAACACCCCGACCAGTAGCGCGGGTGCACACCTGTAGATATTGCGATGGAGTTCCGCCAGACCAAGGTTGTGAACATACTCGAGCCCCCTGTAAAGGACCCTGATCTCAAGCTCAAGATTGCGATGTGGTGGAAGATGATAGATAACTCAGGTGAATGATACCTTGCCGGTTCGATATACCTGTCTCTCCTGTATACCCCGATTCGTCCGTCTATGTAGAGTTGTGAATATTTCCTCAATGTCAATCTGAAGTCTTTTTGAGTGAAATCTCATCTCCGATCTCTCTCATCTTCATCCACCGTTCGTCCACCAGGTTCCAGCGTCGTCTGGCGGAAGCGGTAGACGCGAGGTTTTCTTTGTTTCGTCCATCTCTCGTTTTCAAAGCCGGACCGCAAGCGGTCCGGCCATGTCACTGATCTTGAGCCAAACACTCAACGCGCTCTCTTATCACTGCAATGGCCGGTACAAGCGTGAAACGTCCCTTGTCTCCTTCAAAAACCAGTCCTCCAAAGGGTCGCAAGCGCGCCCGTGTTCAACTCCAAGAAGACGTCGTACAGATTGAGGACGAAGACGATGATCTGGAGACAGTCCTAGCACTCATTAAGGAGAGTGAGGAAAATGAGAAACGAGCAAAGAAGCTGCACATGGATCGAAATGGCACGGAAGTCATCGACATTGACGATTTCGAGGACGATGCTGCTATGGCGAGACGCCTCGCAGCCGAATGGGGGACGGAACCGGACTCGGAGCCCCTCCAAACGGACAATAAAACCGTGGACGTCGATGCCTGGGAGCCTTCTGTCGAGGCTGGTGCGAGTCAGCCTAAAGCTTCGCCTTCACCGTCTACGAACAATATTCCCCCGACGAAAAGTTGGCCGAATTTCGCTCGTTTTATAATGCTGAACGAAGCTGTACGAAGTGCGGAAGGCCCGTCAAATCCCCTCGGGGTTTCGTGCGTAGATTTTTCTCTTTCATCGGCAGGCTGAAATTCAACCAGACATATGATAGGTGATGTTTTCCGCCGCAATTGCAACTGGGGCTCTACCGCCGTCTCTAACCATGCTTCTCCACGCTCCCTGCTCTTCTTGCGGCACAAATCACTGCAGAGGTTGCTTTACCCCTCTCGAATGCCCTAAATCTTGCAAAGGGACATCCAAGAACGCCAAATGCACCGTCGCATCCTGCTGCTCAGGCGCCCGCGCTTTGGCCATCTTTGAATGTCTCGGAGGTTTTGACCGTCAGTTCCTGGGTGAACGCGCTACCTCTGATTCTCGGGTTCTCGCTCTCTCTCAGCAACAGATCCCAAAAAGTGCTTCCGTTGGTCCAGGAGGTACGAAAAGTACGACTGGAAGAAACTAAGTACTTAACGAAAAGGCCAGGCACGGGATATGGGACTGGCAGAGGCGGCTACCAGGACTATGGACGCGGAGGCCGTGGTAGGGGCAGGGGCCGCGGCAAAGGCAAAGGCAAAAGCGATCCCAGAACGGCCGAGTTGGCGTCCCACTGGGAAGAGATAGTTGTCAGAGCCTTGAACACGCTAACGGCCATTCTTCCCTCTCCCTATGCGGATTCGGCCCAGGTATACGACATGCTGCCTCACCCCTCCATTGGTCACTTGCTCTCTCTTTCGCAACTGCCGGAGCTCCTTGCCAGTCTCCTGCGAAATGACTCGGTCACAGATTGGATCGCTCGAAGCGAAATCTACTATGCGATGATCGCGCTGCTCCGGAGGATGGCCGACTGCGAGCTGACAGTCGAGGTGTTGATCGCACACCGATTTTGTATGGAAACCAGCGCTGGCCTTGAGGATTGGATGTGGCAAGATGGAGAAATCACATGGGAGACGGACGAGCGTAATCGCATCGAACGGGCCCCTCCTTTGTACGACCATTTCAAGAAACTCACCAAACAATGCGAGGCCTTCCTGGTGGGAGCCCAACACCTGATGGAGGGGGGCGAAGACGAAGGCGAGGATGAGACTATCCGCGCCGTGTCTCTGTGTGGCGATATCATCGCGGCGCGCGATGACATGGAGCGCGCAATGGCAATCCTCGGCCGCGAACCTGGAGAAGTAGTGCCTTCCATCAAGGGTAAAGGCAAGAACCGTGACCCAGCGATCGAGATGGAGAAAGCGTATTCTCAAGCCTGCGAAAACCTATCCTTCAAGCATGTCGAAGTAGATTTCTCCCATTACAACTACAAGCATGATCTGGAGAAAACGGACGCCGCTACCCGCACTCCGAAAGACCGACTGCATCTTGTCAAGGAACTGGCGACGATGGCGACGAGTCTACCCCCGGGGATCTGGGTGCGCGTTGACGAAGTCCGAAACGACGCCATGCGAGCATTTTCACTTGTTTTGAACTGTAGACCGTGCTGATTCCACCCTGCAGTAAGGTCATGATTGCGGGTCCAGACGACACTCCTTACAGCGGCGGCCTGTTCGAATTTGATTGTTTCATGCCACTCACGTACCCCGCCACTCCTCCTTTAATGCATCTGCGCACTACAGGGGGAGGGTCAGTTCGATTCAACCCCAATTTGTATGCTAATGGAAAAGTGCGGCCTCCATTCTTCGCGGGTTATAAAGTTTATCCACTAATTTTAGGTCTGTCTGTCTTTACTCGGGACATGGCCTGGCCGCCCAGAGGAGCAGTGGTCTTCGTCCTCGACCCTCCTCCAGGTTCTAGTGAGTATACAGAGCATGATTCTGATCGACACCCCGTACTATAACGAGTGCGTTCTCGCCTTTACGGTTCTGTTCATAGACTGAATGGTTTCGCGCAGACCCGGGCGGGGAAAGGCGAATCCCGATGCAAAGGTTTCCATTAATTACAACCGTGAACTTTCTACGGAAACGTGTAGATGGGCTATAATTTCATGGTTGAACAACAGCCACAAAAGCGGGATTTGGAAGGTCGGTTTTCTTTACTATTTTCGTGCGTTTTAACTGAGAAAATTCCAACAGGATGTCATCGCTTCCCATTTCACCATTCGAAAGGATAAAATACGCCAGAAGTAAGCCCCACCAACCTTGTTTTATTCGGTCGAAGAGCGGACGCCAAGTTACTAACTACCGTTCAAGGATTTCAGAGTGGACAGCTCATGATCCCCGTATCCGCTCGTATTCCAGCCGCGGGTCGTCCGGGGAAAGCATGGACCTGGTAGCGGAGTTTGACGCAGGCATCGCGCGGGTTCAGCGTTGGTGACACTGACATGCGAAACTACCACTAGTTATGAATTTTCCGGTGTTTTCTTGACTGCGACTGCCAATTGCGACAACTGGTCGTTCTCAGGCACCAGGGATCGCGTCGTGAGCACGCGCAATCGGTGACAGCGACAGAAGAATTCGAGAAAATGCTCCGCGGAGTTTGAAATCCTGGTTCTCTCGTTCTCTTCCATTCGAACCATTCCATTCCCGCCTATCCCTTTACTCTATCGTGACCAGCACTTGACCTCTTGCCGTTCTCTAGACTCCTGCTCTTCACTGGGCTCCTTTCCCGTCGCATTTCTGTCATACATCCAGTGGACATCAGCAAGCTGGAAAGCGAAAGAGAAAAGTCGTTTTAGCGGCTGAACTGAAAACTTAACAAGGCGCCGCCTGGGTGGTTGACGTTTGTGCAGCGTACTCTTCGTTTTTTGTCTTGAAGGGGTCTGTCAGTCAAGATGGAACCCCTGAAATTAGAGAAGTTGCTCGCAAATATCGGTCGCTCTGACCTTACGCGGCCGGTAAACGTCACGTCAACCGGCAATTGAGCCCATCTCAGATCCGTCCGAGGAATCCAGTCTTAATAAACCCGAGTATGTGCGCTGAAGTAGCAGCCTTCGTATTTCTCCCCCAGGTACGCGCGCGTACCTTTCGCATTCGGGACTTTTCGTGCTGAATTCCCGCAGGTTCCATGTCATTAATCACCGCACGGTCTACCCTGATGCACGCAGCACTCGCCCATGTCTCCCCAGAATTGCGTGAATTCGATCTCATCGCGTTCGGGAAACTGCGTCGGCGAGCCGTCTCGCGTCGGCGTTCCCTTTCATCCATGCCGATTGAACTACTACTCCTCATTCGTATCCACCTGGTTCCCATTTTAATCGCCCACTTTATGGCAATCTCGGCCACTTCCTTGCAGCACTATGAAGCCTCCCTTCGCCACCTCGTATGTCCCCAATGCCGAGTTTTTTACGAGTATGTCTATGGCGGCCTCGACGTTTGGAAATGGCGTCTAGCCGGCCCGTGCCCGTGCACGCCAGATGCTTCTCATATACACCACCCAAATCCCAAACAATTTCGAGACGGTCACCATTGGCTTGAGACGTACCTCTCTCGCAAATCGCTGCGTTTCAGAGGACTATCCCCCCAACCCTCGTCCTCCTCTACCCCCATTTGGGATGTGGTGTCGGAGGTGCTGAGGGAATTTGGTTGCGAGGCGATTTCTAGTCGTCGCGGTCTGCTTTCAAGACGAGACCCCCAGTCCATACTCGTTGTGGCACTACGTCCGACCCGCTGCCCATCATCCAGCGCGAAGGAGGATAGCAACTTGGATGCTCCAGTTTTGTTCAGACGATTGGAAAGAGATTTGGGTTTGTCCAGGGACTACGAGCCTCGCACATTGCCTGATCGCTCGACCGCCCGGATTTCCACGTTCGAAAACCCATTATCGTCGGAGAGTTCTCCGGTCATTCGAGCCACTCTTCCTCAAATTCTGGATTTCACCGACCCTCTGACCGCCATTCTTTCCATCTTAACTTCATTTCCCACTTTACTGTTCACGGTTCTGTGCTATTACTCCAGACCGGGAGCGCTCAGGCTCTTTTGATTCTCCACACCAGCGTAGTATTATCGTCGCCAAGTCTTAAATATTTTATTTACTTGCCACTGCATCATCTGTACATAAGCACCGCGCATCTGCTTCCCCACATTCACACATTTGCGTCTTCGCAACTTCCAATACGGACTGTCTTCGATTGTGATCGTATCCAAGGTTTTAGTGTGTCGACGGCACCGGAAATCGAAGCAATAGTCCTCAGCTGCTGTCGCGGCTCCACCGCGGAAATGAAACAAAATTGAATCCAGCTGACGGCCTGCGGATTCTAACAGAAAATATGGTCGCATCCAGAATCTAGACGTAGCAGTCAATTTGCTGGGATTGGACAATAATCTACCCAGATTTTGTTTCTTTTCAGCATTCAAAAGAATACTGAAACATTAAATACAAAGACAAATACCAAAACGCTTTTGACCAAAAATGGCATTTCTTCCTCAGAGCCATCACTTTGAAACCCGAAACCCGGTACACGTTTAGGAAATGAATTCGGGATCGACCCTTATTTCCGGGAAAGGGCTATTCCCAAACTATGGTTGTGTTTCACCTTAAACGCCTCCCCTTCTGCATCCGTCAAGGACGAATCGGTCCAAACCGGTCCATCATCCGCAAACCATCCGTGGATAAACAGGCACTGAAGGGCTGTAATTCAAACGTGCGTGCGGAACTCATCCGGCGTTTATTCTCGTTCAGGGTTGCTTTGCTTTGACCATCGCTTTACCACCTGTGCTTATATCGCTTTGAATGCTGCTTTGGTGCTTGCTAGTATATAGGGAGCAAGATGGCCTCAAGTGGATGCCACCAGGTCATCAGCCTACGCACAAATAGCCTCCTACCACACTCTCAGAGCCATCCACTTCAGCTCGATGCACACCCTCGCGCGACTTCGACTTAAACCGACCGCTGGGTTCCCGCCCGTCGGTAGCCTTATGTGTAGGAGGCGCAGCACTACCATTCAGCCCCGTATACGGGTTCACATACCGGAATCGAGAGCCGAGGGTCTAGGATATGTGCATCGGCTTCCCAACGAGGAGGGCGTCCATGTTTTCACAGACGGATCTCGAAGCCACAAAGGTGTGGGAGCGGCAGCTCGCATCAGGACTCCCGCAGTAACCGTGATCATGACGGAATATCTGGGTACAGAACAGAATCATTCGTCGGTCGAGGCAGAGATGTGGGGGATAATATTAGGCCTCAAAATCGCCCAAACTTTTCCATCCCTCACTCAAGTAACAATCCTCACCGACTGTCAAGCGGCGATTTGCCAGTTTCTTAGCGCCAACTCGAAATACGGACCGCTAGTTGAACGGTTCCACACCGAAGTACGGAATATGGGGAATGTAAGGTGTATCCTGCTTGTATGGGTTCCAGGGCACGAAGGGGTGGAAATGAATGAATTGGCGGACACAGATGCGAAAGCAGCAGCAGAATCCGGAGAATCCAGAACAACCATAATCAGTAGAGGC
This sequence comes from Mycena galopus ATCC 62051, assembly GCA_014925785.1. Classification (NCBI taxonomy): domain Eukaryota; kingdom Fungi; phylum Basidiomycota; class Agaricomycetes; order Agaricales; family Mycenaceae; genus Mycena; species Mycena galopus. Next base: position 759,827 of record WIQG01000026.1, read on the forward strand.
CCCCAGTTGTCTTTGTCATCGCCATCGGAATTTGTATAACATTTTAGAAAGATCTGGACAACCTGTTCATGATCAACATGTGCTTTCGTGATTTTAGCATGGGCATAACAATACAGATCGGGACGAATACAGATACCAGCATCCACGAATATCTTGTCTACGAAACTACAAGTTCAATGTCGCAGTCATCTGTTGGCGATGCTGCGGCGGGGACTGGGCAGAAGCGGCCGACGACCCAGTGTACGTCGGCACCACGGAGAGCTGATCATAAGGTACATATCCATTAGGATATCGCGGGACGTAAAAAGGGTCATTTTCAGCGGCTGCAGCGAGGTCATCGGTGACTTGAGGCACGGGGACCCGACGGGGCCGCTGCGGCATCGATTGGCTCGCCATCGCTGGGGTCGCGGAGGCCATGGGAGGCGGGCCGGCGGACCTCGTTGAGTCGGGAAGGTTATTGGCGTAGACAACGTCCGCGTACCGCGCCGAAGGAGTCGCCCGGTACGCGGAAGGAGTCCCCATCGCCTTCGCTTCTGGGAAGTCAGCGAGGTGACTTGTTGGTGTGCCGCTCGAAAGAAGGTCGACTGAGCCCTGCGGGATATTCGAGTTGTACCACGAGATGGCTGGCTTACGCGCGGGGCGAGCACGTAAGGTAGGCCCCTGGGGTTTCCTCACTTTTCCCGGAACATAATCGACAGTGACTCGATCCGATGCGATCCAAGGCAGGTCATTAATGGTTTGTAAAAACCGGTGGACACGCGTGAAGTACGACCCAAACGAAGCTTCTGACCGCGGAGGCGAGTCCATCTTTGCATAGTCAGACGCTGGCTGAGGTTCCACGAACTCGGGGCTCCCGATCTGGTCGCTGAGGACCATGTCGTGGTTTATCGCCGTCGTTCCTTCGTAGTGCTCCTGGGTAGTCGCGTGAACGGTTTCAGAAACCGACGACGACGATTCCTGTCGACGATGTGGATCACTTTCCAAAGATTGAGGATATTCCGCATCTGCGGCAACGGGGGTGTATTCCACAGGAGCAGGGGAATGTGCCGCCTCTGAACGCCCACCGTACGACAAGGGAGGATCATATGGCGTATACGGTGCAGGTGAGGCATACTGGATCTCGGGCTCTCCCCGAGGAATCGGCTCATATTGCGTTTCCTCCTCATGCACCACCGCGGGCTCCGGAAACGCAACATCGGGTTCTGGCGGCACGCGGTTTCGCTGCTGCCATGCCTTTCGCAGCCCACCGACGAATCCACCCATAATATTGCGGCCCGCCGGTGCAATGGGCGGCTGGTACGTCTCGCCGCCGGCCTCGAGGGTTCCAGAGGTGGGATCGACGTTAAATGTGTCGCGATCATCGTTTAAATTTTCTGGAACCAAAGGAGACCGTGGGGAGCCCCCAAAATTGGGCTGGTCCGGGCGCTGGCCACGAATTGAACGGACGCGGTCTCTTTGGCGCGGAGGGGTAGTCCGCGTGGATGTCGATCTGTGGTGCGAGGAGCGCGGCGCTCGCGGCGAGGAAATCTGAATCGCCTCTGCCATGACTGCCATGACGGTGTGTCCCAGGTAATATCGATCTACAGAAGACCAACGGTGGTCAAATTGTGAGCAGAGCAGGGATTATCGAGGAAGGTGAAGTCGAGAATGAAGTCACGAACACGAGGCATCAAGTGGTTCAAAGAAAATAAGCGATCAAGATAAGATAAGACGACATCATCGGGCAGTGGACTTAGTAGGTGGGTATTCAAAAGTTGTTTAACAGTCGTAGAAGTACAACAACGTGGATTAGAGGTACTTTTAAATATTTACTGTACACGTACTTTACCTCTCCCAGACGTATTCAGAACATGCCTGCTCGGCGATGGAAGGAAAGCAGTAGCAGTGCGTCCTCATATGGCACACTGCCTGAGGGCACAGCTGCGGGTTTCTCTTCTACCAAACTGGGGAGCCTCCGACGAGGAGGGGACGCTGCTGGCGACGGTGAAGACGACGGCGTCACCGCTTCCTGCGCATCCTCCTCCTCGTCGCTCGAATGCAGGAGAGAATTAATATGCCTCCCACGCCGCTCCCGCACGTAGTCCACCTCCCGCTCGACAGACGACATCCGCGGCGTCTCCGATCGGGAGCGCGACGTCGACGACAGATAGACGGGCTCGTTGTACTCCAAGTCGTCGTCGCTGGTGCCAGGACGTAACTTCTTCTCCCGCTTTCTCGCAGACTGTCGCAGGTTCCGAAACCAATTCGTCACCTTCCCCAGGTCCATGCCAATTTCGAGGGCCAACGCCGACCGCTCTTCGATGGAAGGTGTGGGTGTCTTGCTCAACAACCGCCGGAGGCTGTTGAGCTGGAATGGGTCAGGACGCCCTCGGCGTTGGCGCGCTGAGAGGGAAAGAGCTGTGCTTATGGACCCATATGGGGAAGCGTTGCGGGGGGACGAGGATCTTGGGTTCCTATTATAGGCGGCATAACGTTGATCCTCAGGGGCCGCTGGAACCGACAAGGGTCGTGCGCCGACGAGTGAGGGATGGGAGGTCGCAGGGGGGAGTACAGATATTGGCGGTAGTATCGGGTATGTGCGAGAATGTCTCTCGCTGGCCTCGGAGATGGGAGGAATTAAGTCCGTTCCAGGGTAGTCATCTATGGCGCGCCTGTCTAAATTTCGCTCTGTTCGAAACCATTCAACGATCGTTTGATGTGGTCTGCAGAGCACCGTTAGTAGTCTGAGATGGGCCATCGTGCTGATGATGCCACGATGATGCAAATCTAAATCGATTCTCACATTCTTATCCGCTGGGCGATAATCCGGAACTCTTCTACAGTGGGGTTTGGGTTCATGCGATAAATCTTCTGGAGTTCGTCTTTCTGGAGTCGAGAGATTGGCTCGGAAATAAACTGAGTGCGATCAGTTGGGGGAGATAATTGATTTGGCGAGCGTGGGTCACGATCGAGCGGTATTGTAGATCTAAAATGCCGGTGATGCACTGCGGGCTCGGTGGGCGGATAATAGTAGTCGTCGTCAACGGTGGACGAAGGAATGGAGTAGGAGGGGATCCTTTGTGGGGCGTCGTAAGGGCCGCCTCGTGGCTGCTTCTTTGCGGAGGCGCGTTTGTTTTGAAAATATGCATTAACGCTTTTGGTCTCCCTATGAAAGCAAGAGTTCAAGTATAGGCTAATAGATGTAGGACTAACAACGCACAGTCCAAGAGACTGAGCTAGCTCAGTTCGTTCTGCAAGTGAAGGATGCTCTGTCTGCTCATAGAGGGCGTTGAGAGCAGCGAGCTGGACGGCAGAATGTCGATGGCGGGGCTTCTTCACCACTTTGTCGATGGACGATTTGAGGGGAGGCATGGGGGTGAAGGGAAAGGAAGGTTGGCATATGACAAACAAATTTTGCTCACAGGGAATGGCAGGTGTATATTGCTGTTCCCCGGCCGTAGTCAATTCAGCTGACGATGATCCAATTGATATGGTCCGTTTGCATTTTAATGGCATCACGACGCCTGGAAGAGTTGCCGTGCCAGCACGATGCGGAGTGCTCTTTGCTGTTCACCGTCCCGTTCTAACACCGGTCAAGTCCTCTTGGAGGTGTTGTGGGCAAATTAGCACTTCTGCATCATGTCTAAATGAAGCCTGTATCCCCTTGCGATATATGGCATATCCTGCCGTGTCCGGCCGCGTGGCCTGTGCCAGCGAGGAGGCGTTCTATTGGGCTGCTCAGTCTTCTTGTGCTACATTAACGTTAGATCTCGTTAGATATGATCGATTCTCAGGCTGCTCTAATATCATACCATCGGAGCTGAGCTTACCCATCCAGGGACCGGCCACAAACTGAGTCACGGAGCCTAAGCCACGGAGTCGTGTATACGTCCAGTTTGGTAAGAGTCTGGGCGGCGGCCGTCAAACGTGTCGCAGATTGCAGCCGACACGGCGCTATTCGTATTAGATTTAGTGGGAGCAAAAAGGAAGATCGACCGCGTGGCTGTGCAGTGATCTAAGGCTCTTGCCAAGCACGTCCACAATTGCCCTGTCGGTCTCGCGACTCGATGAAGTGGTCGGTGTTCGGTGTTTCACGAGTTGCTCAATGCACCCAGAATTTTTGCAAGCATTCCTCTCCTCTCTCGATTTGTTTTTTGGCTTTGCCGAAGAGCTCCAGGGCTCAAAGTTTCTTGTTCCAGCTAACTGCAAAACTGGAGAGCCTTTACGAAAAAAGCTGGCCAACGCCACCTGACGTCAGTTCCCCTGTTTAGACACTCAGCTCCACCCACCCACGAGACGGTACACGGTCACGCCCATGTCCAACGCGCCGGCAATTTGCTGGGGTTTCCATCCCTTGGCGACCAGTTTTATAACATGCCTCTTTTGTTCGGGTGGGATGTGGCGGTAGTTATTTAACATGGTGGAAGGGACAGGTGTTGTATTGCATGGTGTACTACGACTCGACCTGAGTGGCGAAGGGAGTGGAGCTAACTGCCTAAAGGGGAACTGACATCAGGTGGCGTTGGCCAGCTTTTTTCGTAAAGGCTCTCCGGTTTTGCAGTTAGCTGTCATTAACATTTTCGGTTCGCCTAATTTTTTGGATTCCTATACTAAGACTCTAGCTCTCTTGCTAAATCCAAAAGGCCGAATAGAATATCTAGATATTAAACGTAAGTAAGTAGTACAATCGGGTACGGTAACTCTGTGTGCCCAGGCGTTTATGATTTTAGTAATTGTCCGCTACACGCTAACCTTGGTCCTCTTCACCACCGATATTCTTCAACCAAGCCCCAATGGATCCACTGGACCGAGTCAATTCAACGATATTCTACAGAGATTAGCACTTACAGAAATCCCTCGTGCCGCAGAAACAGCGCTCGTTTTGTGCCCTTGCTCCAGAAACGAATGGCGTACGACAGTGTCCCGATCGTGGCGGCATGCCCTGGCCAAAGGTCAATACAAAGCTTCCAGACAAGCTTAGAGTTGAGCGTACCTCGAATGAAACACCCGCCGAAATATATTCGCTCCAGGTTGTATTTCTCGGCGTTCATGTATCTGCCCACGAACCCAATTAGCGAAATCGAAAAGGCATGAATGGTTTCGACTGACGCTATTTGTCCAATGTTGTTGGAAACAGCGTAGAGCAGACTTCGGCTAAGGTCTTCAGGAGCGAACTGGCGCTTGTCGCCGCCTTTCTTGAAGACCTTTCCAAACGAGCTCGCAATCATCGTGGACTTGAGCCCCAGCCGACTGTAGTCCTGGCCATAGATGTCTCCGACAAGCATGTCGACAGTTGCATTATCGCCCTTTTCTGAGAACGCCAGCATTTCTGCGAGGCACCGTTAGCCAAAGGACATGTTCTTTTGTTAAAGTGCGGACCATCGAAAGTCGTGGCTGGCGTCAAGAGGCTGAGCAGACCCCAAAGCGTACCACCCCCGAGACTCGTTCCGCTGACACGCTCGAATTTCCCGTCCTCGTCCACCTTGATGATTGAGACCCCTGAGCCAATATTGACGAGCAGACAAGGGAGCTGCGGCGTCGGATTGCTCTCGAACGTGACAGCATATGCTGGTGGATCCGGGCTCGGACGCTCTAACACCCCGTTGGTGGTAACAGCGGGTAGCTTGCTCGGGCCATCGACCTTGACCGAGGAAGGGCCGGATTGCGAGACGCACTGAATGAGCTCGTCGGAGAAGTAGTATACCTCGTCCGGAATGAGTGTGATGAACTTGAGGCCCTCTATCAAGCACTCCATCTCGTCCTCCCGCCGCACCTCGACGCACAGCGTCCCGCTGAAGAGCTCGTAGAACTTGTGCGCGCCGCCACCAGTGGCCATGATCTTTACGCCCTTGCGCATTTCCTCGATCGACACACCGTTCACCTCCGCCGACCGCTCTATGAGTCCCTGGATGAACTGCACGCACTCATCGATCGCGTCCGTCTCAAACCGCTCAAAGTTGAGCGACCCGCCGGGAAAATGCTGCACCGTCCGCCGCAGAATCGTGTCGCGCACCAGGGAGCTGTTTGCAAGCCCCGTCAGCTCTGAGATGTTGCCCGGGTACGAATGGGTGTACGGGTCGGCGAGCACGAGCGGCGTCAGCGCGCCATTCGCGCGTTTTGGAGGGGCGAGGCCCTCGGATTCAGAGGGCGAGTGGGATCGTGGTGAGGAGAGGTTGCTAGGGGTTCCGCTGCCTCGCGTAGCAATGACGGACGGAGAAGACGGTGGCTCGGGAGAGCGCGTAAAGTAGACGACCTTGGCCAAGGACCCGCCGACCTGTGTGCGCCATGGGAATCGAGAAAACTGGGGCAGAATGGTCTTACATCGACCGCGATATGCGAGACAGGTTCAATGTAGTTCGGGAGATAGATTCCTCGACTGTCTCTGGTCTAAGGAGAAAGTTAGATACTCTTTGTTCCGTTACTTGTGATGATATTTGCGTGCCTCGAAGGATTCCTCGGAGAGAATGACTGCCCCACGAGTATCGACATGGATGACTTTGGCAGAGGGCAACATTGACGGAAGAAAAAAGTTATCACGCAGATTGTTTCGGTTCGTTTCAGGTCATGTAGCACCACCGCATTCCGCGACAATAATGGTCAGACCGGAAGGGTTTTGGGGATCTTACGTTTTCTGCGTAAATGCGATAGACATGTCTAAGCATCCGGTGGAAAAGGTCGCCGACGAGTGATAACAACAATCACGGAACAGCCACTGTAAACCCCGCACTCAAGTGAAGGGAAAAACGGTGCTTAATTTGCGCCATTCCTTCTTTATACATTTATTGCCAGGGTATACATAAAATCAAAACGGTCATGTGCGTTTCGTATTCGGTCGTGGTCCACCGATTTATCCGGTGAGTGCTTTGAGTTGAGCGGAAAAGGTGGTCGACACGGCGGGACAACCCACTCCCGCCCCGTGCAAGTTCTGCAGGGTCGAGATCGAAGTCTGAAGGCGGGTGATCTTCGAAGCTTTCGAATCGTCCGTAGGGAAAGGCGCCGCGACGGAGGGATTGTGGACGTCGTGCCCCGCGGCGACATTGGCGGAGAGCGACTGATGAATGCTCAGTGGCTGGAGTCCGAAATAGAAAAGGGGGACCTACTGCAATGAAGGAGGCACGGCTGGGAGGGCAAGTGCAGGGGATCTCGATCTTGTTGATGCCCTGGCAGTTACCGGTACCGGTGGGATTCACCCCGGCCTTTACACCGAACTGGGGCACAAGCGCGGGGTTGACACCACGCTTTTCCATAGGACGAGCAGCTGCACCGAGGGCGAGAACGCCGAAAACGATGGTCGACGTGAATTTCATGGAGGAAAAATTGGCGTGGAAGAATAAAAATGAAGAGTGTAAAAGACCAGCTAGTCGACACAGTCGATGAGAAGAAAAAAGGTGGCGAAGAAAGAGAATGAAGTCCCAGTTTAATGTGCGCGAATTTATACCGTCAAAGTTTTCGGGCGTAAATTGATCACAATCCATGATGCCAAGCAAAGGGCGCTTCCCGCTGCGCCAAGTCCGCGACGTCCATCTTTGTCGCACTCGGTGGCACACTACGCACCGCAGCACGTCCTAGCCGGTGTTGGACAAGAACATGAACCATCGTTATTGATGCGGAACTTGCGGAGACGCCGCAACGAGATGCAACGGCCGCACCATCTATCGATGTTATTCAAGATTTGGAATAGAAATACGTGTTTGAGACCCACCATACGAACATCATCGCTCCCACCCCTACTAATATATTGCGGGCGTTGAATGCTGTTGACGGGAGTTTTCGACCTTTCAGCAATTCCCTAGTTCTGTCATCCATAATGATTATTCTCTTTGGGCCAGGCGGAATCCGGGGGGGGGTGGGGGGGGCAGCTGGGAGCTGACCCTGGCGGCTGGGGAATACGCGCACGGCGCTCTGCACGCGTTCGGCGCCGCTCCTTCTCGTGGTCTCGACAAAGGCCCATCGACAGACGCCAGTCGAACGCCGTCACGGACTCTTCCACAATCGTAGCGAGGACTGTATAGCGATCAGGGTCTGAGCCACAAGGGTCCGGTCACTGGTTGAGCGCCCAAGTGTGTCTGTACCAGATGTATGTCGTTTCATGTACCGTCTCAACCTCGTCCTGCAGACAAATCGCGTCATAAAGGCGGTACAGAGCTCAAGTAGGGGGTCTCGAGCCTGGAAAAGGAACCGAATCCGAAGTATGGAATGTTCAGGTGTCTCATGTAAAATGCCTCTCGTTTTTGCGAATCGCCGAAGGATGTAAGCAATGGTGAGTGTATAGTGAACGCGCCTGGTGAATGACAAGGAACGACACATTGAAACATAAGTGTAAATCCATAGATTGGTGGCGAAGATGCGTGAAATAATCGACGCGCAGGCAGCTCGTAGCAGTACTAGCATTTGAGGATGCACGCTCGAACGAAGATGGCTAGCACAGCCCCGCGCTATGACAGTTTCCATTTGGGAGGCCGCGATCACAGCCATTTTTCTGCGCGCGTCCACTGAATGCCATCTCCTCCAACTATTCAGTACCTCGCAAGACTCTGGCAACCAGACGAGACGTTCTGCATCGACAACCGACCCCGACGCTACGGCGACCTGGTCTCCGCATCGCCCCTGCTTGCGCTTCCTCAGCCAACCCAACTCGCACCCGGAAACCCCCCACAGGACTCTTAGAGGGTTTGAATACCGTCAACATGGCGCCTTCCTGCGTATGCACTTCCTCATGACCGCCCTCGCGGGAGGGGCCGACCCATGTCGCGGATGACCGGGCCGAAGCTTTATGGCCCCTGAGTATCGTCTCTGCAACTCTAACTACCACCCCCTCCGCCGTATCCTCGCGCAACCTAACCCCCGCCAAACGTCAATGAAATCCGACTGACGATGTCGACCACTCCCGAGTGCGACCGTTCATGGGATGTAGCCCAGATTCACCCAACCTCAATTGGCTATATCACCACCAGACCCAGACCCGAAGCTAGGCCGGAGGCACGGAAAACTGTGTACGCGGTCTAATTTGTGTGTCTTCGTCCAACCCTCAACTGACCGTCTTCAGATTGGCTCACTATATGAACGACGCGGCACGCCTTCGCGAGACGATGACTCAGATATGCAAGGACCAAGTCGACCAAGCAATCGCCCAGGTCCGCCGTGAACATAAAGAGTCATCGATTCGCACGGAGAGAAAATTTCTCTCCATTCGAAACCAGCTCATCAGCCAGGCGGAGTCTACCGTGCGCTTTAACGATATCACCGAACTCTACGAGTGTATTGCGCGTTCTTTACAAGGCATTTAGTCTCCGAGTTGTTTCGTCATTAGACTGACCTTGAGAACTAGGCTATAACGATATTATATTTGACGTCGATCGACAACCAACGTTCTGGGAAGATGATGTGCTCAGTCTCGCGGATAAAGAAATTCTCAAGTCTAGTGGACTCGGATACCGTGCGTGATCTGTCTCCGCTGTTTCTCTTCCGCTCTCAATATTTTCCAGTTTCCCGGCTTCTCAACCCTCCGCAGACTCTACCATCTGACGTCGAAGCCCTTCGACTCCGTGCGCTTGCAATTCTGGGCCCGGAACAGGAACATCTATGCCGAGTACTACTCGACATCCAGGATTCGGATGGCCAGCGTCACATCTTGTACCACATTCGCCCAGACCGCGCCACCGCGTTGGATCGGGTCGGGGTTTTCCTCGACGACGAAGAGAAGAAAATCCTCAAAGACTTTCTCAATACGAATCCGAGTCGACTACCATCTCGTCGCGATCAACCGGATGCAGACTTGGCTCTGTTCTCAAAGGCGGGCACATATGTGAATGTCAACGCCCAAAATGAGTATTTGCAAACTTTACGCGCGGAGAGGTCGGAGACGGCGGCTTTCTTAGAGGCCTTAGAGAGGAAAGGATGATGGGTGTTTTTTTTTCATGGACGCTTTTCTAGAAACAAGCCGCAAGCGGAATGACACCGCGCATACACCGACATTAGATTCTTTGACCATGGACACAAGGCAGACGAGGTATCGAGTGTTTACGACGTAATTTGCGAGCTACGCTTTTCAATCGCACGCCTATTGCCACCACCTACATAGTAGACATTATATTGAATTTCGCCTCGCACTCCGTCCCTTCTTTTTCCCTCCGTTTCTTTCTTGCTTGCCATCTATGAAGGCCGAAGGGAGGCGGTTCTCTTCGTCCAACGTCTCCAACCATGCCACGGCGGCATCGTAACCCTTGCTCTGGAGTTCCTCGAATTTACCGAATTGCAAGGTACCGTACTTGTTTTACATCAGTTGGATCTTGAAGGTTGAAGAGAAAGCATCACCTCTTGAACCGGCATCGAGATATACAGGCAGCCCCGCGCCACCTTCGCATCTTCCAGCGTCTTGACGCTGGATACACTGCGAAGAGGTCGAACCAAAGACAATCCACTTTAGTAGGACGACATACTATTGGAGGCGACTTTGTATCTCGGTAATTGGCGGTACGAGGCGAGCACTCGAGAGTGGATTCCACCTATTGATGAGGAGCCACCATCCAGATACTGTGTCACCGAAGTTCCGAGGCGCATTGTCGTCAAGCTGGGGTGCTAATCAGCTTCATTACAACCGCAAAAGTATGAGTCGCATACGGAGCCGACATCACAAGCGAAAACCGAGCTTGCACCCATAGAAAACATCGTGGACACCTGTCGAAAATGTGAGCCGCCTTTTCATTTCACGGGGGACAACCGCTTTACAGGTAAGTTGTCCACTAGACAGGAGTCAGATACATGATTCACGGGGTTGTGGAACGGGCTCACCGTATCCCCCGTCGACTAACATGCCTCCATCGTTGCAGAGCGGAGGAAGAAGTCCCACCAAAGTCATAGAAGCGCCTGTATTGATTTTGAGATCCCCAGGCGGGGAATAAGAAGAGAAACTGACGAATAAATCGCCATGCGTAGCCGTTCTCGTGGATCTCCATTCGTGATGTGAGAATGTTCGTAGTATTGCAGAAGAATGGGAGCCACATATCCTCGATGTGAAGGTCGTAGAACGCCTGCGTTAATTCCAATCAATTATGTCCCACTGAATGTCGCAAAACACATACTTTATATATTCCTCGATTGAACTCGTGGCCCTTCAGGTGATATTATGCTATGGAGTTTCTGGAAATGGACAAACACATACCGTCGTATACGCAACAATGGGGTAGGTCACATCAGACAGAATTCGCCAAATGTTACCCATTCTGCCACTGAAATGTTTCGCGCGTCCCGAGCTCGAAATAATATCGCCTTCGCGAGCATACAGACCACCAATCAAAGCTCCAATGCTGGTTCCGCCAATGTGGTCTATTGGGATACCGTATTCCTCCAGAGCTCGAATCAAACCCTACTCGGAAATGAGAGAACGTCGATAGATGACGTAAAGCAACGAACAAGATGGGCTATTCCGCGCGCGCCTCCGCCTCCCAAGACAAGTCCGATTGATTTACCACAGATCCTCCGAGCCAGTCTGGAGAAATCGTTGATGTGTGGTAAACGTTGCGGTCGGGGATCATTCCCGCTCTTGCGGTATTTCTGGATTTCACTCTGGACCTTGTCCTTAAGGTTCTTCAACGTGGTGACCGCGTCCGGATCCTTTGGTGGTACAGGCTTGGAAATTGGCAAGACCAGGCCCTGATGGTGGAATTATTGAAGGTATGAGAATGTTAGCAGAACCCTCGCACCGCAAGTTCCACATGCATGTGTTGGTGCACCCATGGCCGATTCTGAAGTAGATGAGCGTTGAATTGGACAAGGTGGACATTCTTCTCACCTTTAGCCATTCGCGAGTAGACCCTGGCACGACAGAACGGTCAGGGTGCAGCAGGACAAGTTCCTTGCGCGCTGTAGTCTTCATGGACAGCAGCAGCCTTTCATACTCTCCGATCGATGGGTCGTCTCCCATGCCGACGACCATGACACAGTCCGCCTATGATGCGTCAGGGGAAGAATGTAATGAAAGAATGTCTATGGACCTGCCGGATGCACGTTTGCGTCCATGAGCTGTTCACAGGCGAGTCGGCAACATACAAAACCGTCCGATATTTCTGTTCTTGATCCGCCAGCCCTGGGACTCAAGGTAAACCACTTTACCAATCAGAGGGAGGCATGAGGCACATACACCCCGCTGCTTTAAGCTTCCCCATCCTCGTAAACGCGTGCCGACCGAGGTGACCGGAGATCGATGCTTGATTAAGGTATGATGTCGTCGCACCGATACCTTCCAGCGCCGTCTGCAATTTACGAGCGAATGCGTCGACAGGAACGAGCCGAGACACCGGCAGAATAGCCACGGTCTTGAGATTGTTGTTGTCCGAAACTTTCCTCGGCTGTGTGGATGAGGAATCGACCTCATCCCTCACTCGTGAAGCGATCATTCGCAGCAGCCTGCAGAAAATGTTTGATCGCGAAACGACTCTGCTCCCAAAAGGCACTTACTGAGCAGTTGTTTGTGGGTTCCTGTGGTAAGAGTAAGTTATTGTTGCTGCATGTTATGGTAAATTTACCGAGCAGAAATAGCGTTAAAGAGGGTTTGGGGCATCCTAATAAGCTCAGTATCACGGATCGCGTGAACTGTGTTTCGTCTCGGGGAGCTTGTAATGACATCCAGTTCCCCGACGGTGTCTCCTTGTCCATACTCTGCGGTAATTGTCACCACACCAGCGTCGTTCTCTGTGATAGCCCGTAGACGACCGTTGATGACGATATAAAAGCTATCACTGAGGTCCTCTGGCCTCCAAAGAACTGTGAATGGTATGAGCAACGGCGGAATTCAATAAAGAAAGAGGCAGACCTTGGCCGGCGTTGACTTGCATCCAATCCAATGAAGCATCGATGTGCAGTACTCGGGGCAGGTTAATACTGAGCACTCGAATTTGATAGAAAATAATCACATAGTGGAGACAGCAGAGAAATAAGACGCTTGGCCAAAGTAAGGAGGACAATCGGACGCCGTTCGAGCAAGCGCTCAAGGGCATGCGACGGTAGAAACCCAACATAGGCATCGGTTTTCGCTTTGATGTCGACGTATGATGCCGTGTTGCACAACGCAGCTGGAAATGGTGTGTCAGACGGCGATCGTGAGTCAGGCGAAACGAAAAGGTTTACCAAGATAACCTGCAATACCTCCTGGCTTAGCCGTAAACAAAAGTTTCTGTCTGCTTCCATCTCTCTTCACCCCGGGCGTCCGCCAAGGCTCTGCATCGGCAACAGAAGGGGTGGCGTTCTGCGTTGACTTGCGCACATGGCCCTCATCCTCGGGGAGCAGAATATCAAGAACTCCTTCAGACTTGGGTCAGATCGTCACCACTAAACCCAATAAAAAAAGAAAAACCTTCGATGACATAAAACAATCCCGTATTCATCTCCCCAGCTTTGGCAAGCGTAGAACCAGCTGCAAAGAACAAGATCTCCAGCTCGTTATCCAAACCGCTCATGTACCCGTCGCCGGACGCGATGGTTGAAGAACCGCCTGTCATGCTGGACGCGTCATCTCCGAGGTCCAACAAAGACAAGGACCCAAATGACGAGCTAAATATCTCGGAGCCCGACGAACGACGGGGTACGGCGTCATACGCCAAGAAGGCAGGTGAAGCCTCGACGCTCTCTCCTCCACTTATGGGCGGTTGAAGCAGACCTATTGATCTTGCTATGCAAGACATGACTTCGTCCCGCAAATCGAAATCATCCCCCGACGCGCTTGCGGATCTGCGACTGTGGACCGCCTCGGGGAGAAGTGGGCCCGACACACGAGGTGTGTTGAGGATACTGTACGTTCGTTTGTAGCCAGGATACATGTCGTTCAATTGACTGGCGGATGTCATCAGATCACCCGCATTGACTGCGGTGCGCGACTGAACTCTGAATGGTCCCGAATGAGACGAAGATGGCCGCCCAGGATGTGGAGTATCCGGAAGCTTGGCTTTCGTATTCGACGTGGCTATCAAAGATTCTCCAGAGCTGGAGGAGGACTGCGGTATGGGCGACATGACGGAGGCAGATCCTGGAAATGTGAAATAACTTTCGCTGCTTTCTGTCCCCTTCGCGTCATCAAAGCGTTGGCGCAGCTGTTGCAGACCACCACCCTCGTAGAAAGACGCTGGCAAGGGGTGGCAAGCAATATCATTCATGGCCAGTTCGGTCCGAAGAATTTCTGAGGTCAAGCCGAGATATTTGTGCGCAGCATGAAATGTGACCCGAGCGAAACGAGTTATGATCACTGAGAACAGTCAATACTCTGCAATATTAGTTCAAAAGACAAGCACCTTGAACGATATGACCAGTGGCCTTCGGGAACTTCTTGGTTAGCCGACGGAAAGCTTCAGCAGGTATAACGGCGAGTGTAGTGTCTTCAGTGGCACGGGCCACTACACCCTTATATATACTGGCAGGCCGACTAGGTATGGGCGGTCGAGCACGGGGGGAGGACATGGGCTCCGGTTCATCCACAATCAAGGGTGACATGGAACCTGATCTGGGTAGTAGACTGGGATGGACAGTCGACGCGGTAGAAGAAGTAGATGACCGCCGGGTACGATTCTTCAGATCCAATTGCGGTACATCTGAATTGGAGCGGTCTGAACGAGGGCGGGGAGGCATCGATATGCCGTCATCAAAGGGATCGGATTCCTCGGGATCGTCCTGCCAGCTCATTTTGACATCCTCCGTGAAAAGGGAAAGAATCGTGAATAAGCTTGACAAGGTACCTCCGCTGCCCACTTCGTTGAGCAATTGGTACCCGTTCATGCCTTCATCTTCCAAGGTACCAATTTGCTCCTCAGCTTCATTCCCCGTTTGCGCAAAAACTTGAACCATGCCGTCGACGACACAGTAGAAACTTTTGTCTTGATCCAGAGACATGCTGTCTCCTGCAATCAACCTTCGGGTTTGCAAATGCCGTGCAAGTTCGTGGAAAACCTGGAGCTTGAGTCAATATTATCTGGTTTAACCTGCTGAAAAATACCGCACAGGCTTCTCAAGCTGATTTCGTCCGTCAGTACTGCTTTTATGAAGGCGAGAAAGTACGAACGAATCCAAAGACGCGTACGGCTTGAAGAAAGTCGTCCAAATAATTGTGAAAGGTTGCAGGCGGGTCTGAATTGTTCATGGCGGTTCAGTAGGAAATAGGAATGTAATGGCGCACCAGTATTGACGTCAGGATGCAGTTCCCCCGCGTCAGGTTTGGTTAACGGAGGTTCCTTGAGTTGCATGTAGTCATTGAGGTAACGGAAGCGTATCCAGTAGTTTAACGCAATGGCCGAGAGCACGCCCAGGATCGCAAACGACCAGAAATTCAGCTGGATGGACGAAATACGTTCAGAAATATATTTTTCAAACCAACAAGAAGAGTCTACCGTAAAGGTCATTGAGTACGACAGAATCGCATAAATGCTGCGGGGAACGGTGATTGTGGCAAAGCCTATGATCCACTTCACCCAAGAGAGAGCCCATACTGTGGTCTTCGCTTCAGAAAAGTTTCAAAGATGCATCGGACCTTATCCACGCACGTATGACCCAGAAACATGCAGAAACTAGCGAAACGAGCGGGTGAGATGAGATGGGTTGGCTTCCTGCTGCAGCCCCGACATTCTCTGCGCCAACCATGTTCGAGGATATCAAAAGCAAGCAAGTACGGTTGACAGAGCCGCAGACAGAGCTACTTGAGGAAAAGCGCGGTAGAAGCAAAACCAGAGAATGACGTCGACGCTTTTGAAACGCGGCCACGTGCTACGGCTTTTCGGACCGAATTCGACGCGCACGCTGTGGGCAAACGTTCATCATCACAGCAAATGGAACGTAGCGCAGGCAAACGTTCATGGCCTCGTGCGGTCGAATCCGGAATAGTCTTGCAGAAGCCAGATAAAAAATAAGACGAAGATGGTCGAATGTGTGTCTAGATAAATTCCTTCTGATCGTGCTGGCAGCAATACGGTCGCTGCTGGCCGTTAATTAATGAAATAAAAAGTAACTATGGTATTTAAAAAAATATTAATGGTCGTCCGCCCCCGGCCTTCCCCATTGCACCATTCGTACAGGCCCGTCATGCCAAGATTTCACCCTCCTAGCTGCTAATATAGAGAAGGTGCTTTTGTCCGTCCCCACAAATCCGGATCCACGAGAGTGAATAACGGCATCGATGAGGACCGGATACCTATGTCGTAGGTGAGTACATACTAGTGCCTTTATTCCGCAATAAATTGAACGAACCAGACTCCATATGTTGCCTCTGTTTTCCATTTAGCGTGGTCAGGCGTCCACCAGCCCAGCTCTGCGACATCATCCCACCACGCATCGTCCCGCTCGTCGCTCGTTATTATAACGTGATGAACGGCGATTCCTTTTTGTTGCCAGACCTCGGCTTTGACTTCGTCAACCCTACGGGCGATCGCATGCAGCGGAGCAAAACATTCCTCGTTCGTGAATTCACCACACCAACCCTGGAAGTCGTCGCGTCGGGCGTGCACGGATATGAACTGCAAGTACAAATCAGATCAAGCGGCTTGTTGTGAGGTTTAGCGCACTGGGGGTATAGGATCACGGGCGTCGAGTCTGAGCGAACGGCGGATGTATTCCTCTGTTAAACTTTCGAGGGCGCGAGTCCACCGCATGTGTTGCCCCACATATCGCCAGGCTGGACTACAATTCTGTAAACCAGTGTCTGAACAATCAAGGGAAAATTGAGCAAACCTGTAATCCAGCTGTATTTCAAACGGCTATTTCCCGAATAAATAATGAGAAACCTCTTCTTTGGTGTAACATACCTCTTGGGCAGCCACATAATACACTTTGTACACATGACTTAGGCGGGAACGTTCGACGAAATACGAGGACGCACGCAAGTCGAAGCACAATAGATGTTCGTCTGGTGGCAGCGAGAGACGATGTTGCGGTGACGGTAGAGGCGGAACTAGGTTCGCCGCCCGTGCGTTCGGGAAGGCGAGGGACGCTAGCGACCAAAATGTGCAATGTTGATCGTGTTCAAAATTAGGAATCATCTTGATCGAATGAGGCGTTTGCGTGTAGGATATGTCTGTAGAGCGTTAGAATGGCATAGCAACATCACGGCAGTACACTCACCGAGTCGTAACTTGTCATGAACGACACTGTGTCGTGGACCCTTGACGTTGAACTGTACCGACTCCCACACGTTCCAGCAGCCAATATCCTCGAGAACCTCGCTGTCCGTCTTCTTCACTTCTCGCCACTCTAAGAGAGGCAGCCCCAGGGCATTCCGAAGGCGGGGGACGTCAAATGCCTCTCCGAAAGGCAGCGGAGGAGTATTCCCAGGTAGATGTGTCGACGTGAAAGGTGGTAAAATGCTCACGCGGTCTGTTATTTGACCAAGATAGACGAGATTTATCTGCCTGAAATTCAGCGATACCGGGGAGCAATCAGGCGTGAACGTACATGACTTATCACGTCGTTCGCTACGCGTACTGGTCAGACAACATAATAAGTCAGGACTTCTACTCACCCCAACCTGCCGACGAGCCCCACGAAGTAATATATTTCGTTTGGTTTCGGAGATTGTCTAAGATATGATGAGTTCAGCACCTGAACTCGAGCGAAGGTTACCTTTATATGCAGCAGTGGGTGGCCCATTTAACGATGCCAAAGGATGCAGTGGATTCAGTACTGGATCCAAGACAGTACTCTCTACGTGGGACGTGCTCCCAGGTTCGCACTTTGAAGCAGAATCAGACCAAGATCCCGCGTCTGGTTCCCCAAGATTTGAGCGGAATAGAGACCAGTTTCGCAAAACATAGGTCAAGAGGAGAACCCCGGGAGCGACACAGATCATGGCCGACACTATAGTCCGTTTGCGGGCTCTAAGCTGCATTTTGAGCCGTAAGGTAAAGTAGAACGTGGACGGAGGTCGATAAAGCCTCCCGGTCATATATGAGACATTTGTGGTCGTTCCGAATATTCAGACTGTCAAACCGTTGGAGATAAATGTCAGGGCTGCGCACAGAGGACGAACGCCCCGCTACCGCGGCTGCTCTTATGCGTTTTGGACAAGAGAAAAAGATCAAACTTTGAAATGAACACATGCCACCACATACGGCATCTTAGCTTGCATCGTCAACCGATTCTCTCTCTCACATATGCCGGTTATTGACACCACTGCCAACAAGGCATCGCCGATTCGCATATGCGCATGCCACGATAAGACCATCGAGATATCGCTGCCGGAAAGCGAGAAATTAATTAATGAGCTGATAGCAGGCCCAGGCGCGTGTAGAGCTTGAATCCAGCGGGCAGGAAGGGAACTTGAACTTTGAGGTGTATTGCCTTGAATTTCCAGAGCCCCTTCCGAGGCGACGAAGAGGTTCAGGACAAGCTGCAACTCGGGTTGATCGCCGAATGATCGCCTAAGCTCGTGACCGCGTCTTTCCCATACGTTATACCTTAACGCTACCCAGCAAAAAACCGCGATGAGCACGAAACGCAGAGTAGGAGTCAGCTCAGCGACCACGGAAGCCGCCCGTAGGCAGCTCATGCAACCCGTTCCTTCCTGGGAGAAAGTCTGGGTCATTCCCGAAGCAGCGCCAGCAGGTTCAACACTGCGAGTTCTCAAATGGATTAAGACCTCCAAAATCCAAGTGAGAATGGGCGCTGGTGGCGTTTCAATCGGTTTAACGAGCGCAGCATTTTAGTGACGATGAAGGCGAAGCCGACGAGCCGCTGGCTCCCTTGCCCGAAGCCGACGACGGCGAGGTCGTGGAAGGAGACGAAGAAGACCAGGATGAAGTTGTGGTCGTTGCGCCTGTTGTCGATACAGCAGAGGTCCCCGTGCCGGAAGAAGAACCTCCTTCGAAGCCGGCCTCGCCAAAACCTCAGCTCTCGATGGGTCTCCAACCTTCGGAGGATTTAGACGACCCCGAGACCTTGGACGAATCGTTGAAAGCGATGGAGACGAACATGGATCAGGGCGTTGGTGTCGGGTTAGACGCGGACGATGAGCTTGTTATGGATATATCGACCTTGGGGCCGGATGGCCTTGGTTTAGAAGGTAGCCACGACCTGACTCAAATGGATGAGGCGGACGCGTTACTCGGCGGTCCCCTTCAAATGGACGAGTCTGACGACCCTTTCTCGGCACCAATTGAACCTTAGAACACGATTCAGGAGGTGAGTTACTGCACTTTGCAGTACTCAAGTATCATTGATTGGATGTTCAGGTCGTTGTTGAAGCATTAATATCAGCGCGGAGTCGTAAACGGGGAGTCATTTCACATGTACGTTGCGGACATGTACGATACTGTAATGTATATTGGAGCGCAATTGCACAAGCGCTCAGAACGAATTTTCCGTCGAATCCTTTCCGGTGGACAAGGTGCTCGACGAGCCAGACGACACGCTTTGCAGTATCCTGTCAATATAGTTTGCGCCGCTCCTACATATTTCGACGCATCAGTAACAATATCAAGAGGTTCCCAGACTGACCATTTCTGGTGCGTGAGCACATCACAGCCAATCTCCTTCTCCTTCTTCTGAACGAGGTTGACATACGCGAGCATGCCGTCCTCCTTGAATTGCTGTGCCAGTTCTGCGGTAGCGACGGCGCCGCTATGAAGACCGGCGAGCGAAATGAGTTGGAAGAGGAAGCTGAGCGACCCGTCAGTGTATGTTGGATATGAACGGGAAAAATCACAGACCCCTCCTTTGCCAAATCCCAGATAAACGACTTGAGCTGAGCGTCTATGAATTGCTTTAGCACCAGCGGTATGATACCTGCAAGTTTTCTTACCGCTGAACCCATGCGTGCTCCAGTTGAAGCTCGGACTCAAGTTGTACACGAACCACCTGAAAAAACACTCGTCATTACCTGCCGAAGTTCGCGGAGGAACGGCTTACTTGCCGGGATACTTCGCGCGAATCTTGCGCGCAAAATATCTGGCTTGCTCGAGATCGGGCTCTTTGGTCTCCAGCCAGATCAAGTCCGCATAGGGCGCAAATGCGATTGCGCGCTTGATGGCTGGCTGAACGAGCAAGTTTCAGGCATACAAAGAGTGTGAGGAAAGAGGAAGGTACCTCAATACCGCCGGTGACGTGGTAGTAACCCTCGCGTGTGCGTGGAACTAAAGCAAATAAGGATGAGAGGTAAAACATGCATGCAAATACGCACGATCGCAGTCCCAGTATACAGCTTTGCCGAGGATATCTTTCGCAACCTCGCGAGCTTCCGAGTGGGATTTGCCTTCGACCGCCGCGAGATACGATTTATATGCCGCGTCTTTGTTCTCGACGGCAGATTGCCTGATAGCTGCCTCGACAGCTAGCGCAAGGATTCGTCACCGTGAAAGTCATTGATGGCATACAGCCCACCTTGGTCAAAAGTGCACAGAGGGTGTTCTTCTGTCCATTGCTGCTCGAGAGCATCAACCTCAGCGCCCGTAGCACCTCTGGCCTCCGCGTCCGACAGTACTTGTGCAAGCCCTTTGCTTACCTGTGACGTCGTACCCAGATGAATTCATGGTCTTCTGCATCAACAGAGGAAGAGAGAAGTTTCGCAGATTCGGAGTCGGTCCGGGCGATGAGGAGCATTGTGGATTTCATGAGGTCTAATTGGAAGCGGGCTGTGACCAAGCGCGATATGTGGGTGGAGGTGGGGACGATGACTTTGCCGCCCAAGTGTCCGCACTGGCATGCAAAGGTTAGTCGGTTTTTCTTTGTCACTTGGAGGTTGGGCATGAACCTTCTTGCCACCGTGAAGCTGGTCCTCGAGATGAATTCCAGAGGCGCCCTATGCGACATAGGTTAGTGGTGCTGAAGGTTAATTTGGCTGATAATATTCACAGACTCGGCGAAGAGCTTGACAAGCTTTAAAACAGCAGAGAGTCCTCCATGGCTACTGAAATTGAGCAAGCAACATAAACCACGGGCATGCATAATTACCCAGTGTCCGCGTCAGCCACGATGGGCCGAAGGTAATCAATATATTTCATTTTCGCTCTTTCTTCCGGAGTAGCTGTTATTCTTTCGTCGTAGTGTTTCTTGTCGTGTAATTGCTGCGCCCGGAAAATACGATGGACTTGATTGGGAACAGTTGTGTACGGATAATCGCTGCCAATCGTCAGCTGCTAAACGTAGAAGATGATTCTTATTGCTCACCCAAGGTCCGGACCTACATCATTGTTGCCCGTGGTCAAAACGCTCGATGCCGCCCACCCAGAGACATACACGACCTCTTGATGCGGGGCCATTTGGGTCATTTGAACGGGATCAATAGCTCCCATCGTATGCAACGGCTTTCCTTCTTCTGCGGCCTTGGTAAGGAGCGCATAAAGCTTGTCCGCGAGCAAGGTAGAAGGCAGCGGCAGGACAGGCAATGAACCCTGTTTGGAGGCGACATCTGCTGCAGAATAGGGCCGTTTTAATTGGTTGAAACGCGGACGCGCAAAGAATTGGGCCATTTCAGCGGTACGGTCCTCAAATTGACGAGCCTCTTCATCTAGAGACGGGGGTTGGAGGGGTAAGGCTGTCGAAGACATTGCGCGAGCCACGCGAACAGCGGTCGATTTGAGACCGTTCCGACAAGACAACATGATTAGGACCAAAAGATCGCGTCTGCCTTTAAGTAGCCCAGAAGCGGGTTCAACGTTAAACCGTCTGAATAAGGCCCTGGTCACCGGTGTCCGTGGCAAAAGTAAGAGAAGTGAGTTCCGGGACTTGAAGCCGACTATAGCCGAAAGTCAGAGGACTCCGAGGATAAGATAAGATAGCGGGCCTTATTGATCTGGAAAACGCTACTTTTTTGGAGAATAATACATGTTACAAAGATGGTCGTACACTTCTCTGAAACCATAAACCAGAAAGACTGCTATATTGTCCGTAGATTCAAACCGAAGCACTGAGGCTCTGGAATTCCTACACATTCGGTGGCGTATCCAACACGCCGGCAATTGCTCCCCTGACTTGCACCATATCCCCTGGGGCGTCCACGTTGTCGAAGAACTGAAGGTATGTCTGGGGGCGGAACACCAACGTATGGGTCGAGCCACCAAAGTGGAACATCCCTAGCTCGTCCCCGCGCTGCACATGCTGGCCCGTTGTGACAGTCGCCTCGCAGGTCGACACCTCCGTCATCCCCACCGCGATGAAGCACATCAGCCCCACGCGCGGGTCGTCCGATTCGATGAACATGAGCATGCGCGTGGTGAGCGAGGTGATGAATGCGAGGCTGCGCAGGTAAGGATTATCGTCCTCCCCGAGCGTCACGGGCGACTGGACAAAGTACGTCCCGGGCACCTGCACGATCTTGCGCACAGTGCCGGTGACGGGCGCGTGCCAACGGTGGTACCCGGTGACTGAGAGGAAGCCCTGGAAGACCGTCCCACCGAGGAACTGCCGCGCAAGGTCGTCTCGGTTGAGCATGTCGACCAGCGAGTACGGCTCGCCTTTGAGCCAGAACGTGTCCCGCTCCTGCACGTTGCGCGAGATGCTGTACAACTGTGACTCGCACGCGGCGTTGATAATGCTAGGGTTATCCGCGGCCTGGAGGGTGCGGATGCCTGGCTGGAAAGTGCGCACGAAGAAGTCGTCCCAGGACTTGTAGCCCCAGTACTCGTCGTTGGGATCACTCACGAAGATCTGCTCGAATGGAAGGCCGTCGAAGTTCTCCACCAGAGCCGTGAGAGCGGCTGAGCTGAACCAGCCACCGGGCTTGGAAGTGAGGACGTAGCGTGATTCCGGCGAATCGAGGAAAGTCGCCCACACGTCGAACACGCGTTTGAACTGGGCGTTCAGCTGGTCATTAAGGAAAGCAGTCCATCCCCCCTGCGTGTTCATGGCGCCGCAGAGGATCATGTAAATGGGCGGCCCGATGGGTCCATAAAACGGCGCTTCCTGAATGATTTTGTTCAAAACTCTGAGCATGGTGTGATAATTCGGTATCTAAAAGAACCGTTGTCAGCAAGCTAAATGGGATTTGAACTATCAAAACCTACATGCGTCAACAGCAAAGAAGATGGTGACTGCTGTTCGAACATTTGGTTGAATCCCATGTACAGCTCGCTGTTCGTTTCGATGAGCGTCTTGAGCTGCTGGATAACCGGGAGGAGAGTTTCATTTTTTCGTCTACCGGTGAGAACCTCATCGACGGCGCCTTTCAACCATTTCTTGTGCTCTGCGTCACTAGCCGGAAGCCATCCAGCACGACGGAAGTGCTCAGTGAGTTGAGGATTCGCTTCCATGACGAGGTGAGAGCTGCGATGGGTTACAAAGGCAAGGGATGAGCGCTTTAGAATCCACAGAGGCCGTTTGAGCACAGCGTTCTTATACGTTTTCGCGAGAAAGCAGGCACAATCAGAGGAATATCGAATGACCTGTGGGCCATATGGTGCAGCAAATACGGGGCGCTTTTGACGCAGCTTCCATTCAACTCTTGTGGAGATTTGGTGGGGATTCAGAGCGCAGCCGCTCTTCAAGCTGAGAGACATGGGTACAATCAGACCGGATTGGAAGCAGGGCTTGGGTGGCACTTTGCGTGGTCAGGCTATTATAGCCCACCGTCGATTTGGTGGGGATTCAGAGCGCAGCCGCTCTTCAAGCGAAGAGACATTGGTACAATTAGACCGGATTGGAACCAGGGCTTGGATATCGATACTCCAGGAAGTCTGTTAGAGAGCAGGCGAAACGAATCAGGTTCAAGCTCAAGTCAAGGTGGTTTGAATCAGAACATTTTGCACCGCCACCACTTTCACCACCCTTGAGGACTGCATTTTGCTCCAGCGACGGAACAATTATTCGCGGCCGGCGTCAGTTTTGAAGGACCGAACCGCGACGTTGCGCGACTTCTCCTAGTGGCGCGTGAATCTCTGTCCCAACTTCTAGCTCGATGCGAGTCAAGTTGGGCGATCAGGTGGACACAACAGCTTCCGCCTACGTTCTGCGTACCCAGGTGCGTTTTGAGAGGTGTTCAGCCACGGAAAAATCTCACGGTAACCTTCCCAGAGGCAATTGAGTGGATCGTTGAAAACATGTCTAACCGATGCTCGAGACCTTCCTACTCTCCCAATGAGCTGATCCTGCAGCGATGGGTGCTCTCTAGCGATAGTTGTGCCGTGCATTTAGGGCGCAAATAAGGGACTAGTGCTGAAGCGGGAGTGTGATTCAATTTGGCGCAGATCCTTGATGCTCCAACCAGGAATTTATGCTGGGAAAGCGCCGCCCAAATGTTCGGGGACAATGCGGGGAGTGTTTCTTTTAGAACAGGGAACAGATCGACTGGGGTGTTGTTCGTACCGATGTTCTGTCCGGTGGTCTGAATAGCCCTCGGTTCCCTGGTCTGCCAAATGTTCAAAATCTCTTGCTATGGAATGAGACCTCTGCCGACCACTGCTGGCATTTGCGCTGTGAGGACTCGCCCGCGGTTAGGGCGGGCTTGTTTCCAAGCCCTGAAAATTCAAAAGACCTAGGGCTTGGATGTCGATACGCCTGTCCAAGATCCAGAGAGCAGCGGCAAGCAAGCGCGTCGCTGCGATAGTTTGAATCAAAGCAATTTGCACCGCCACCACCTTCGCCACCCCTGAGTATTTTACTTCAATGATTCACGGCCGGCGTCACTTTTGAATTGCGATAGGACCTTTTGCAAGGCGAACCACGACTTCCTAGTGGCACGAGGATCTTTGTCCCAACTTCTGCCAAGCCACGCATATTTGCGATGACTGTGACCACCCACTCGTCTTCTCTCTGGGCCACAGATCGCAAGGTGTACGCTGCGTACTTTTCCGAAAACCGAGCAGCATCTCCTCCGGACAGGGTGGCGAGCGAATCCCTCAACCCACACGAGCCCTACCCAGAGGCCGAGCCTACCAAAGTAATCACTCTCTTCGACCCCTCCACTCTCCAGCACACGCTCGGTCCCGCCACGTTAGATATTGCCTTTGTTCAGAATGTCCTTGAAACTACAGGCCCAGTGATTACCCTATCCAACGGTTACCTATGGCAGTTTGCGACGCAACCAGAAAACTTTCCGCTGATCGTTAAACACGAAGGCGATTACTACGATTGGTTCAATTGGGTAGTTTGCTACCCTGCAGCCAACGCCGTCAACGCCGTTCGCGACCAACTCTACAGAGCGGCAGACCTAACTGTGCCGGCGCATGGTCACAGCAGAACCTACAAAGCAACAGGATGCATGGCGGAAGTGTCGTCGATATAATGCACCACTGTGTCTTAGGCGAAGACGAGAAACCGTGCACCCCGCACGAGTTCAAATGCGACAAGGTCCTACGCGTAAACGGTCAATCGGTCCTCGACTTTCTCGTCGAGAAGGCGGGCGCCCAATCTGGCTATCATTTCCGATCCACAGCGCCACGGTCAACACTCCCGGGGAAGGGCAAAGACCTCGTGTCACAGGCCCGTCGACTTTCCTCTTCTGCAGCTTGCGTCTAACTTTATTTGTAGCTTATAAATGAAATGATCTCGACAAAAACTGGACACGCGATCATCTGCACTCAAGAGCAGTACGCAATGGTTCGCGTCACGGACACATTGCAGCTGGAATTGAGCCCCGTGTATGCGGTTCGTGGGTCCGCGACTCAGGCCAGGGATACCGCGCTTCTCGTGCTTTTTTACACGCATGCCGCCCTTCGCGCGGGAAAGACATACGCCGATGCGCGCGAGGTCTCCGTGATGCGAGTAATCCTCCCCGCGTTCCCAACCTCAGTGTTTGAACCATACGAGGGAGTCTTCCGCGGCGGAATGATCGGCTGCACAAAGTTGGTCTCCAAGTCGCGTAGTTCGTTCTTCCCCCTGCCGTGGGCACGGTTCGACGGGGACGTTCGGTCGAGCAGTAATGATGTCACGATCACCCAGGGCCGCCTACTCTTTTCATTCGTTGCTAGTCGCCGCATGATCGCTAAGACAGCCACGGACGGTCTGCAACCGAGCGCCTCGTTCGCGAGTACAACGCCTACACCGCCATGCGCGGCTTACAGGGCGCGGCGATCCCAAAGTTGGCGGGGATGTTTACGAGCAAGAATGGGGAGCACACCGTGCTTCTGATGACTTACGCTGGGAAAGCTTTGCGGGCCTTCAGCGAGCTTGAATCACGGGATAAGTAAGATACGGCCATTCCGTCTTGTAATGAGCTGACCTCTGAATCAGGCGTACGCTCTTCCACCGCCTCGTCCGTTTGCACAATGCCGGCGTGCAGCACAACGACTTGGAGCCTAGGAACGTGACAAAGTCATCGTCGGGGCCGTTCATTATTGATTTTGACCACGCGTCATTGGACCACAAGTGCCCCGGGGCGTCATGTCAAGAGCTCGTCGCATCGCACAATCTCTCAATCTGGATCCACGTGAGCAATAGTCAACCTACATTTCCTTTGCTCATCTCGCCCATAACAGCTGAGATAGAAACTCTACTAAAAGAGGCGGAAACACGTCTGACTGCCTATAGAGTTATTGTTGCTGTTGCGTTCACTGTTGCGTTCACTGTTGTATTGATGTTGTTGCATTGGTGTTGTTGCAATTCTTGCGTCGGGTCTGATGCAACCGTCTTGTCGCCTTGTATCCCTCTTTCCAGTCTCAAGCAATACTATTTTCTTGAAAGAAACTAAATTTCTGAACTGACGAGCTGTCGAAAGGGCCAAGCAAGCCAAAGGTTCTGAAGAGGAAATACATCACTCGGCAAATGCTGGCCCAAACCGATGTACAGTCCATTGTACATAGACCCGCCCGTTGTGAGCGCGAAGGTTGCTGAACTCCAGTAGATTCTATCATGATATTGCTAGAATGGCACGTCAACGAGGACATGGCTGATCTCGGAATGAAACCGAAACCGAAAACGAAAAACTTGAAGCCAAGGCGGAGCAAGGGAAATTAATGAACCATTGCCGCTCTAGACTCTTCCTCTTCAGGCTCTTCTCTTGCACTAGCTAGTATAACCTCCAGTGAAATAGTAGTAATAATGATATTACAACAAGTAAGTTGGATGTTCATTAATTGCTTGGCGGCAGTACATTAGCATAAGTTTGAGGTCCAGTAGCGGTCAAGGGCAATGGTTTGAATCCCCGCAGGCTGCGGCGCCGCGCATTAGCACCTACCAAGAGGGAATAATATTATGAGCCGCCGAGTCGGAGATTATAATTAGTATTCGCCTATTCGGAAATCGGTTCGCGCGCGGCGGCAGGGCATTATTATTCACCTACCTGTGTCCGACTCTGTGCAGTTATTATTGCGCTTTGGAGGTAGGTAGGCATATTCCTGAGGTATAAAGAACGAACGAGAGTGGTAAGAGCCAAAGCGGGAAGCGAGTGGGAGATGAGCCGGAGCCGGAGAGACAAGCGGCGGGAGCCTGAGCCGCTGCGGAGCAGATGCTAGGTGCGAATCTTGGCCGCGGGGCTGCGCTAGAGGAATAATAATACGAGACACTGCCTGCGCTTGCGGTCGGCATGCTGATGATATCCCTGCAGGGAGAGGGTAGAGGGTAGAGGCAGAAAGAAGAAGAACCGGTGAATTGTGGCACAGTTAGGGCAGTGCCTCGTTGGCTGAGTATGGGTATGGGTGAATTCGGACTAATGCATGTATAGGCGAGATATATTTGCACGACCACGGAGCGCCGTTCGCGTCGTCGTTGGGGTCTTGTCGAGGGGGGACACGGCGCGCGAGACCATTAGAACTGGAGCCCTGAAGGAAGAGAACAGACGAGGCACGTAAATAGCTCTTACAATATTACACGACGTTTGACGGAATCTATCCATTGGGCGATCTGACGGTAAGTATCACATTAATTGATAGCACAGCGGGCGGAGATTACTTGGATAGAATATTGGAGCTGGCTGTCGCGGAAGAAACAACAGCCGGTTGGAGCACAGAGTGGATTACAGGACAGTATGAGATTGAAGCGAGGCGGATGTGTGCGCAGTCCGCTGCTAGCTGGGTTTGAGCTGGGTCGTACCTCAGCAAAGGTGCCAGAAACTAGCTATAGCGGCTGAGCTTCGACTTGAGTCCGGTGAATTGAGCGGACCGGCGGCGATGTGTACTGCAATATGACCAAGTCGGAGCCCCGCAGAAACCGGAGAGTCGGAGACGGAAGAATTCAGCGCGGGATTGCCTCATTCGGAAATTGAACTCCCAGACAACATGGTGCGTCAGCCAAGCTAGTATTGGAGCTTTCGAGCTGACATTGAGGCAGTCCTCCGAGCTGCGGTACACTGCAAACACCCAGCTGGAGCACCGTGCGTGTTCTAGCGCTGAGATGAAAAAGGACTAATGCAAGATCTGTGTCAGTGCACGCCAGGTACACCGGGACGGGTGAGTGCCTTCTTCGCACATACTCGGGTGCAGCTAAGGAACCCCGATAATAGGCCACGGGGACTTGTCCAAGTAGTGCGCGCGTTGCTGTCTTTCTTGGCGGACATTTTTTTTCTGATCGAATACGCGAAACACAGCGACTGGGTGACGCATCAGCATCGCGACACGCTCGCCTCGATTGTAGGCACCCGACATTGACGTCGTTTCTAGCCATTGCAGATGGCGAGTCCAAGGGCCGTGTCAAGTTTGAGATGACAGAGGTGCCTTCGCCCCCCTTCTCAAGCGAAAAGCCCTTGTTCTGAAAGAAAAAACAGAAGATGTTGCAGCCGTGTGGCCCTCCGCCGAGGAAAGATGAGGACTAGAGAAGAAGCAGTAGTAGCACTTTGTACTTTGTTCCGCGAAAGGAAAGCGATCAATGCAATACATATCAGAAAAGGGAAGAGTCTCAAAGCGTATATGTAACTGCTCTTTGACCGGTACCACCATTGTCTATACTATTCCTCTATTCCACGGTGGCCACAAGTCCTGCCGCTTAAATGGCCACAATGGAGGTCGCCCGCAGTCTCTCTGTCCAGTCTGCCACCGACTCTTTGCGCCACAAAGCAGCGAGCCCAGAGCCCCATTACAGACTATCTAGACTAAACTCACCCGCTGCATCCCTGCGCCCTCCATCTCTTATTTCTCGCTCCGTCTCTGCAGGAATGCCCTTTTCATTCAAGAAGGACAAGGACAAGGACCGCGAAAAAGGCACTAGGCATCACCCAAAGACACCCGATGCCAGGGCTCCCTCACCAGACGACAGACCCGCGAGTCGCTTTGCGTTCACTCTGCGGAAAAAGGTCTCGCTCGCGTCGCTTCTCTCGTCCGCGCCGAGTCCAGAGGAGAGCGCGTCGTCGTCTCGCACCTCGTCCACCTCCAGCGCTCATGTACCGACAATTGTGACTCCAATCGAGGAGATTCCTGTCCAGGAGCCTAGCGAAGAGTACGACTCGGATGACAGCGATGCCGACGAGGACGTACACGCTCCCGAACGCTTCGTCAAGAAGAACGCATGGCGCACCCGTCACAAGATGCGCCTCCACCCGTACCCCGATGTCCCGTACATGCAAGCCTACGACCCCGTCGTACTCGAGAGGTACGCAATTTTTTTCGGGGGTGGCAATCTCGTTATTTAACATTAATCAGCGAGCGGTACACGCACTACCTCCTCCGCCGGCTCGCCCCCATGACTCCCCGACATTCCACCATTACAACAACACCCCACCGGCAAGCGTCCTCGACCTCGGTTGCGGCGCCGGTCTGTGGCTGCTGGATGCCGCCCGCATGTGGCGCGCCACCCAATTCGTCGGCCTCGACCTCGTCGACGTCGCCCTCCCCGCCTTTGCGGACGGCGCGGTCCCAAACGTCCGCATCGTCCGTGGTGATTTTCTCAAGTACGCGCTGCCATTTCCCGACAGGCAGTTCGAGCTTGTCCGCATGGCGAATCTGTCGCTGTGCATCCCGATGGCCAAGTGGGAGTATGTGTTGAGGGAGGTGGCGCGCGTGCTCGCACCCGGCGGGAGGCTCGAGCTCGTCGACGACCAGACGTTTTTCCCGTATGGGGACGCCCCGGAAGAGGAGGCAATCGAGGCGGAAGGCGATGCGGACAAGGATCTGCTGTCCCCTACCCCGACGGCGCACCCGCTCCAGTCTCCTGCGCTCAGCGACGCGCTGTCCCCGAGCACTCCTACCCCTCCCTCCCGCGCACCACCGCCCACACCCGACTCGTCCGCGTTCTTCGACTCGTCTGACGACGAGGACGAAGACGATGAAGTTGATGAACCCCCGCAGGCGAGCAGCGACTCGGACGAGCCGCAGCCGCCCACGCCCGACTCTGCTTCCGAGCGATCCTCCTCCGACGCCGCCTCGACGCTCGTTGGCTCCGAGCGCGGGTCCGTCGAGTTCAAGAAGCTGTCGCTCTCCTCCCTCTCCCCGCCGCAGCTGGACTTTGAGTCCATACATGTGGGGCGGCCGTTCAGCGGCATCGAGCACTTGGTAATATCGATCCCGCCTCCAGAGCCGCTTGCCGTCGTCGATCTCACCGGCGAGGAGGGCGAGGACGGGCTACCCGCAACGCCGATCCCGGCGCGCCCGTTGCCTCAGATACCGACAGCCCCCCACACGCAGACCCACACTCACGGGTCGTCCACGTCATCCACTGCGACCTTCTCCATGCCCACCGTACCGCCCCGATCCGCATCCCGACCGACATCCACATCAAACTCCGCGCCCACTACACCCACATTCGGCACGTCCGCGTCAGCATCCCCATCCGCACCTCACTCCCACACTTCCGACACCGATGCCGACTCCTACGCCGAAGCTGCGGCGTTAGACCCCGCCGCCCCCGTGCAAGAGGAGCGGAGCGCGGGCCCGTGGAGCACCCAGCGCGCGGCCGCGCGCGACATGGAACGCGTGTTTCAGCGGATGCTTGCGGTGCGGTATGGGCTGCATACACGCCCCGCGGATGTGCTCGTGCCGGTGCTTGCGCGTGTGTTTTGTGGAGCGGGCGGGCCCAGTGCTAAGGCGGCGGCGGCGCGGGGGAGGGTGGAGAGGCCGGCGAGCATGCATCTGAAGCTTGCGCCGGTGGGGGTGGAGGAGCGAGAGGGGGTTGTTGTTGTGGAGGATTTGAGGGAGGCACAGAGGGGGATGGGGATCGCGGAGAGGGAGGGGAGCATACGGGAGAGGGACGGGAAAAGCATCAAGGCGTGGATGAGCACAATTGAGCCGGAGGGCTCGGGTTCAGGTGCGGTCGGGCGCAAGGGGCGCACGGTGAGTTGCAGGAGCCGACGCCGTTCCCGACGGGCGTCAGCGCCAAGGCGGCAGAGCGCCTCGGGATTGCGGTTGGCGCTGCGGGGGTCGCGCAGACAGTGCGGCGCCCGCCCACGACGCTGTTTGAGAGTCCCGAGGGGAGCGAAGAGGAGGAGAAGAGGAGGAGGACCAGGAGACGGATCAGTTTAGCGATCAGGATGAGAGGGGTCGCCGGTGAGTGCGAGCAGCGCCAATGGGAGCACGACAAAGCTGCCGCTGGGCAAGAATCCGTCGACGTGGGTGGCGCCGGACGAGTGGGCCGCACCGCCACCGCCACCGATTTTGTCGAGGGCGAATAGTACCAACAACGGGGGCGGTACGCTCTCGCATGCGGCCAGCAGCAAGACGATTACCGCTGCGAGCAGCTCGCGGACGATCACAGCTGCGTCTAGCACCAAGACGATCAAGCAGCTCGCGCCTTCCTCTTCCTTACCTCCCTTCTCGTCGACCTCGAATCCGCCGACACCCACCCTCCTAACACACACCCGCGGCGGCTCAAACGTCTCCACAGCCTCCGCGGCTTCTGCCGCCTCCGCCTCGTCGGGCGCGTATTCCGACTCGGACCCGGGCCCAGTGCGATTCAGCTCGGGGCGTGTGCAGCATCCGGGGTTGATCCTGTGGCCCGCGACGTTCATCCCGTTGAGCGCGCAGGAGCTCGAGATGCACGCGACGAAGCACGTGCAGACACTGCTTGGGTGTAAGCCCGCTCTGGCGGAATACGTCGCAGGCTTCGTGGACCCCGAGACGGGCGAAAGGGTGGTAAGCGACGAGGAGTTCGCGGACGCGGTATGGGGGTATGAGTGGTTAGTCCTTTTCTTTTCTTTTCATCCCGTCTCATCTCAGTTCGATCGCATTTTCTTATTATCTTTCTTTGACGTGGACCTGCATGCTGATCTTATACTTGTTTTTGATATTTTAGCTTCCGCCGCACGCGCTTCAACTGGCCGGAGCTGCCCGAGAACCGCCTCGAGGCGGAGGAGGTGGCGACGGACATACCGACGCCCGCTTCTGCCAAAAGCATGCAGAGCATGGGAATGCCGCCACGCACGCCCACTTCTGCCGGCGCGGTGGAGGCCGCGCCCAAAAGCCCAACGGACGCAAGGCCGTTTGGAAAGCACGAGCTCACGCATGTGCGGACGTTCCGGGTGTTTGGCGCGGTCAAGGGCGGGATACATGCGTCTGCGCCCCTTGTTGCCGGCCTGCCGCCCCTGCTCTAGCCTCGTACTCATCACGACTCCCTGTACATCCACTCACATCCCGCCTCCACGTCGCCGCCAACGCTCCTTACGACCCGTGTCCACCCTCACACGTACGCTCCCTGCCACGACATCTCTATCGTCTCGTCTCGCCTGCCTCGCACGCACGCCCACTATCCTTAAGCTTCCTGTCCTGTCTTACATTGTCCAGTCTCCACAGCATCTGCATGTTTCGGCGCACGCAACTCTCCTCTCGCACTCTCATTTTTCGTCTTTTTTCTATCTCTATTTCTATTGTCTCGCATGCAACCCATGGTACATATCTTATTTGGTTGCAGTAGTATACATACAGTACAATAAGTAGTATAGTTGTAGAACTGAATGGAATGGAATGGAATTTTGAATAAGTATGGGGGCGGGAGTGTGCGAGAGTCGGCGATGGTGGCTTGAAAGTGATTGGTCAAATTGTGTACGGCCACTTTCAAATTGAACGCGCGCGTTGCCTGATTGATTCCGCTCGAGGCTGTCTTCTTTCGAATGCTGCACTGCCTACTTCGAGCTTGTGAACCCACTGCAACTTTCGCTCGCCCCACGTTGGCGCAGGCCAACCAATTCGGGTAATCACCTGGAGAGTTTTTTCATCATGATATCGAGCTCCGATTCTTAACAAAATGGCACCAGGTAAACTTAGTACTAGCGGATACCGTTGGACTGTGACCTCGAACCACCTCGGTGAAAACGTGCATCTTGGAGCCGAGCAATCCAACCCTAATGTGAGTGGCGTGCACCATTCTCGACAGTTTCCCCACTTTACACTGAGGACTCGGAGGACGATTCGACTGCATTGAACCAGCGTCCCCCAAGCGTCATCATGATCATCATCGGGAGCTCAACACCTTCTTCACTTAAGTCTTACCACCTTTTTTGAATTGACGCGTGCAGAATGACTCTCTGACTTGGACGCGCATTGCACTAGTGCTGCCGAGGGAGAAAATCGTTGGCATAAGCTGTGAAACAGATCCTAATAATTCATTCTTCGGTCATTAGTGAATCTCAGAGCCCGGCCTCAAGCCCTAGGCCCGCGAGGCCAGGCCCTGGGCTTATCAGGCCGGGCCGGGCCCAGCGCAGGGCCTGAGAGGGCCCAGGGCTTGGGCCTGAGGAAGTTCAAGCCTCAGGCCCGGGCCTCAAGCCCCGGCTTTCGTACCACTTGTAATACAGGTGATATTGTGAATTTCAATGAGAGATCTGGTGCATTAATTCAGTGTTTCCTTTACAATAGCTCAGAGACTGAAAATAAACACAAATTATCAGCATTCATGGTTGAAAAGCGGCGACTGTCACTATCCGAAAATGGAAATATTTTGCTGTAATGGTTGAAATTGGGTTGAGAGTTGAGAAACCAGAGACAGTGAGCATTCCTAGGCAGATTGGAGTACCTTTATACCATTCACACACATTCTATCTCCCTACAAGCACAACTTGTTCGCTCTTGACTCAGGCCCGGGCCTAGGCCCTTGGCTTGAGGCCTGTTGCGGCTTCTTGGCCTGAAGAATCTCAGCCCAGGCCAGCTCAGGCCCCAGGCCGGGCCTCCAGCCAGCCGGCCCTGAGATCCACTATCGGTCATCTCTGCTCCCAGCGCCGTTATGATGATCTCCCTTATCGCTTCCAAAGGGTGTCCGTGAACCCTAGGCGGCTTGACCGCACACTGCAGCGGCCTTCGTAGTGAAATATAGAACGCCAGACGGCTCTTTATTTTCCACAGAGGTGGGAAATGGTGTCGACACTTATCTTCTTTTTTATTCTCTCTATGGCGACACCTCATTCTGGACTCAAGAGCCTGTTTAGTCTATTCCCGTTCATCTTCTCCATGATAATCAGCAATCAAGAAGATGGCTAGGTACAAAATTGTACTTTTGTGTGTGCCGTTTTATCGCCTTGTTCAACTCTCGGTATGTATAAATCCGAGTAGTCCTCTTCTCTCGAGCCATCTCAAGATGCTCGAAGGACTTGACAGCCTCACCTTGACTGTGGGTGCACTTGTGGCGGGGGGCATGGTGGCTATCGGTGAGAATCTGTCTGCAGGTCTTCCCATCAGAGTCCTGATTCCTCGAAGACTGTCCGCAGTTGTGGGCTTCCAAGCATTTCTCTACTTCCAGATATTCCCAACGGACACCCTGTCCTACAAGTTCTTAGTATGTATTTTTTATCTTACATTATACTCTTCCGCTGTGAACTAACATACTCCCTTCATCATAGGTTGCTTGGATTTGGTGCGTACCCCTAGTTGTGCTCAGTTCCAACTCAAAAGGTTTCTAGGCTTATCGATACTGGGCACACGATCTCAGTTTGCGCAGTCGTCTGGCAGTATGCCGTTCAAAACTTCAACAAGCCGGACATTGTACTCCAGATACTTTTGTACGTGCTGTTATTTCAAAATATGAAAAGCGCAGTCTCCTAAGACCCTTGGCAGACCATACCCGGTGCGGCTTCTTCGTAACAAGAATTCATCCCTGCTAACAACAGTTTTCAGGTCAACATAGTACTCACGCTAGTTGCTTCACTGAATGCGAATCTGTACGTTTGCGGAATCATGCCGCCTCCGCCTGTCTAATGAACCTTCAGCTTCTATGCATGGAGGATACACAAGAGTTGGTAGCTCGACCATTCTATGATGGCATTGCTCAATTTGAGCCAGTGAGCAAGTACAACTGGTGGCTCACCGGGACTATTGTGCTGTTGTGTTTAACGAGGACAGGTGCATCGTACATGATTGCTACTAGCCCGACTCGCCTTATGTTTTCGACTGCAGGACTGGGATTATGTGTGCGATGAAATTCTGAAATTATTGTGTCAGTGCTAAGACAAGATATTTACAGTCACAGCTACTGAAATGTACGTAAGATTCTTCATCTCCCAGCTTGTGCTTTCAAGTTGTCTGGCCGCGGACGGCGCCGGCATTTGCCGAATGATGTATTTCCTCTTTAGAACTTTTGATATTTTCGACGGCTCAACCATGGAATCGTCGGCCGTTCGCAAGAGAGAGTGCGGTCATATTTCCCATGTCACACCGACCACTGAGACGCCGGGCAGCCCCTCAACCTTAACCCCAATTCCGATGTAATCTTGACCATCACCACTCAACCCTCCACACATTGTTCCCTCATTATTTATTGGCGGCCGCGGCCACCGCGTCTTAGTAGTTGGTTTACTTGTTGCGGTATAGAAATGCAGAAACTAAATAAATAAATAAAAGATGCGGTCATGTGATCTGCGAGACGCGATCTCAGTGGCACTGCCACACCTCCTTTCCTTCTCGCCATCTCTCTCGCCCAGATGAGCCTCAACCTTCCCAATGGCTTAGATGGCATAATTTTTCCACCTCTCGCCAACGATCCTCCCGACGCAGATGACGTTAAGGAGGCGGTCTATTTGAAAGCTGCACTCAATCGCGAAATCTGTACTACTTGAACGCACTGTTTGCATCAGACAAGTTGCTAAACCTTCTGTCAGTGCTTCCTCACCAAGATCTTGCATCTGACGACGTCGCTGCAGTCGCGATATACGAAAACGAAATCGTAAATGTGCACGCGCTGTCCACCCACTTTGCTGCGTTGAATTCCGCCGCCGTCGCCCCTGCTGCCCCTGGCGCAGGTATCGCAGGTTAATAATCCCCTTCTGATCTACTTCCCGCTTATCTTTTCTTAGGCCCGGTTCTACCTGGAATCCCGCTCATTGTCGACATGCTTCGTCAAATGGAACTGAAAGGCGACCGAAGGCATGCAGTGGTAAGTTCTGTTCTTTTTTTTTGCATATTCGAAGAAATTCAAACACGTCATTCAAGCAAGGAAACAGGCAGAAGGGTACTGGTCACACCTGGGCCTATGAAGAGGTTTTGTTTCTGGACGGATCGACACCGTCTGTTGCTGTGGTGAGTATCGGCATCAATAATGTTGGCTATGCCTTTTGCTGATTGACGGTTACTTAGCCGAACCCGAACCCCAAAGGTGCGCCCTTGCGGATAGCCTTGCCAAAGATCTCCAACGTCGATGACATCAAAGCACTTACCCCGGCCGAATGTATCCTTTACCTGGTCGGGCATGGTCAGGCATCCCTCCCAGCACCAACTAGACATCGGCGCATTGCTGACCTTGTAGGCTGTCTGTCCCTTTTGTAGTACGTTTTCTTGTTCCTGGACTGATTTTGTCAATGGTAACAAAGGCTTATCATACCTCTCTCGTATCCTGTAAATCTGTGGTACGTTTTCTTGTTCCTTGGATTCTTCGGAATTTGTTCCTAGGCTGATTTCACCAATAGTAACAGATAATAAAGACAATCGCCGTCTAGTCTCCCGTGAAAAACAGACAACTTATGACTACATACATTTGGTGAAAACAACTAGATTTTAAATTCTTCTGGGATCGTTGCTCTTCTTCGTCTCTCAATGCGTGTACCAAGATGTCCGTGTCAGGATCCCTCGAGCCTACGTGAGTCCGAGAACAAATCATCGCGATGAAGCAAACACCATTGTGATATCTGCGGCACGATATTATTACCTTCGCGACCTCAAGCGAGGATATATGGCGTGCACAACCTTTGGCAACGCTTTCCGTTCTGATTTTCAGATGTCTCGTGCTTAGGATGCAGGAGATGGTTGACGCGGTTGTAGTCTTCGCTATCATTGACGGCCTTCGGGTTAATTTTACATCGCTCGCACTGTGGACCATCGGTGCGGGCGATCCAACAGTAGATAAGAATTGTTTTATTTGTGCAAAGTCACCACAAGAATTTCACACCTGGATGAAGATGGCTACCGTGTTGTTGAGTGTTGAGCATTCGACCGCCTTACATTCTCCGGATAATCTCTAATAGTATTTCCGGGTAGCCATTGGGCACCCGTCAAATAAGCGCATGATTCCCAAACAAGGCATTGCGATACAGCGCTTTGACCGACACGTGACCGTCATTCTCAATTAACCCACCGCCAACACTAAGCAAAAACGCTACGCAAACGGTGGAGAAATAATTTAATTGATTTTTCTCAAGTCATAACAATAGTTTTAAGGGTACGACCCACTCTGCACGCTCCCGAACCCAGGAATGCAGTTCTGGAACGCCAACGCCGCCGACCCGCTGCGAATATAGCAAATCTTGGCCGGAATGCAGTTGCCCGTGCACTCGGGGCTAAGGATAGAGGTCTTGCCCTGCAGGGTGTTGAACGTGGTGACGAAGGTCGAGTTGGATTCCATCGCTGCAGACGTATGTGTGAGCAAGCGCGCGCGTGAGTAGAAAAGGAAATGTACCCTCAGTGACCAAATGCCAGAAAGTCGCGTTGAGCGGGTCGCTCGGCCCCCACCCAGACACGCCGGGCCCGTATGTGTCGCGGGTGCTATACTCGAGCGCATACGACGGGCCAAACTCGACCTGGGAGTCAAGCGCGGGGAACGAGCTGACGTCGCTGCGCCAGGTGTACGCGTCCAGGATGTCGAATGTCTGCAGAGACGATGGTGAGTGGGCATACGAGAGAGGCAATCGAGTGAAGCGCGCGGACCGACGAATCGACCTCGTACATCCGGAAGCCCGAGTTGATACGCGAGCCGGGCGTGATGGAGGGACCAATCTACACGCCATTAGCATTGTGACGTGGGCGACGGGACAGACATGCGCACCCAAGACGTGACCAACGCGTTCTCCGCCGAGATATTCGTCCCGTTGTTCGCGTAGAAGATCGAGGCCTGGTCTTCGTGCGTGTGGCCGAAGAAGATGTCTGGGCAAGTCAGTCTTTGACATTTATAGAGGTAGACGGGACGCACTGGCAATGACGTGGGGCGAGTAACGGTCGACAATCTGGTAGAACAAGTCGGTCGGGTTCACGAGGGCTAGAAGAAAAGTCAGGAGGAACATCAAGTTAACAGACGCCCGGAAACGCGTACGGTTCGTTCCATCCCAGCCAGAAAGGACGTGTCCTATGATCCAAACACGATCCCCCGCGTCCTCTGCCTCCTGCAGCTCGTCCGTCAGGAAGCGGAGCATGCCCGAGTTGTCCGGCGAGTCGAGGTTGATGTAGTTGAAGTAGTTGGCCCTACAGCACGTCGGTACCCGCCCACAACTCAGAAGTAACATAAACGACGTACTTGTACCACAAGTCGGTATTCAGCGAAATTATCCGCAGGCCATCCTGTCGCTTGACCATATACGCAGAGTAGTGCGCCTTCGCGAGTGCGATCGCGCTCGCGGGGAGCCAGTCCTCGTGCTGCCACAGGGCCGCGAGATGGTCGTAGTTCCTGCGGTAGTCGGTCAGTAACCGAATGCTACTGAAGGCGGTTTCATGCGACGTACCAGCTGAATTGGCTCGCAAGGGCACCACCGAGCGAGTGCGGCGCGTCCTGAGCCTGGTTGTACGAGTCGTGATTGCCCAGCACAGCGTACACCGGTCCGGAACCCAGGGTCTTGCGGAAGAGGTCGTACAGAAGCGACTGATGATTCCCGTGAGACCTTAGTATCGAGAGAGACAGAAAAACGGACCTCGGTATATTCTACATACGCGCGAGACAACTGGTTATCCGGGTCGTGCGACACCAAATCCCCAGTGTACACGGTGAAGTCGAAGCCGCTGCCCTCGGTGCCCGTAAGCGGCGGAATCGCCTCCATGGCGGCCGTGACGAGTGAGATCGGGGAATCACTGTCCTCTCGGATTAGGCTTGTTTCTGAAATGTACGTACTAGTCCTTACCAAAGGAACGCCCCATATCGCGGCGCAGCGGAAATTGTGACGTTCAGGCTAGCGGAGTGGAAACTGTTCTTGCGGCAGCATGGGGACCCAGAGGTGCAGTTAGCCTCCGAACCGGTAGCATAGCGCGGGTCGATGTGGACGTCGGACAGATGCAAGACCTTGAGGCGCTCCCCGCTCGGCTTCTTGGGTGCAGGCAGGGGATTGGGCTTGGGCTTGGCGAACCAGGCGGTGAGGTTGAGCGGCGAGGCAGGCGGGAGAGGGCAGAGGCCGAGGAAATTTTGGCAGAGCATCTGGCCATCATATCCGCCCACGTTGGCATTCGCGATGACTTGCGTGATGACCGACCCGAGGGTGAGGCGGCTGTACTGCGTCCCACACGCGGAGTTGAAGTTGAAATGGAAGCAGAGCTGTACCGCGAGCTCGGGTCCGCTCTCGGGTGAAGCCATGGCGAGGAATTTTGCGACTTCCAGACCAGCCTGGCACCGCGCGCAAGTGTTCGTGCCGAACATGGGATTAGTCGAGATTGCGATGATTTGGTCAAAGGCGGCTTTGAGCAACTGCGAGGAAGACGCGGTCGGGGGCAGCGGGTGCGGGTCCGTAGTGTCGTTGGTTGGGAGGGTGTCAGGGCTGCATTTATTCTTGTGGGTGAAACAAACTTTCCGCGTATCCTCCTCCACTTACCTGGTCAAGGAGAGCGGGTATACCACATTCTAACAAGAAAACGCGTTGAAATGCATTCAAATGCAGCCGCGTTTGTCGCGTACCGTTTCAACTGGGTCCTTAATCACTGGCTGGACTTGCGAGGCAGTCTGTTTTGGATCATTGTAATATTTTGTGAACATTGAGGTCGGGAATGCGCCAGGAGCAGTGAATGCGGACGGGGCGCTCTGGGCCGAACTGGTACCCGCCGCAGCGAGAACCGCGGCCACCAGAAGAGATTGCAGCATTACCCAGGACCACATCTGGGGATTGAACAGGCGCGCTGGCAGTACATTTATTTTATACTCGGCCGGGACCAGACAGATTGGGTAACAACTTGACACGAACGTGCTAAGCCCTTTGCCGAGTCGCATGATGTTGGCCGTTCAAGTTGCCGTTAACGGTGCCGTATTTTTCTTTCCTCACCGTCTACAGCCATGAATGTCGTTTGCAGAATCCGAGACGGTCATGCATTGGATCCCATTGCCCGTGGAAAGTCGCCAACCTCTTTCGTCGTTCTTCCGAAACCCTATCGTAATATACAAATGATCATCATTGGGGTGGACGGCATGGGAAGTGCTAACGACGGTCCAAATGTCAGTCTCTCGCAGAATAACACGTTGGTGTTGGAGAGGTGCGCTCAAGAATGATTGCTCTTGGCATTTTTCAAGGGGAAGTGACAAAAATCCTGTGGAATCTGGACATCTCCTCAACTCATGGACTTTGCGAGTCTC
This sequence comes from Mycena galopus ATCC 62051, assembly GCA_014925785.1. Classification (NCBI taxonomy): domain Eukaryota; kingdom Fungi; phylum Basidiomycota; class Agaricomycetes; order Agaricales; family Mycenaceae; genus Mycena; species Mycena galopus. The sequence continues at coordinate 800,297 of WIQG01000026.1, forward strand.
CTTTCGGGCATCGAACTTTCGGACTGGGATCCAGGCCGGCTTGGAAAACAGCGACGCAACTAAGACTGAACCGCCATAGGACAGAGAGACTCTTCGGCTCGGATGACTGCTGCATTGTACTCAATAGTCTGCTCCCTTCTCGGTGACGGTCTAGCCAAGCTTTATACAGCGTCCCCGGGCCTCACGGAATCCAAGATTCATTCTGGCCCGAGGATAATTTCCACTACAAGACAAGATTACAAGCACATATTAAGGCCCGCTTGATTAACCCGAAAGTATTGAGCCCGAGCTCCATGTTGACTGAGGAGGCCCCAGGTAACCCAGGTTTGCTAAACCTCGCCCGGGGACATATCTGTGATCTTTCAAAGTTCCTGTATCTATCCTTTCAAAGCCAGGTCCCTCTCGTTCTCTTGCCCTTCTTCCCCTCCTCAAATTTCCGAGGAGCTGCCTCCCGCGGCTTCCTGGTGTCTTGTCCCCCCGCCTTTCGTTCCCTCCATCGCCGACTTGTGTGCGTTTCTTTTTTCCCCGAGCCCCAACTCTCCTGCCTCCCGCTCTTTCAATCACAATTACGAAGCTGAAACGAGAGTTTTTCTGACGAGACTCGCAGATCGCAGGGCTGATAATTCACTTGTCTCGGTCATAGCATGTACCAAGTCAAAAGTACGATCAAAGGAATGAATATAAGTACAAAAATCAGGCGGACAGCGAGTCCTCCGAGAGCGATCCATCCTGCTGTGAATTTGATTCTGTTCTTGTCAGTGAGCTGTGCACGAGTACACTCAGAATTCTTCACCTTCGTCTTTCAAGGCCAGTTGCAGCGCTTCGGGCATACGATGCAGATGGTGGCCTAGACACCACGAAAGGTTCATCTCCTGAGAGCCTACGAGCTCAAGAACGACTTTGACATTGTCGGCGATGCGAACGATCAAGCATATTTCCTGAGTGAAAACGTGAGCCGGTGAACAAAGCAGTGAAGAGGATATAATGCGTATACTAGAATACTGTCCTCGCAATCATAACATCGCAACTTTTAGTTACCCGGTAGCTCCCAGTCGGTGTCCAGTTCGGATTGTAACGTGGGCGAAGAGCGTAACCACGAGAGAGCAGAAATGGCTGGTGTTCGACCATTTCTCAATCTCTTCGAGACCGTAAAGAGCACGAAGCTTTGCCAGTGCTTCCGGGTCCTGCCGGGTGGTGACATGGTCGGAACGAGTCAGCCTGAGAGCAATCTGAGACTCAGTGAGAGTCTTATTAAGAGTGGTTCAAAACGCGGTGCCAAAACGAAACTTGCGAATATAGGGGCTCGACTCAGATAGGGGCCTGGGAAACCTTTGCCGCAAGGCATCGCGCTTTGTTTTGTGCGCTGCATTGCGCCCCTAAGACTACTTATGCCTCGACTTCAGAACTCCGAGGTGGAGCAGTTCCTTCAACGCGTCTCTGCACTATCCAATGCTTCAAATGCTTCCCTCGACGATCTGTTGAAGCCAGCCATCGAAATCGAATATGAATTACGCAACCTCTTTGCCACTGACAAGTCTCATGGACGCCTAGCAGATGCCCACGTTGGACTCGTCGACGTGTTCAATGCGCCGGACGCAATCCGCGCCACTCATGCACGAGTCGTTCAAGACGATCAAGAGTGCCATTACATTATGCCTTTGACCAAGGAAACGAGACGGTTGGATGGACCGTGTATGATTCATGAGCTTTCTGAATTTGAAAAGAACTGGGATGTTTTCACCGAGGGATTACTTTCGCAGCTTGATTGGAACAACGTCGTCGCTGCTGGCGGTGCGATCCTTGCATGTCTCCAGCCACTCCCCGAAGGAGTCAAAGGCTCAAAGCGCAACATGCGGAAGCATTACCATACTGCTGCCTATCCTTCATCGGACATCGATATATTTCTATGGGGCCTTTCACTTGAAGAGGTGTGCCATGATTTGGCTACCCGGGACTCTTTTTTTGAATGACGGCGTAGACCGAGGCCAAAATCAAGGAGATTTACCAGGCAATTCGAGAGGCCGTTCCACACGAGGTGACGTGCGTGCGCACGAAAAACGCCGTGTCGATACATTGTGCGTTGCAATTTTCATTTCAACTCGAAACCAAAGAACAGGATTCAACGACCAACAGCGCAGTACCCTTACCGTCCAGTGCAGATTATTCTACGCCAATATAGCAGCCCAGCTGAAGTGCTGGTCGGGTTCGATGTCGATGCAGGTTGTTGTCTATATGACGGTTCGTTGCTCCTTTTCGTCTCTCAATGCGCGTACCAACATGTCGTGTCAGGATCTCGTGTCTACGCGAGTCCGAGAGCAATCGTCGCGATGATGCGCCAAGCAAACACCATTGATCCCACCAGACGCTCATCATCTTATGAGATTCGGCTGGCTAAGTATGCTGCCCGCGGCTTCGAGATTTATTACCCTGAGTTCAGGCGAAAGGACGTCGATCCCACCGTAAGAGAACACCCCTACTTACCCAATTTCCCTGCTAACTATAGCTAGATTTATGAACGTCCCCTTGTGTGCACCGAAGGCCTCGCCCGGTTACTCGTTCTAGAGAAGGTCGCAGACTCGAAAGCACACCGCAGGTTCCTAGAGTCCCGAAGCGGCCTTCGAAGGCAGCCAAAGAAGGAGCCGATATATAATCGGCCTGAAGCACGCCTCAAAAGCGATCTCAAAGCTGAGGTGTGGTCGATCGAGACGAGTGGCTATGATGTATTGTCCTTGCACGTCCCATACGGGCCAGGCTGGGACGCTGGCAAGATCAATAACCTCGTCTACCAAACTGTGAGTTTCCTGCGTAGGATAAGACCACTCTGATTTCATAATTCATCAGGACCTCAGCATGAACTGTGAGCTATATTTCCAGTGTCGACTGCATGGTCTCATGAGTATACTTAGCTACGGTCTTTCCCAAGAACAAAGGGCAGCGACTTCACCGCCATCCGGCATTTTTCGGAACGGCTGAGGAATGCATGGAGGATTGCTGCGGCGTGGGTTCATCTACCGGGTGCGACGTAAACTTTATTGATTTCGGACTAGACTTGCCCTGAGCCCATCGACGAGGACCAACGCAAGGCGCAGGAAGAAAATGACCGGCACCACATCCGCGGCCGCATTTCGTGAGATACAGTTATATCATTCCCGAACTAAAACTTACTCTCGGCAGATTCGTCCCAATCAACTTTGGGCGGAAATCCTCACCCGGTAGCTCCAAGTCCGTGGACGAGGCCGAATGGATCTCCCAAACCTACATCGGTCCCACCGAGCTCTTCACCGCAATTGCGGCTTGTGATCGAGCGGCGGTCTCCAAACTGCTGCAAAAGATTGATTTGAATCGCCGGGATCATGTTGGTCGCACACCTCTGCACATGGCCATCCTCTCTGGCGCGCCCGACATTGCTTGTGATCTAGTGCACGCGGGTGCCAGAATTACCGCGCAGATGGTCGACGGAAGGACCTCTCTGCATCTGGCAGCCCAGCAAGACCAGCTGGAAGTGCTTCGTACGGTTCTCGAGCGCAGTGCTATCAACGAATGGGCCTCGAAAGTGGATAGCAACAACGAGGAGACGCTTCATGACATTCACTGCGGCGAAAGGAGTCGTTCGTCCGAAGACGACTGGTCGTCTGAGGACGATGAGGGTGAACTGATGAAAGCGGGAATAGCGGCAGTCAAAAATGCCAAATCGCTCGTCCCTTCGAAGGTGTCCATTCCTGATACACATGAAGACGAGGTTGTCCCTGATGTCGTTGACATCAACGGAGTCGACTCGGACTTTTCCACTCCGCTCTGCTACGCAATTTACTTTTCGTCTCCACCTGTCATCGAGGCCCTCCTCAACGCTGGGGCAAATGCGACCTCTGTGTCCCTCACTGACGATGAGCTCGCCGTACGACAGCGATCGCAGGCGCACAGTTCGGAAAAGATATCTCCGCTGGTCGTATTGCCTCTTGCCCTCACGCTCTTGGTCGAAGACGAAGATCGCGCATGCGAGATAGCCGAAAGACTTGTGTCAGCGGGCGCATCTTCATCTGTATCTGATGAAAAGGGCATTATTTTCCACCAAGCAGTCGCTGCAAACAAATGCAAGCTCGTGAGCACCCTTTTGCGCTGCGAGCCTCAAGCCGTGGATTTACCCAGCTTTGCACTGGGCGGCGGGGCGATAACTCCTCTGGTCACGGCTGTGCACAATCGGAATTATAGCATGCTTGCGGTGTTACTGGCCCACGGAGCGAAAATCGCTGCCCCCCAACATAATACAACGAGGTTGGTTTTCACAACATTCAAGGCATCTATTGATCCATTTTCATACAGATCACAGCTGGAATATAGTTCTATCCAGTACCACGACGTGTATGACTGGAAATACCATCCGGTGGAGACTGCAATTGCTTTGCAAGATGACGTTGCTCTGTTGCTGATATCTCTTGGCGGACAAGTCGACTTCATCCCGGGCGGATATCAGAGTCCGCCCTGGTCAAATCCATCTGGAGAATCTGGAGAAGGATTGAAGCTCCTTGAATGGATTCACCGGGCCATCGATTCACTTTCCAATTCGGTTTTACCACATGCACATGCACCTGCCAGGTCACAATTTACCAAGACTGAAGCAACTCCTACGGAGTGGTCAAAGTACTTGACTGGCATCCTGCCTGAACAGGAACGCACCGACTCACTGAAAGAATACTACGAACGCGAGAAAACAAGACTCAATTCGCTAAAGGACTACCTTGTCGCCGTCGGCCAGCTGATCCCAGGTTATCGAGACGCTGCACCGAGGCAGGACCTCCAATCCACCCCTGCTGCACCAGCGGGAGCATTCTATTCACCGATCCATTCTTACCCTTCGCAGGTTCGATCCAAGTATAATCGCCTCTGCTCCGTCGATGCCCGCATGGTCGGAGCATGGGGGCGCTATGTAACCTCGGCGGTGGACTCTGCCCAGGACAGCCTGTACGACGAGCTTTTTGAAGCTTGTTTTGAGGGCTCAAATGAAAGAATTCAACAAATGTTCGCACCTGGCGCGGCATCCATCAATAAAGATACCTCGACCTTTTATGTTTCTGTTGAGATCACTGGCACAGGTTCCTAATCCACGTCTACCTACCAACATTCAATCTCATTGTGACCTGCAGGGATCACTCCGCTGGTTGCGGCAATTGCTGGGCGTCACTGGGATACTGCTCGTCTCATTATTACCATTGCCGACCTTCAATCCGTGGGAAAAAATTCGACGCGATTTCCAACCGACCGCATTGATTTGGGTTCGTTCTGCATCCACATCTATTTTTGTCTGACATTTTCAATGCAGATCATGGCGACAGCACTTCGAACCAGTGTGACAATGCAGCAGCTAAATTCGTGGACAGCACCGAGAAAAACAGCACTACCCAATGCTTCCCCTCCAGTCTCTTGCTTTCAAAACATGTTTCTTTTCTCCACAGTAAATGTTGTCTACTGGTGAAAGCAGTTTGCGACAACGACTTGGAGGCATTCATCAATATCGCCGATCTCTACAGATATTCATTCCCTCCTGTTAACTTGGACGCCGAGCCCTCGTTGCTTGCCACAATTCTCGCACAGGATAGGCCGGAAATGTTGGATGAGTATATCAGACGCAGTGGGCTCGAAATCGCCGTTCCGGAAATGGAGGAGGCGGTGGTGAACAACGGGAATGATGTATATTCAGGACTATCCGTCCATGGCCAGAAGCAAATATCCGTGCACAGCCGGGAACGACTGCACCTTACTTGGCAAAGTGAGGTTCCAGTCGTGGAGAAAAAATATGTTCCAGGCTCGCAGCAACCCGTTCCGCTGCTCCGGCAGGCTGCTATGGCAGGTGCATCCAAAATCGTCGAGTATCTGGCTGGAGAGGGGCCTCTCTCCGCATGTCGCTTCTACGCATTGAGCAACAGTGATGCACGTGCGCAGAGTCTTCGGCGGGTACCCGATCTCAAGGAATTGCTGCCTGAATTGCTGGGATGGACCATCACCCCGCTTGGTGAAACAGCGTTGTTCGCAGGCATAGAGGGCGGGAGCTTGGCGGTTATCAAGACACTCACCTCGAAGTCGCCGAACTTAGTGGCTTCGGAAAGGTACAGACACATTCGTTTCAATGCAGCCGAAGCCAACATCTATCTTCAGGATCCCGGGCTTCGGGGTGAACGCCGTCATGTTCGCGATCTATTTGGACTGTGACACCGACCTTATCGATTTCCTTCTCGACCAGTCCATCTCTCCGGCTGTTTTGGATGAGATCAATAGGTGAGTGTAGTATCTCTTCATTGTCTCGCCGATTAATTTGATTGCCAGATTTAACATTTTCCACTATGTTTGCGACAAAAACTACACAGCGCTGCTCAAACATTTGCTGTACAAGCTGCCCCGTGGTGTCGTGGAGGATCTTCTCACCCAGCAGTCCAAAGGACTTCTTCAGACCGTAAGCTTTTCTACTTGAGCCCCCTCATTTTGTCTTCATCTGACATCCACAGCCCATGCATATTGCTGCGCAGAAGGGGCATGCCGAGGCCGTCCGCACAATGCTCGAGTTCTCAACTGCCAGTCTACACATCCGAGACGCCTATGGTTCGACCGCACTGCACCTGGCCGTTCAGGAAGGGTTCCCCACTATCAGCAACCATATTATCAATGCCGCACCGGCGGACCTTGGCGTGGAGAATGGTGTTGGCCAGACGCCACTTGAGATAGCCTTTCTCCAACAGCTTATCCTGCGGGATCCAGGCGCATACCAGGTCTATCGCAAGCAAGAGGCGCCCGCGCGGCTACCGCGGGCTGACCAGTCGCATTCCCTTCAAAACCGGAGCAGCCCACGGGATGTGTTGGACTCCCCGGCGCTCAGAAAGACACTGGAGCGCCTTGTGCGGGAGGGAACACTTCAAACAGAGAGTGTACTCGGCATAGAGCTGTTTGCGTTCGCGGACAAACTGGAAGAAAAGTGCGCTGCCCAGAGCCACACGACAGCCGAGGACCAAGACGAGCAGGCGCGCGCGCAGGGGGGCGACTGCAACGGCCGTTACTACGGCCCCGATAAAACGAAGAACGCCTCGCGCACACTCGCGACTGTGCGAGCTGGGGTGATGAACTACGCCCCGGTCGCGCGGAAACACGTAAATCTTGCGGAGGTGCAGGCATCCGTCGAGACCAGTCTCGCACGCGCGAACATGGGAGCTGAAGACGCGCGCGATGGAGTGTACATCCCCGTCCCGCACGTAGGTCCAATTCAGGGCAGCCTGGCGTACCAGACCATGCACGGCGGCTCGCACGTGCACGCACGGGCGTTTTGGCCGTGGGGCCGCAAGGATAGCGCACGGGCATTTTTGCCTTGGGGCTGCAGGAATTATGAGTATTTTTGAATCTCCCAGCGTCAAATGCCACAATGGGCCTATCTTTTGTACCAGTGTACAGTATAATTGTATATAGAAGGGTCATCATCTAAATAATCTTACCAGTTCAAGGAAGAAAAGAAACACAAAACATAGTTCTGGTAGCCTACGAATCAGCCCCGGTGCTGGAGTTCTCCACGACGGCCAGGTCTACACTTACCACGCAAAATTCCCCACCACACGATCAAAGTCCTGCAGCCACTTTTCGACCAGGATTTGCCGAACCAAACTAGTATGAAAAGACGAGCTCCTACCTTTATTTGTGAAGCTCATTTTTCTCAGAACCGCATTGCGCAATCCGAGTTTGGGACGAGGATTTTAATATCAATTACTTTTTCTAGAAGCACACATACGATCACACAAATCACTTCAAATTTTACCGCCGAGGAGCGCCTCTGCCTCTGCCTCTCAGCGCCCGCTGAGCGGTACCCGGTGGTGCCCTTGGCCCCGGATTTTGCTAGGTCACGATAAGCGGGAAATCGGTATAAAAAACATTTGTCGACACATACCGCTTCGCTCTGAGGATTCCTGACCGTCTCGTCGATGCTGAGAATCAAGCACGCCGCCTCCGAGGCACTCGCGATAGCGTTGGTCTTGACCAGCGACGGCTCCCACACAAACGCATCCATGTTGTCCCGGACGCCCGACGCCCCGTCGACATCCACACCCGCCCATTTTTCGCCATTGGCATGCTTCATCCGCAGTTTGTTGAGGATGTCGGTCGAGTCGATACCAGCGTTGTCGCAAATCTGCCGGGGAATGATTTCTAGGGCTTTGGCGAATGCTGTCATGATGAGTTGCTGTTTCCCCGGAATGGAAAGAGCGTGTTTGCGGATGTGGGCGGACAGGTCCATCTGAATTTGTAATTTGTGGGTTAGCACGAAGAAAATAGGAAACACGTCTGCACAAACCTCTATGGCGCCACCACCGGCGACAACCTCGCCGTTTTTCACCGCCCGCTTGACCACCATGATCGCGTCGTGCAGACTCCTCTCCACCTCTTCCATGAACTGGTCTGCACCTCCGCGCAGTACGAGAGTACACGTCTTGGATTTCGGGCAATCCTCAAACAAGTTGTACCGCTCGCCGCCGATTTGCTTCTCCTCAAAAGAACCGCATGTCCCAAGGTGCTCGCGCGCGATATCCGAACACGTGGATTGGATCGCTCCGCCAGTGGCCTGAACGACTCGGCGCAGATCCCCTGCGGCGACACGCCCCGCGCAGAAAATATCGCGATCAGCGAACCATTGTGTTGCGAGATCGCCGATGGGGAGTTTGCTGAGAACAACCTTGGCACCGGTCTTCTCGATGGCCTGCAGTTTTCTGTAGATGATTTCCCATTCCGCGTTGACAATGGCCTGATAATCGGACACGGCATTTACGCGGACCTCGGCATTGTCTTTCTCGGCTTTGAGCTCGAGCTCGACGTTCAAGCAGACGATGAGGGGGTTGCGGAAGGATTTGGGTTGCTGCTCGGCACCAGCATATGTGAACGTCTTTTTGAATGCTACACCCTTGATGAGGAGCGAATCCTGCATGCCTCCACCGGCGATTTTCTTCACACCGATTAACGACTCGTCCAGGTCATTTTGGTCTAGGCATTGGACGGCGTCGACGACCATGTTAGAGAAGAAGGGTTTTTCGGAATGGATGAGTTTCGAGGACATGGAGGTTGAGGCACATTTCAAGAGGAGAGATCGGAACCGCCTGAACAAAATGAGCAAGTTTGAAAGAAACTTGGTTTGGGTGCACGCACTCTGGATCTGACTTGTCGACCGTTATTTGTATCGCCTTTATTCGTTCCAGGGCCTAGAAAGCCCAGTTGAAAATTTGGAGACAATCCAATGAAATGACGCGTACCATTTTGGACGCCTGTCGGAATCCTTTCATTATAATATGCGGGCTCACACCTTCCTCGATGTAGCTCCGGACTTCCTTCAATAGCTGCGCAGCGAGCAGGACCACGCTAGTCGTCCCATCGCCTACCTCTGCATCTTGGGCGCGCGCGATGTCGACCAAAGTTCTAGCCGCCGGATGGACAATATCCAATAATTTGAGGATTGTCGCGCCATCGTTGGTGATCTGAGCGTCGCCCCGATCGGAAACAATCAGCTTGTCCATTCCCCTCGGTCCAAGCGTGCTGGCCAAAGTTTCCGAGATCGCAAGACATGCTGAGATGTTGGAAAGCAGTTGCGGGTTTCCCTGCGATGTATCTGTGCCCTCCCGGAGGAGGACAACCGTGGGTTGCTGTGAAATATCTGAGGGAACGCTAGCAGAGTATCGCGAGCAATCCGCACCATTGGGAGACCGCGTTGCATTTTTGAAGGAAGCAAGTTGAAATTTTGCGCCTGCTTGGCAAAAGCCTTACTGTGACCCGCGAGTGTGACCTACGCGTCTTGGTCTCCAATTTACGCGTCAAGGGATTTACGCGACGCGCAAGAACCATGAACAATACCAATCCGTCCAACCAAGAATATTACATTACATTTTTGTACACTCAAAATCTAGTCAAAAAGTGAAATACTCGAGTCGTCCACTTGAACTGGACTGCCTCCCAAGCTCACACCGCATTGCTGCATAAACGCCAGCCATGCGGCGTCCATCCCCGACTCACTCGTGAGACCCAGTTCCACCATGGCGTCTGCCCCGCTTCCATTCGCCACCCCGTCCATCCCCATCCCCATCTGCAGCACATCAAACTGAGGCAGAGGCGGGATGTCCTCGGCGAACATGCCGTATAGGTCCTACAAGACTCAACACACAACGAAGGAACAAAAGCCGAGTCGCCCACCTCAGGGATCCCAGCCATTCCCACCATCGACTCGTCTATATCGACGTTCATATCTGCCGCGACGAGTTCAGCCAGCCACGGGAACTCGTCCTTCACACTACTTGCGTCGCCCACCGCAGGGTCGGGGCTCGAAGCAGAAGGGGATCCAGCTGTGAGATTCGGAGTGTCTGGCGCCGAACCCGACCCCGACTTCGCGGACCCAGACTTTGTACGCCGCTGCTTGTGCTTCAGCGCGAGCACGCGAGTCTGCCCGCCGAAGATCGCGAGTTCGTTAGCGACAGCGCCATCGGGGGGTGCGGTGTTCCCCTCAGGCGTCGGTCCTGTGGTAGGAACGGCGACGGCGAATTGCGTGTACGCGCTCACCGCGCGCTCTTTCAGCTTGGTGAGGACCCCCTGCGGATACGATTGGCCACACAGAATAACCGTCGAAAGAAACAGAACCTACTAAGGCGAGCTTCGCGCGGTGCGACTGCTTCGCGGAGCGCTCAAAGAGGTCAACCGCAAGCCCGAGATCGAGCAAGGCGCTGGACGCGAAGTCACTCTTGGGCGAAAGTGTAACAACAGTCCCCGCAATAATCTGGGCCAGCATGTAGTCATGAAGGGAGGCAAAACTAAGAGACACGCACCGCCGCAGAGAACATCTGGTGCAAAAGGAACCAGACGCGCATCGCCATCTCGGCATTGCGGTCAAACTGGTACGCCGTACCTTTAATAATTACACTGGCGGAACGGTACGCGGTGAGGAACGACGTCGCAAACGGGCTGCGCAGTGGGTTGGAGGGGAAATCGAGCATCGCCTGCGCGAAGAAGCTTCGGTGCAGGTAGATCATCGCTGGAGCAGCGCTGATCAGTCATTCGGTCCGTTTCATAAGAGATGAAAGGCGACACACTGACTGCACGGTATTGGCCGGCATAGGCACCACGCAGGCTCTCAGCGCTGGAGTAATACTCTTCCTCCCCGTCCGCGCGAGTAGGGTATCTGTAAAAGCACAGTTTTAGATGGCCGAGGCGCGTATAGTGGTTGGCAGGCGCACGGTCTGTACGAGTCAGGCATGCTCAGTTCGCGCACACGACGGTCGAGCTCGAGCACGGTGGTGTATCCCGGCGGCCTCGCAGCGAGCGTTGCCTCGGCGAGTGCCATCCATATATCACGGGCAAAGTGGTACTTTGAGCGCCAGACTGGTGACATACGAGTCACGAAAGCCAAAAGGGAAAGGAGAGAACCACGTACAGCCAGGTCGCACCTTGCCGTCGTCCATTGGCGTGCTCTCTTCGTCTTCAGGGTACTCGCAGTCGACGAATGACAGGTGGATCGCTGGTGGGCGACCCAATGCAAGGCTCTAAGGGTAAAGTCTAAGACTCTGGTGCGTCCATGAAATAGACGTGATGCGTACATGTGAAACGTCTGCGCTAAATACCTCCCAGAACAGGGTCCTGCGCATCTGCACCGTCTTTTGGTCCCCGTACCACCGGGCGCTATCGCGATCTGTATCGACATGAGTAGGCGCCGCTCATGACTCGCCCAGACTCACGCAGTCCTATCTAAATTGAAGGAGCCGATGAGGGAAAATCGACGTGCAGGATGGCGAGCGTACACTCTGTGCCAATTTCGCAGCAATGCTCATGAGACACCACGCGCTGTTCCGCGAGTATTTCTTTCCCGCGTGAGTGTGATAGGTCGCCATCAGCCCTATCGCCCGCACAGTGTCAACGAGGGGCGAGTCGTACACGGCGTGTAGCCCGAGCGCCGAGCGGCCTGCGCCGTAAAAGCGCTCCGCTTCTGCACTGTACGGTGGCAGTCGTAGGTCGAGCAGCGCGCCGAGCGCGAGGGTGAAGAACAATGTCGCGAGCGCGTGCGGCGCGTCCGAGTCGCCATCTCCCTCCGTGGCGTCCGGTGCGTAGATACCCTGGAGAAACGGTCCTAGTAACTCGTCGCGCTTAATCGGGCGAAAGAAGAGCGCGCCGTGTCCGAGATAAGCTTCACAAAGTTCAACCGCGCGTGCGTATGGTGGTAGGAGTGTCCGTATGTGCCGCAGCTTCGAAGCAAGGAGTCGGCCGGAAGGGAAAACGTCGCCGATCTCCGCAATATCTTGGGGTAACGGTGGCTCAGTGTCAGATGCGTTGTCTTCATCGTCCGAGCAGTCTTCGGCCTACAAACAAAGGGCGTGACCATTCAGAGATAAAACAAACCAAGTAATATATTCGACTTGCAACGAGGAGCGTTTCTGACCCAGCTGAGCGGCCAAAGTACTTGACCTCACCTGCGTTGCCCAAAGTCAAGGTGCCGAGTGCATCGATTATGGCAGGATCTTCCTTCACCGGGGGATCGGGGTGCTTCGGTGCTTCTGCTGCGAATTTGATGCTGAGTAGATCTATGGTAAGCAAGGGATGCCGCTCATTTGAGACGACGGCCTGGAGAATTGCCAGTGCTTCCTCGAGCTGGCGTATACGCTGGCTCATGTCAGCTATCTTCGCGTGTAACTGGTCTGTATCGGCCAGGATAAATCTTGTAAAAAAACCCTTCAGCGAAAGCAACTCAGCAGAGGAATATTCGAGCAGCACCTCGTTCCCTGGCCCGCAGATAGATTTCCTGTTGTCTCGTAAGTCATATGAACCTCGAAGTGGATTGTGAAATAAAGTCACCTAATGGGCAGATGCTCTCGCATCCTCGGCGTACACACGAACCACACGGTACGCTCTTGTCGCACTTGAGCTTCAATCTTCGACATTCTGAGACAAGTGTTCATGATTTGGACCGTGCTGTGGAATGATACCTAGGGGTAAATCTACCTGCGCACGATAATTCTCCTCGAAGCCGTTTCAACTCGATGTCTTTCTGCTCCTCCTCGGTTGCTGGGCGCCGTGGTGCACGACGTGCGGGAGTCTTCCCAGTATTGTCGACAGGCATGCAGCCTTTTCACTGGCAGCACAGTTTTTTCAACACAAGAACCAGAGCACAGCAGAAGAGACCAAAGCACAACAAAAGAGGCGCAAGTCAATAGTCTAATATCGCGTCGAGATCGTCACCGAGGCCACTCAACTTGAGAGAAAGAGAAGAGAGGTTAGTACGGAGCTGATTGAGTCGGGCCGGTACCCCATCGGCAACTCATTACGGCCCAGCATAAGTTGCCGGTGAAGATTAATTATAACTCGGGCTCTCTGAGATCCGAGGATTAAAATTCACGCATTCAGATAACCAGTTGGTTGCAAGTGGATTTATCTTCTGGTTGCGCAACTCGATGGAGGCGCGCAGAATATTGAGCCCGAGTGTCGTGATAGGGCACAAGATCGCAAGCGAACCCTCATGCCAGTGACCAGACACTCAAGCTTCAGGCCTCAGGCCTCAGGATTCAAGGACGTGGCCATGCGCATTATATCCATGACCGATCACTGGCCATGACCTCAGAGAAAAAGATATTTTCGCCGGCATTTAGTCTGAGAGACTATAACGCGAAAGAAAATAGCATGCAGCCCCGCAGATGCATATGCACATATCATAAGAACACCATAAGAACGTAAGATCTAAGCAGAGATGGTGACCTCGACCTCGACACCGGGCTCCAAGCTGATGCTGGTCTGCAGGGAAAATGTTAGAACGGCGTTTTGGCACAGGCCAGAGAAGCGCGTACGATCTGCTTGACAATCTCGCTGGAAGAGTGCAGGTCAATGAGGCGCTTGTGCACCTTGAGTTCGTAGCGGTCCCAGGTCTTGGAACCCTCACCGCAGGGCTGCGTAGATGGTCAGACATCAAGCCAGAGATTCAACTGAGATGACGCACCGTCTTACGGGTGGTGATGCGGAGAACCTTGGTGGGGAGACGCACAGGGCCCTTGACGCGGAGCTGCTTGTCCTTGGCCCGGTTGATGAGGTCGGCCGAGACTGGTGCTCATTAGCTAGCCGTCGCCGCAAGACACAAAAGCCCTACACTTCTCAAGGTTCTTGACGTTGCTGCTGGTGAGCGTGATGCGGATTTTGTGGATTTTCACGCCGGGGACGGGAGCACCCGTTGCGTCGTATTCTTTTTCACCCTTAGCGACGTAACTCATTGTTGGTATTTGGAATGAGTCAGAAGGTGACTAGAGCAAAATGTTGTAGACAGAGAACACACAAGTGAAAAAATACGCACCTAAGGTGAGTGTTGTGGACAAGCCGAAATTGCAGATTGGCCGCGTGGGAATTCGGGATGCCGACTTACAGTTTCACACGGTATTTGATGGGTGAACTCTGCTACTTACATGAATCCCCTAAGTGGCAAGGAACGCCAAATGCATGGCCTGAAGAAATTTATTATATTCGCCTCGAAGAGCGCAAATGGGAGCAGTCAACCCATCCCGAAAAAAGTGGTGATCGATCAATGTCTGTATTTAACAGGATACAACAACCGCTCACGACCTAATTAGGCAAGAGCTTGGCAAGATCAAGCAAATTCAAGCAAAATCAGATGTTTAGGACCACGCAAATGAATTGTTTCTGATTTCCAATAATGAAAGACAAGGCGTATTTTGAGGCGGTACATGGTACAAAGTCGTAGTGGTAGAAATTTTGCTTCTCTTCACCATAGATTCAAATCGAAGCACCGAAGCTTCACATCTGCTACTGATTCGGTGGGGCATCCAACACGTCAGCAAGCGCTCCCCTGATCTGCACCATATCCCCCGGGGCGTCCACGTTATCGAAGAACTGAAGGTACGTCTGGGGGCGGAACACCAACGTATGGGTCGAGCCACCTAAGTGGAACATCCCCAGCTCGTCCCCGCGCTCCGCATGCTGGTCCGTTTCGACAGTCGCCTGGCAGGTCGACACCTCCGTCATCCCCACCGCAATGAAGCACATCAGCCCTACGCGCGGGTCGTCCGATTCGATGAACATGAGCATGCGCGTGGTGAGCGAGGTGATGAACGCGAGGCTGCGCAGGTAAGGATTATCGTCCTCCTCGAGCGTCACGGGCGACTGGACAAGGGTTTCCTGGTGAAATGCGCCCGCGAACGAAGTTGTCGATACCGTCAGTAAACACGATACGATGGGTGCGTGTTCAGGTTGGGTGGTGTCCCAGCCCTAAAATAAATTTCTGTGGCACCTCGGCTCTCGTGCGCACAAACTAGAATGGCTTTGCTGTATACAAGACCTCGACATCGAACTTTAAGACAAAGTTGCCGATCGCGGGATCGAAGAACCAGGTCAGGTCAGCATCATCATGTATCCGCACGCCATGTTTCCAAACGTTGACTGAAATATTATGCGTATTGAATTACAAAATGATATTAAGGTGGCGAAGGCGGCTTGGCAGAGCGCTTGACCGACGCCCGCTTCGCGCGCTCCACAGTCGTCCGGCCCCTCAGGAAACCCTTGAGCACCTTCTCCCCCGACGACCTAGCGCGTGCAGCCTGCCGTCTCTCGGCCACAGCTATCCGCTTGCGCCGATCCTCCGCGTTGAGGAACTTACCGCCCACATCAACGAATTTAATGGGCAGGCGGCCCTCACGAACGATCGTCTGCACCTTCTGTCGCGGCGACTTGATAGTGTCGGTGTCCTTGAACCGCGGCATGAGCGTGACGTGGGACTTGCCGTCGTGCGCTGCCTGCGCTGAGCGCTCGGCACTCTTCTTGGCGTTCTCCAGCGACGCGGGGAGGAGAGGTTCCTGAAGGAAAAATAAATATACGAGCAACAAACAGGTGATGAGAGGGAGGGCTCACTTTGCCGTCGTCGGGGATCGACTCCCAGTATTGACGCTGGAAGCGCTGGCGCGCAGCGTCACGGTTTTCGTCCTGCTCGAGCATGTCGGCAGTGTGCGTGTCCGCCCGCTCATCGGTATCAACCCTTGGAGATGGCTTTACGCCCAGGAGCATTTCCATTCCCCAGAGGAAACCGGTTTGCAAAGGTTTGTTCTATGAAGGGCGTCAGTAAATGGGAAGAGAGCGAGCAGGGAGATGATGGATCAGATGGGGTTGAAATCGATTTAACCAGACTCCGGTGATGTAAGGGCACCGGATTGTCTTACGATTTCGCGAATGAATGTATGGTATCATCACCAACAGGGGGGGGAAGGAATGAATACTAACATCCTAGTGGTCAAGAAGACGCAGCTGACGATCAGCAAGAGCCTAGCCATAACCTGGTTGGAGAGAATACCTACACCAAAGATGTTCGTCAGAAAAGACAGTAAAACAGGGTTGTGGAGAAAGACGGGTCAGAAGAAAGTAAAGTAGTAACCATGTAGGTGTCTTAAAGACTAATCGTTTTTTTATATCATCGTTTGGGGGTATGGGGACCACGACAAGGCAGTAACAGCACGAACCTTTACATGTGCGGCCTCGAGACCCTTGAGGCGGAGTATGGCTTCGACACGCTTGAGACTGAGGTGGTATCGCTGAGAAAGAGCACGAATGCTATTCGTCATTGGATCTGCCATGTAATCCGCATAGATTCGCGAACGAGCCGCGTCTGATATCGGGATTGGCGGTTTAAAGGACGTGTTCATAGGAAATGGCTTTGGGAAATCAGCGACGGGACCCAGTGTAAAGAAAGTAACAGACATGCGCGGCCTCAGGTTGTATGTAGCCTCGCGGCCGTGCAACTTTAAGGTGTTGATATTGTTTGAGAAATGCCTTGTAAGTTTTTCCTTGAGCCTCTGTCTCTACATCTTCTTCTTCCTCGTCATCGTCCTTCTTTTGACGAGGGGTAGACTTTGAAGCGACAGCCAATGCAGGAGCCGAGGACGAGATGCACCGCTGAGGGAGATGGCAGAGTCGGCGCGCACATCGTGGTCCAAGTGCAAGAGACATCGAGCGGACGAAATTTTTAAAAGTACACGTGACGGAATGTCACAAGTCAGTGATCGCCGAAGCTGCCGCAGATAAGATAAGATGTGAACACGGGTGCGAGCGGCGGCGGATCGGGCGGTAAGTTGTTTGTTTAACATCTGGAAAATGCCCCAGGTCTGTCGTGGTCTGTGGCAGACCATACAGACCATACAGACGCACAGACTTCCCCCTGTCTGTACCAGACATAGCCAGACAGGGCACTTCTGCCGCAGACCCCGACAGACTGATAGACGGACAGACCCACAGACCGACAGACACTCACAGACCCACAGACCGATCACCATCACGACAGTTCACAATACGTTTTGCGATCAATTCAACTACGCGGTAACCGTTTCTTCCAAATTTGCTTGGTCCGGAAAATTCCCGATACTTGACTCCGGAAAACGCGAGGGGGAAAAAGTGTTTAGACCAAAAAATATATTCATCTAGTATACTACACCATGCGATAGCAGATAATCACACTACTTTCGAGAAAATACCACTAGCAGTCTGACTTCAGAGGAACAGACTCACCGACGGACAACATCTTGACAACATTCTGCACAGCATCCCAGTGTGGGTTAAGAGAGTACATTGTTGATCACTGCGCACACGTCGAAAGGCCACAAATGGTGAGTGAATGCAAGGACACGGAAGCAAAGTAGACTTACTCGGTGAAGGGAAGTAATGACTTGGGTGTGGGTGGAAAGACTGGAATCCGACAGAGCGGCAGGAGGGGAAGAAGGGGGGTGAAGGAAAGAAGCAATGTGAGCACGCACCTCTTATGGGGAAGCTTGCTTCCCCATTTATCGGTATATGGGAACATCATTGAATTATGAATATGTGGTGATACTAGTCTTTTGAACTGTGTCTCCATAGGGAGAATTTACTAGAATATAAAGCACAGGCATTTCTCTCCGAAGGAGAAAGAGAGTGGTTTTGAACTGTACAATGTAATCCAAAATTATAGTGCAGCATTCCTGCTAAAAGGTAAACATCACTAAACGTAAACCCTTTAGTGTGAAAATAAAACCCACTACGAGTTCAAGCACCATCATCCATAGCTCAATATGCTAGAGCTATTTCATCTAAATAAGTTAAGAGGTCAATAGTAATAGCCTTAACCCCGGCGTAGCAGCCCTTCTACTAAGGGATAAAATAGGTCGTATAATGTTAACATAATGGGGTAGCTACGAGTACTTACTTGCATGAAAGGGTGTTTTATGCCATATCAGGTAGAAATATTTAAAATAGGGTATCGCACACAGTAGTGTTTTAATTTTTGAAAGACAAATCAAGCATAGTCAAAACGTTTAACTGTTTGTGTAAAAATAAAATAAGGTGTAACTGAGGTGCGAGATTTAGATAAGGAGCCGTCCCCTAACATATGTCCAACAAGTTGAGAAATAACAGATTTAGGAAAAAAAATTAAGCCTCGTACTTTTTTATTGTAGCTAATACCTATAGTCGAACCTCTATACCCTATACCATAGGGAACTAAGGCAGTACTTTTTGAACTTAAAAGTTTACTTGGAATTGCAGCTAACCTGTATGTACAGTCTAAGTAATTGATATAAGTCTGTTGTATATCCATTAAATATAATAATTTAAATGAAGGAAAAACCTTAGCAACTTTCGGAGATGTCGGAAATGATGTCGGAGATGTCGGACCCACAGCCGGAACAGTAGCTCGGATAGGGGTGCCTTTTGCTTTGATGTGAAATCAATGCCACAAAATCTAGAAAATTGTCAACTGAGGATGCTGAAAGCTTAGAGCCTAAAATCTATCTGGAGGGGAAAATGCAATGATCAGTCACAATCTATGGAAGTCAAAGGCTTCAAGTTCAAGGGCTTCATGAATGGAACTCAAGGGGCTGTGAAACAAACTGCGAGACTCAAGTGGGACTTGCAAACTCAAAGGGGCAACCCAAAGAAAGACTTGCAGACAGCTGCGGTATTTGTACAGTGCCCTGAATATATAATGTATCAATAGGGGAGTTCACGGTAGGCCGTATTTTCTCGTTTGTGAGTAAATATATTCATTTGATGGGACGAATAAAACTGTCGTTTGTGGAATATATCCGTGATCACCCCGTTTGAGTCCAAGATATATTTCTATAGTATTTATTCCATCTGCCAGGCACATACCCTTCTCACAACATTCAATGACCCCTTATTTGCAACATTTGGTCATTGGATAGTACATCTCCTAGCTAGTACAAATTCTTCTCTCCATGATGCCCCTGAAAAACTAACTGCCAGTGGACATCACAGCTGAGCTTTGGACCAAACAGTAGCAACCTTGTTCATGTCGGCCACTGAAGAAGGCCGATGAGCTTCGCGCTGCTTGATGGTGGCAGCTTCGGTGCTCTCGGCTATGGTGGCAGTGGTCGAGGCAGTCACGGATCAAGCAGATATATATATTCCAAAAATGTTTATTCCACAAACGAGATTAAATCTCGTTTGTGGAATATCTTTTTTTGTAAAAATAATCATCCCATCACTCGAATATATTTATTCACAAACGAGAAAATACGGCCTACCGTGAACTCCCCTAATGAGCAACATCCAGTGATCTCAAAATTAAGACCCCCTAACTGAAGGCTGAGAAAATGTACAGCCAAATTGAATCCCAATTGTTCCTCAAATATAGGCTTGTTTCAGCCCCTGTAGTCTATCAAGCGCGAAATCTGAAGATAGTAATGAGGGAGGTCTGAGCATTTCTTTTCGAGATTGTTGATCCATGATTGACAGAGCTGATCATTGAGCTGTTGCCTGGGCTATTTTACTTACAATCCAAAAAAGCTAGGGCTCGATCTTAAAAAATGATTTTGCTCCAGGGCTGTCTTTTGTTGCCATTGGGTGACTTCCCGTAAGCATTAAATATTCGAGAGGAATATTTTCGTGATTTCCGCCGTGATGCCGAGCAACCTGTCAGAACCCCATCAATTGCATCACCCAAAAACGGCCGTGATTTATTCTCGCATCACTCGAAATATGTTGAATCTAGACGGGGGTAGGGACCCCTCGTCTAGACTTTCATTTCCTCGAATATCTCTTTTGGGACAGAAATGATTGATCGTCACTCCCTGTCACTCTGGTCAGAAACTGTCCGCCCATACTTGCAGGCATACCACTTGCGTATCGCCAATTTCCCGAGGTCCTGGCTTTTCCCCGAGTACCCTACATTGATTGCAGTTAAAAATCCGCTCTTTTAGATCCATTTTCCCAGTGGAATTCACGTCCCACCGTTGTCCCACCGTATAAAGTCATTTTTGAGAACAATTCGTTTTAACGCCGTCATCGCGCTTCCCCGATATGCAAAGGGAGTGCAGGGTACATCCAGGGGTGAGCTGGTATGCATATGGTTGGTTTTATGCTACATCAAGGAATAAATGTATGATTTAGTTTACGGGAATATGGACAGCACGAATATCCTGTCCGTTGATCTTATCACTGGCACCCTCGGTTGAGCTCAAAAAATGCGCCCGAATATTTAAATCTTACGGGAAGTCACCCATTAGGGGAGTTCATGCTAGGCATTATTTTCCTGTTTGTGGATTAAAATAATTGAGTGATGGGCCTATTATTTTACAAAATAAAAATATTCCACAAACGAGATTAAATCTCATTTGTGGAATAAACATTTTTTGTGAATATATGTGTCTGCTTGAGGAAGCTGCCTGTGACTGCTTGGCCATTGCTGCCTATGTCAAGGAAGGCCGAAGCTCCCGAGGGTGAGTCAATTGAGCAGCTCGAGGCTTGTTTGGCCAACATGAAGAAAGTGGCCAGCACTCAGCCTGAAAATCGACCTCAGGGGTGGCTCAGGGGTTAAAAAATAGACCAAAGCCTCTGCAGACCGACGCAGAAGGCAACGCCAAGGTCGATGCATTCACTGACGACTTATCAGATGACTACGTTGTGTGATAATGGGTTATTGGACAGGTGCGTGCTTGGTGCATGGAAATGAATAAAAATATTCAGTGGACCACAAATGGGGTGATCACGATTTAATCCACAAACGAAGAGTTTTATTTGTTCCATCACTTCATTTTTTTAATCCACAAACGAGAAAATAACGCCTAGCGTGAACTCCCCTATTCCCACAGTGAATAGAATAACTTTTTGTTTGCTGTTTGTTCTTGAATGTTTGCCAAAACCTAACAAGACAGAGGTACACTGAAGGTTCAGAGTGGGCTTGAAGTGTCAAGATGCTTTAGCCTGAAAGGTTTGAGGAGTGAGGTACGATCGGAGCGAAACGAGGTTTCGTGCCGAGACCGGCCCGAGTTCTGACGATGCAAAGCAAACACAAACATAGTTTGTTTTGCTCAGCGCGTTCACGACGCGTCGTCTCGAACTCGGGCCCTCCTCTGTGAACTTCTCTAGCTTTTCTCTAGCTGTTCCTGCATTCCTCGCGTACTCTTCGGAATCCGTAGGAGCCGAGTTCCCGCCCTTCTGAGCAAAACCATGGGTCCGAAAAAGAAGAACGGCCCAGTGGTTGCCCGAACGAACGAACCAACACCGATCCCACCGATGCCCATTGTCGGGGGACGGCTGCAGGCGACCAAGTACCGGCGGCGGAATCCTCGTCGCCGGCACGCATACCTTCCACGTCCAAAGGCAAAGGACGCGCAGAATCGCCCCAGCGACCTGAGAGCGAGGTCGACGATGACGATGACTCTTCCTCCCTCGAGTCGGAGACGGTCATCCAGCCGGAAGTGATGCAGGACGACCTAGGCGAGTTCGATCTTGACGAGACACCGGCGCCGAGAGGTAGCAAGGCGGGGCCCACCGTCCCCACGGCACAAATGATCGCGGACGCGGAGGCAGTTCTTGGCGGCCAGCCCACCTCGACGGCTCAACCGACGGCTCAGAAGACGTCGCGGGCAACCCCGAATGCACCTACAAAACCGACTTGTCTGCGCCGCGTCTCCTTCAACACAGAGTCGCAGTACATCCAGCCTGACCAGCCCATGGTGACGCCAGAAGGCTACAGCTCACCAGCGCGCACCGCGCCGGAAGCCGACTTCACGCAAGACCCAGTCACAGGCAATTACTCCGTGTCGCACGAGCAGCTAGAGGCGCTCATCGAACGGCGCGCTGACACCATCGCGGCAACGCGGGCAGCGGAGGTCATGGCGACGCTGTCGGCCTCAGGCAGCCTCCCACAAGGTAAGCATCACCTCCGTCTATCATGCGCATGACGCCTCCGCGTCAAACGACCTTCGGTTCGGCCTTCGCACCTCCGTGCCGGCGTCTTTCGCACCTACGCTGCACCGGGCGACGGGTTTACATCCCGCGCCCGTAGTCATGCTCCTCATGAGTGCCTCCTGCACATGCGCGTTCGCGCTCGCAACTGTCGCCTCCGCGTCAGGTTTCCCGTATCTATCAGTTACTTACTCCACGCAAGCGTTAGACTTTGGTCCTCCGCTGCGCTTTCCGCAGGCGACGCCCACTGCCACTCCCAAATTTGTCCAAATGCCCGGTTTCGCGGATAGCTCGGTACCCGAACGAGTGGTGCGCATCTCCAATGAACGCCAGATCCCCCTCGTCACTTTCCTACCGCCGCTACACATCCGGACAGCTCTGGGCAGAGGCTGGACACGCGCCTTTCCCATGGCAGACATTACCATGGCAAAGTGCTCATCCGCCAAGGTTACGAGAGACTCCCGTGACGACAGAGTACCGGTCTTCAACGCGGAAGGTATGCTGGCGTGGGAGAACAGTAACAAGACGATCGACCATTCTGTCGACAAGCGTCTGAAAGCGCTGGACTTCCAGATGGCGGGAGAAAACCTCGTCAAGGCAGTCCGTCAATACTTTCGCCCGCTGGAACATGCGTCGCCTATAGCGGATCAACTCACCATCCATTTCCAAAACTTACGCAACCGTCCCGAATTCTTTGACGAAAAGTTATTCCCGAGAATCGCGATGTATAACACCGCCATCCTCGTCGTGTTCGTAGCCAACGCCGATTTCAATCTGTCGACCTGGCAGATCGAACACTGGAACGAGGCATGCCGCAAGCACGACCAGGAGCTGTTGAATAGGCAGCAAGCGGAGTTTTTCGCGAACTTCCCGCCCCTGCAGTCCTTTCGGAACGATGACCGGGGTGGCCAGCAGAGGCAGCAGCAGCAGCGCGTGTATCAGCAACAGCAGTCACCGCAGCAACCGCACCAACGTCCTCAGCAACGTCAGCAAAACGGCGAAGCCAGGGGCGGCGCCGTGGGAGACGCGGGGGCCCTCCGCTGCCTTCTCTGCGGTCAACGCGACCACACGCACAAACACTGCCACGCACCTGGGAAGTGGGCTTTCAGACCACCGAACGGACGCTTCATTCAGACACCGATCCAAGACATGCGCATCTGCTACGACTTCAACGGCCCAGGATGCCCGAACCCGAAACGTCGTAATGCCAAGGCATGCACGTACGCCCACGTCTGCACCCTTTGCGGCGGCGGCGCACCAGGTCGTCCAGCTGGAGCGCACTCCGCTCAGCGATGCCCAACGGCGTGAACTCTTCCCCATAGTCACGCCGCTGAAAGCGGACCGCTGGGAACGGCGGATTGCGGAGGCGGGGCTGATGGTGGAGTTCGGGGATATTCCGGAAGGTATCCGCAACGGTTTTCGGCACGGCATACTAGAATCGCACCGCGTTACGCAAGTTTTTATACCCGACAATCTCCAGTCAGCGCTGGAACATCCAGACATCATCAGCAAATACATCTTGAAAGAGCAGGCACTTGGCCGCATTTCCCAAGGATACGACCCTCTTGTACTAGAAAAGCTCATCGGACCGTTCCGCTGCTCACCCGTCGGTTGCGTACAAAAAGACCCGCCGCACGGTAAATGGAGGATGTTCAACCATCATTCCTTCCCGTATAACAACCCCGACGTTCCGTCTATTAATTCGCTCATCAACAAGGACGATTTCCCCTGTGACTGGGGCTCCTTCGCGCAATGTTACCTTATCTTGGCAAGAGCTCCCGAGGGCACCGAGGCACGTTCACCACGCAGAGTCGGGGCATGTCGGAAAACTCTAACGCACTTACTACAGGCTTCCGTTTTTGACGTCAAGAGCGCGTTCCGCACCGTTCCCACTCACCCCGAAGACCGCCCCCTCCTCATGATGTCTTGGGACGGGCAGGTCTTCTTTGACAACGGTTTCAGCTTCGGTTCCCGTAGTGCACCGGGTATTTTTGGACACCTAGCCGACCTCCTCGTCTACCTCCTAAAGTTCATGTCTATCGACGAGATCCTGAAATGGGTTGACGATTTCGTTTTCTTCCGGTATCCCAAAGGCAAGACTGGCGGCCGTTTCGTGTACAAGTACGACGAGAAGATATTCTTCGAAGTTGCAGAAGACCTCGGGTGGCCGTGGGAGCCAGAGAAACACACTCTGTTCTCCCATTTGTTCACTTACATTGGATTCGACTGGGACATCGAGGCGCGCACGGTGACCCTTCCCGATAAGAAACGTCTCAAATACTTGGAGAAGTTAGCCAGCTGGCTCGAGGGAGCAAAAATGCGCCGCAAGGATGTTGAAGACATCGCGGGTACGCTCATCCACTGCGCGCTCGTCGTCCCTCAGGGCCGCTCGAGGCTCGTATCATTCTTCCGGTTTGGCGCGTCCTTCAATTCGGCCGCCTCCGCATTCACATCATTCAAAGTACCACCGGACGTCGCGTCGGACGCGGAATGGTGGCGGCGCACCCTCTCCGAACCCAAGGTGTCCCTCCGCATCATCATGCCTCCCCCATCCAGCACGATGAAATTTTCGTCGACGCCTCTACAAGCTGGGGAATCGGTTTCGTCTTCCGCGGCAAGTGGCTGGCATGGCAATACAAAGAGGGCTGGTTCTCGGAAGGTAGATGTATCGGATGGGGGGAGATGGTTGCGATAGAACTAGCGCTCCGCACCCTAGTCGCAGCAGGGATCACGAATGCCCACTTCAGTTTGCGTTCCGACAACAAAGGCGTAATTGGCGCACTTGCGGCGGGAAAATCCTACAATGCACAAGAGAACGCGATCCTCCAACACATACTGCGCATGTTCCATGAGCACGCTATCTGGCTCACGATCACATGGATTCCGTCGAAGCAAAACCCAGCAGATCCAGCTTCGCGTGGCGAGTTCGGCTCCAAAAAGACTTTGTTCCCTAATCCACCAAAAATTCCGTATCACCTAAAACCGTACATTTCACATTCGGTACAACATAAAAACATGTAGTTTATGCTGCTGCAATTGAAATTGATATTCTTGACACTACAAATCGCACGGCAGCACAAAAATCGAGAGACCCTGATTCAAAGACCAGGATCACATGACAGGTTCTAACTTAGTTCTTACCACGTCATGTCGCGCGCTTCTCGTCTCGCCCAACGCGATATCGCCAACGGACTGAAGCTACTAGCTATGAACGGGAGCCATATTGATGCCGGCGGCGTTACCAAGACTCACAGAAACACAAATAAAAGCAAGATTTTATCGGCAGCAGCGACAGAGAAGATCAGGTTCGCGCTCGAACACGCATGGGCAGAGTCTACAGTGGAGAAATACAGCTACGGCCTAGAAGCGTTCCACAAATTCTGTGACGAGCAACTGGTCCATCACGTACAACGACTCCCCGCATGCGAGGAGCTATTATGCGGGTTTGCAGCTTCTCGTGCTGGCGAGATCGCGGGCGGCACGGCTAGAGGGGCAATAGCGGCCGTCAAAGCATGGCATATCATCAACGGAGCGCAGTGGCATGGGGGAATTCAGCTCAGATACACACTGAAGGGCGTAGAAAATCTCACGCCAGCAAATTCGCGCCGAGACCAACGCCCACCGGTCTCGAAACATATGATCGACATCCTCGAACACGACCTCGATCTCTCAAAACCAAAGGACGCAGTGGTATTTGCAACGGCGTGCTGTGCATTCTGGGGTCAAATCCGACTCGGCGAAATTTTGTCAGATACCCAAAGCAAATACAAAGCTGGCCGTATTCCGTTGGTCGCAAACTTAGGCATGGCAACCACAAGAGCTGGCTCCCGTCCACTTCATCTCCCGTGGACAAAGACCAAAGGTGCCAAGGGCGACACGTCGTTCCTCTGCAAACAGGACGCGCCGTCAGACCCCATCAAAGCCACGGACAATCACATCACCGTCAACGCGCTGCCAGCAGATGCTCCTCTATTCTCGTATCGCAACGACCGTGGGAACCTCATCTGTCTGTCGAGGAAGAAATTTCTGGCGCGCTGTAACGAAATCTGGTCAGCACACGGTATCCCGTCATTTACAGGCCATAGTTTTCGCATCGGGGGAACCACAGAACTTCTTCTGGCCGGAGTTAACCCTGATGTGGTTCAAGCAATGGGGAGATGGTTGTCAGATGCCTTCTTAGTCTACTGGCGTCGCTTGGACATCTTAGCACCGCTTCATGCAGAATTTCTCGCAGTATAACTAGCTATATTTTTAAGAATCTATTCATCTTAAATTTCGGAACGGAAATTGACGTTCCCAGCTCGTTTGGGGTCGGTGCGCGTGCGCTCGGGCTCGCTTGGGGCTCGTCGTGGGTTGTTCCCGACGCACGCCACTTCTGTTCCGTGCAGAAACGTCGCGCGTACTCGCGGCGTTCCTGCCCGGACCACCCCAAACACTGGCAGCTCCTTCGTACCGAAGAGCTGACATTCCGTTCACACTTCCCAGGTCTCAAAGCACGAAATGAAAGGTTTGAGGAGTGAGGTACGATCGGAGCGAAACGAGGTTTCATGCTGAGACCGGCCCGAGTTCTGACGATGCAAAGCAAACACAAACATAGTTTGTTTTGCTCAGCGCGTTCACGACGCGTCGTCTCGAACTCGGGCCCTCCTCTGTGAACTTCTCTAGCTTTTCCCCACCCGCCCACGCCTGTTCAGTTCTTAGCCCTTCCCTCCGCAGTGAGTATTCACTACGTCGGGTCTGCCAGAGGCGTGCGTTTGGGTTGTTCCCGACGCACGCCACTTCTGTTCCGTGCAGAAACGTCGCGCGTACTCGCGGCGTTCCTGCCCGGACCACCCCAAACACTGGCAGCTCCTTCGTACCGAAGAGCTGACATTCCGTTCACACTTCCCAGGTCTCAAAGCACGAAATTTCAGTTTCAGGCTGGATACTTCAAATATGGATTCAACATACTGTAACAGGATATTCTTGCTGAGTATGGATTACTTTAGAGCCTTGTGAGGAGTTGTACAATTATTTAGAAGTAGTCCAAGCTATATATTTGAATACTATACCATTTCAACCAAGTGTTCATTAATTTTGGATTTTTTATATACTGAGATGGCCGAATTTTTTTCTTTTGAATTGTGGTGATTTTTAAAGGCCTCAGAAAAACCCGGTGTTACACGTTACTTGAACATTTGGTTGAAATGGTATAGTAGTACAGGCAAGAAGGATTGGAGGAAGCTTCCCCTTCTAAGGTATGCGACATCCGCATTCATCGAGTCACGTGATCCAATAGCGTGACATCCATTGTATGCACTACTAGTCAATGGCATCGGTATGGTAGCAAAAACTAAAACCACAGAAATGTGCAGCTTGACCAAGGGAACAATCCTGTGGTTACAGTTTCTTGATAGCTATCCTCAAAAAATAGTTTATTGCCTTTTTTGGAAAAAGTGCTCAGAATCCAAAGAGAAGTTGTCTCAGGTACAAATATATTTTGAGACTAAAATTTTCGCGCTGCCTAAAAGGGTAATTCACACGATCACGTGATGTATGTAACCACTCTCAAGCAGTGTGTTTAGCGCTGTCCCTTAACACATACTTTCTACTTGAGCTACCCTGGTGGCAGGAATTTATAGTGATACAGCAATAATGTTGTTCAGCAGAAATCTCCGAATCAACCATGTCACTGAACATGTGCTGAATTTGGACAAGCATCATGATGTGATCAAAGCCAGCTGCTGATCAAGTTGTTGCTCAAAGGGACTGCATGGGAGAATCCAAGTCAGATTCAAGCTGCTTCATTAATTCTTGACCTCTTGGATCCCTCTCCCAGCATGAAAATCCATTTTTATTTTCTCAATTCCAAAATTTCGCGCTTTCCCACGTTACTGTCACGCATCAGTCACGTTCACGTGACTCGATGAATGCGGATGTCGCATACCTTATGTGGACAACCATTGTCCACATACATCATATTATGTGCCTTTGTTAGCCGACAACGTAAAATGTCGGCAAAAGACTTGGAGGAAATTTCCCAAGTCATTTGGGGAAGGAAACGGACGTGAACTCAACAATTGCAAGTGCCGACAAGTTGACAACTCACCAGTACGACGGCCAGAATAGGAAGGAAGTCCGATGATTTGCGCACCATGCGGACGGATGTGTCTGTCGCTTCGTGACCGTGTCTGTCGCTTCGTGACCGTGTCTGTCGCTTCGAGCTGTGTCTGCGGATGTCTGTGGTCTGCTGGTCTATTTGTGTCTGCTGCAGAGCCGACACATCTGCACAGACATGCCATGTCTGTGGTGCTAGAATGTGTTTCCAGATGAAATTTATCCGAGTGCATACAGAAAATACATTTTACAGTAGGCTAGAATGCAATACGGCAATTGTTGTTTCCGTAGGTTGATCCTCGACCTAGGGGCGTCGGTCGAGCATTCACTTCTGGGTAGCCAGTTCAACAAAAAGCCAAAGTAGGGGACAGTACGCCTGAAGCACAAATCGAGTCAAGTGTCAAGATTCAATATTCAATATTCAGGCACGGTGGACTCTGGAACCTCCTCCGCGTCAACAGCGCCCAGCAGCCAAACATCGACCAGCGCTTTCGAAGATGCAATTTCGGACGGCGACGAGCCAACGTCGGTGGCAACCTCCTCGCCTCCAGGGGAAAGCTCAATATAATCCAGCATATCGCCCCAGAGGGCCAGTTCTGGATCTTCATACTCGGACGGGTTAGGCGTCACGATCCCGGTGAAGTCTCGCAGTATGGCGAGTTCCGCGTCGATGATCGTCGGATCCCAAGTCAAATGCTCCCAGAGAGAGGCAAGGCGATCTGTATGGCTCCGAATTGTCAAAAGAGCAACGATAACGCGCAGACGCGCCACGATGCCTTCTCGTTCTCCTGGAACGTACGGGGGGAAGGGAATTTGGTCGACGACTAGCGATTGATAGTGGTATGTTATTTCGTGAAGAAATGCGATGTGGGCGACGATGAAGATAGTCATATCGCGGAAGGCAATAACGAATATGCAAGCAGGTGGGAGAGGGGAAGTGGCCAGCAGCGGCCCGGGATAGCGGTGATGTCGTGCAAGAAGGAGTGCCTCCAAATGTGGTTGAGCAGCGCGTGCTAGATACAGCAAATCTTGCCTCGTAAGAGTACAAGATTTACTATCGCTGTCTTGGAGCTGCATTCCAATCGCAAGCGCAGGAGATGAAAAACATAGTGGTGCCTTGCTAGATCGGCGGACCATGTCCTCGGTGGTGGACTGCCACTCCGGCACCAAAGCAAAATCGATCTGTGAAAAATCGTCGCCGAAATGGTGAGGGAAACGATGATCAGGCTGTCTAAACGAATGTCAGAAACAGGATGACACACAAGTCGGAAAACGAGCAATTTTAATTGACAGCCATACGTTCCGCGAAGCAAGGACGCCAGACAATAGAATGCACCGGGGTGGTGCTCACATAACAGTAAATCAACCATTGCGCTAACAATACTGGAGTCGGCGTCTTCTGGGGGGTCCCGCACCGGAAACAGGGGCCCGAAATAGTCTGCCGCCATGTAACGATTGCTGAGACTGGCGGCAGAAACCGGCTGTAGTTTAGAAGACACGGACGAAAAAATGGCTGAGATAAGGGAAAGCGGAAACCATCGTTCGAACTTGATGGGTGTCCCCGGAGACTCTGAATCCTCCACAGGTGGCAAAATAATGCGCTACGATTAAGCTCCAAATTCAACTGACACTCATGGGGACGCGGTTTACATACAGTCCATTCTTGTGGAATTTCGAGGCCAAACTGTGGTCGCCAATACGCCTTCATGTTCCAGATGTACGAAATCACTTGGCTGGAAACTGCCAGCTCTGAAGTTGTGGCTGAGAGCTCGCCGAAATTCCACAGATTCAAGTTTTTGGAGTCGTGGGATATATGGGCGGATACCCGAAGCCTCGCGATTTGCTCGTCGGCCGCTACCATTGCAATGTGGCGACTCTTGCGCGCGGATTAAAGTTGTGGGCACGTTAAGCTTGAGTGGAAACCTGAAAGTTGGGAAAGAGGTTGGAAAGAGGTGGAAAGGGGCGATCGTGACAGTCACGTCACGGTGGCCTTCAACGCGCCTCAGCAAAGTTACCTAAAGTTCCGACGCGTCTCAGTAAAGTTGCGACGCGTCTCAGCAAATTTCCGACGCGTCTCATGTCAAGCAATCTCAAGCTCTCTCGAGCTCGTTGTACATGACTTATTTTCAGGCTCTGAAACAAATTGCCAACGCTCCTTGCCAGTGTCTCCATACTACATTCAAGTTTTTACTGTACTACTGGTACATACAAACAAATGAACAATGCGGTCCTACATAGGGAATCTGGCGATAGTAGTCTTCAAAACTTCTGAGATGAGATCCGCATGTTTTTGGATGCAAAACAAGGAGACAGCCATCATCCAGCGATTCCAGAACGAGGTGTTGACGAGGGGGAAAGTGGTGACTAGGAACTGGTAGAAGCGGATGACGTAGCGGCCGTCGACGCAGTCGACTTGAGGAAAGTGAGTGTAGACCCGAATTTCCTTTTCGTCGTAATAAATTCCGTAGACCATGGACTTTTCATCGAAGAGGGGGAAGTTCGTGCTGGAGTGTAGATTTTCTAATGAAAGGTTGTTTTCTTTATAGTGGGCGATGACGAGGAGGATGAGGGTTGGGTGTACAGCGGCAGCCATTTGGGCGCGCGCGCTCGGTTTGTTGACGCTGGGCTTGTCATCGTCGCTCAAGCCTCGCTTTTTGACTTTCCCCTCTCCAATGATCACCACAGGCTCTATGTGAATGTCCTGACCTCTTGCGCGCACAGCGCCAATATCGGGGAGAGAACTTTGGTGTTATTCGCATGCAGCACGGAAAACAGGAGCCGCCTACCTCACAATATGGACTTTATTTGCACTGTAAAACACTCCGCTGAGCCCTGCACCAACGACTCTTTCGACTGTCAATTCGCTGAGATCCTGAGCGGCCGAGTCCTGGATGTTGATCGTGTTCAGGCGCAACAGCGATATCAAGGCCGCTTCCTTGATCTTCTTTGTCGTCACATCTACAGCCTTCGTCGGGATCTCATCGAATATAAAATCGACATGCGGATACGACGCCACTGCGTTAGCAGGATCGTTTCGTTTAGCACGGTCGATCCATTTGATCAGTTTGCTCGCGGCGTTCCCCGACGTCACCACAACATAGCGGAGGCAGACTTTTCAATATGTTGGTATCGGCTCGTGCACCGTCGATTTCATTGCTCAGATCTAATATGTGATTTTCCTCGGCCAGTGTGAGTGACGAAGTAAATAAAATGACAATGCAAGACCTACCAACAAATAGTGGCTTGAGATATTAACTGGTTCGATGTCATCGGAGGCGGGGTTCATGTGCATTTTTCGTATCTGTTTGATGTGGTCGGCAATAGCTGAGGGCGATGACTGCGAGAACTTTTTAGTGAGCTCCGGCATCTGTGGTCTGAAACCGTCCCATAACTCGTGGGGGAGCCGATTGTCGTCCAAGGTGATGTGCCATCCAACGCTCGTCATGTATGTCGCGGATGGTTGGCTGAAAAATATCAGGACATTGTACAGTGGTGCTGGCGAACAGCCCACCTCAGTGATTTACTCGCCGCCTCAACGGAGGCCTTGGGGAGGCCCAACCAGTTAACTTCTCTTTCAAGCTTGGAGGACATCCTCGTCTGGAAACCGTTCGAACGTTGAGAACAAGGTCAAGATGGTGAATGTGGAAGTTGTGATCTAGTGTGGCAAAATTGAAATCAAAAGTCTGCGAATCTAATCTAATCTAATCTATTTTGCCTTACATACTATAGCAGCTTTGCTTCCAGCTACTCCTCCCCGTAAGCTACTCTGTACATTTCATCTGTAGCCCGAAAAATATGGCCTCTGAACGAACCCTCAGCTTTGCATGAACCGTCGGTTGCACGGAATTCTTGGTATTCTGACTCGATCCTCTACTACCATGTCGATTCGTCCATTCGCTTTGGAGCGGCAACTGGGGCTTTCCGCTGTGCGCAGAGCATGCGCCTTGACCTCCTCGGTGTTCAATAAACTCATTAAAAACGAAACTCTAACCAAGGGAGACAAATCGCCGGTTACTGGTACACGTCGACCCATCGTATCTGCGGCCCGTCCAACTCACACGTCGATGTAGTGGGCGACTATGCTGCACAAGCTCTCATAAGTGTCATGCTGAAAAATTCGTTCCCGGCCGATCCTATTGTCGGAGAAGAGGATGCAGCGGAATTGCGTGCGGAGGAAGGCAAGGTGCTGAGAGAAAGGATCATCGAGCTCGCCAACGAAGCTCTGATCGCTCCTCTTGTCGAGGGCGACAAGACCGAGTGGGGTATCGGTCCCGGCCAGGCCAAGACCTCTGCGGAACTTTTGGATGCGATCGATAGAGGCAACTACGACGGCGGCAGGACCGGAAGTTCGCAGACCGCCTATGGTATTTCTGTGCGCTAATTAATATGGGATAGGGATGTGGACGATAGATCCCATCGACGGAACAAAGGGATTCCTGCGTGGGGAGCAGTACGCAGTATGTCTCTCCCTCTTGGTCGATGCGCAAGTGCAGCTCGGAATCATCGGATGCCCCAACCTCCCCGTCGATCCCTCAAAGCCAGACGGAGAACGCGGATGTATTTTCGTGGCCGTGCGAGGCCAGGGCTGCCAACAGGTATCTCTCGAGCTTTTACCTTTTGTGCACGTATTTACCAAAATCCAGATCCCTCTCAGCGGCTACTCTGAAACGACCCTCACAATGCCCGCGTTCACTCCCTCCTCCCTGACCTTCCTCGAGTCGGTAGAAGCGCTGCACTCATCGCACTCGACCACCGACACCATTTCTTCCATCCTCGGCATCACACGGCCTCCGATACGCATGGACAGCCAGACAAAGTACGGGTGCCTTGCTCGCGGAGATGGTGGGCTCTACCTGCGTATGCCAACCGGTGTGGGCTACCGCGAGAAAATATGGGTGCGAACATTCACTGTTTTTGGTTTTGTCGACGATTAATTTGAGGACTGAAACAAAGGACCACGCCCCTGGTTTGATTCTCGTAGAGGAAGCGGGCGGGATAGTAACGGATTCCCGTGGATTCCCGCTCGATTTTGGCCTTGGCAGGACGTTGGGCGAAAACTTTGGGGTAGTGGCGGCCGGGAAAGAAGTACACGCTACGGTGCTCGACGCCGTGCAGCAGGCAACTGGCGCAAAAGCAAAGGTTTAATGTATCAACGAGATCACAGTGTATACAATAGAAAATTGTGATGAAGACAAGACAGATTATTTTTTCCCTTTCTTCTTGGGCGATGGCGTCTCCTTTTTCGCCTTTTTCGCCTTCTTGTCTTTTGTCGGCTTTTTCTTCTCCATTTCGAGGATCTCTTCTGTTTGAGCCACGTCGGATTGCAAATCGTCGTTCGTGCTTTTCTTATCTTTCTTCCGCTTTTTCTTCTCCGCCTCATCTATATCTTCTTCCATCTGGGGCGACTCTGGTTCGTCTCCAAAACCTATTTCCTTGGTCAACTCCAACCCAAAAAATACCAAAGATTACAACGCACCAGCAAAAGGATCGATGACGGGTCTACGTCGCTTGCTCCCTACGGAAACAGGCTCGTCTAGGACCTCCTTGGCCTTACCTTTGCCCTTCCCGGAGGA
The DNA here is from genome assembly GCA_014925785.1 of Mycena galopus ATCC 62051. Taxonomy (NCBI): domain Eukaryota; kingdom Fungi; phylum Basidiomycota; class Agaricomycetes; order Agaricales; family Mycenaceae; genus Mycena; species Mycena galopus. Next base: position 834,178 of record WIQG01000026.1, read on the forward strand.
CGACGGCACAACGGGCGCATCGTCCTCATCAATTATCTCCAACTCATCATCCGAAGAGCTAGCGTCCCCCCGCGCGCGTAACTCCGCCTCGTGTTCGGCGCGGGCGATCATCTTGCTCGTCACTTTGACGGGCACGAAGGTCGAGGGTTCGGCCTCTTTGGGCGCATCGGCGGATGCGGATGATTCGCCGAGCTTGGACTGCGTTATAGCGTGCTTTATGAAGCGCGTGGCTGCAGCCTTGTCGAGAGGCGCGCGTTCTACAGTCAATAAATAAGGTGAGCGCAACAACGCGACAGAAAAAGGCACACATACGTGTTTCGGGGTTCTCTGCGGACGAGATTTTGTCAAAGTATTTGCGGACACGGGTCTACATGGCGCGCAATATATTAGGGAGTAGCTCATGGTTAAGGAATAAATAAATTCGCACCAGTTCTCCGACGACGGGGTGTGTTTTCGGGTCAAGACCCTTGGATTTCAAGTAGACTGTGATTTTGCTTTGTTCACACGATCGCGCATTTCATGCGGCACAAGGACCTACTAAAGACTAGATCGTAGACAATATAAGGAAGCAGCGTCTGCAATTTCGCTTGCTCGATTGGGGCGAGCGCAAGAGTCGTTTCAGGGAGAGTTTGTGCGAAAAGCGGAGCCAGATTCGATTCTAGGGTGTCAAGAGAAGCAGTCAGAGAGGCGAGTTTCGCCTTTAATTTTGTGGTTTCAGTGGTCATTGCAAGCACACTGCTGGTCGCACGGAGTTGAGACCAACGCGGTGAATATTGAGAACAGAAAATGGGAGGCAGCTGTCAATCACCGATCCCCATCATGGCCGCGAAAGGAAATCATGCTTGAATGGCGACCTCCACGTCCGAGCCGCAAACTGAGGCCCCGCCAGTCGACGAATCTCTTTTGGATGTCAACATTCTGAAAGAAATCGGTACAAAGGCGCTCGTCGATGCGTTGAACTCTGTGGGTGCATTTGAACCGTTGGTTCACAAACTGAGGCCCCAGTCGCGACTTGAAGGTGAACGGCGCAAAGACCCTCGTTCTGGATGCTTCCTTGGCTGGGCCGCTAGGTCTTGTGATAGAGGTCTCCCTGCTGAAGGTTCAGAACGCGCTGCCGACGTGGAAATTTCGCTAATGAAGTGCAGCACCATGGTGTCGACAAAATGTTCTGGCTTGAGTCCGGCTCACTAACGTCGACCACCACGAACATCGTCTACCTGTGTCGCCCCAAGATTAAACACGTGAAGATCATAGCCGGTGTGTTGGAGAACTTGTTCTTGCGAAATCCGTTTAATTGACTGCGATGACCAGACCAAATTAAGAGGCATGCCAAGGAGTCGCAGAAGCACACGTACACTTTACTCCTGGTGCCCCGGATATCCACTCTCGTCTCCCGTATTTTGGAAGAGGAGGGCGTCCTGGGAGACGTGCGGATATCCTCGTACAACCTCCAATTCATTCCTATCGCGGACGATGTGATTTCGCTGGAGAACGACAATGCCTTCAAGGAGATTTGGGTGGTACGTGGCAACATCTGCCATGTTTGAAACGCTAATGCGTGGTCTTCAGGATGGAGACGAGACCGCCATTTACGACTCAGCTCAAGCGCTCATGACGCTCGAGAAGTTGTACGGATTATTCCCAAGAATAGTGGGCAAAGGAGATCAAGCTGCGCGGCTGGCTACCCTACTAACAAGGCACTTACCATCCGACTTCACAACGCCCGACACCCTACTGGTCCAATCAGAAAAAATCGACTCTCTGATCGTTTTAGACCGTCGCGTCGACATGATAACGCCTCTTCTCACCCAGTTGACGTACGAGGGTCTCATTGACGAACTCATTGGCGTGAAGAACTGTGCGTCCATCTCTTCCACCGTCACGATAGGCTGACTGGGGTTTCAGCCCATGTAGAGCTTCCTGTGTCACTTCTGACACCACCTGCACCCGCAGGAGCTGCAAGTACCTCCGCAGCGCCAGCAGCATCACCGGCAGCGGCATCTTTGAAGAAGGTTGAGGCAAAGAAGAAGCACCACTTGACCACGTCTACGGATCCTCTGTTTGCTGAACTGCGGGATCTGAATTTCTCCTCAGTTGGGAAGAGGCTCAACAAGGTTGCGCGTCGCTTGGAGCAGGATTACCAGGCAAGCTGCTGGCATTGAGAGCGAGCGAGCGAAACTCATGTTGAAGCAGGGTCGCCACCAAGCCAAAACTGTTGCCCAGCTGCGGGACTTCGTTGGAAAGCTCGGCGGCTTGCAAACTGACCACCAGTCGTTGCGGCTCCGTTGGTTTTTTTCTTGTCATATTCTAGACGGTGATTAATGCCCTTGTAGATACTGGACTATCAGAGCTTCTTGTTCCTCTGACTCGAACGGATCTGTTCAACAAGACGCTCGAAATCCAGCAAAGTAAGCGTCAGCTTCAAGTTCTTCCATTGTTTCTAAGCCCCACTCTCGTAGACCTCCTCGCGTCCTACGAGATCCCTGCTCAGATAACTGCCATTGAGGAGCTCATTGCGCAAGGCGCTGACATGCAGACCGTCATGCGATTGCTCTGTCTCGTCAGCATCACAGCCGGGGGCGTGAAAGCCAAAAACCTGGAAAATCTCAAGCGTGAGATTCTGCAGGTCCGCCTTGCTATAATCGTCTAGACATATCCTGACAAACCTCGAAAGGCTTATGGCTACAACTACCTCCCGCTATTGCTATCACTAGCTTCTCCCCCTCTCGGCATGCTACTGCCCAACCCACTTCCGAGCACGAGCCCGCCAGCATTAGCCGCCGCGAAATATCCTTTCATTGGCCTGCGGAAATCCTTGCGGCTTCTAATCGACGACAGCCCCGAGGCTCTCGACGAGGTGGAGAACGACATCAGCTTCGTGTACTCTGGCTACGCACCGATCAGCGTGCGGCTCGTCCAATGCGTCGCGCAGAAGGGGGGTGTTCTCAGCAATCCGGCGGAGAAGGAGAAGGAGAAAGACAAGGCTGCTGCTGCTGATGCCGATGGAAAGGGCAAGCCGTCGCAGAGCAAGGCGCAGGCGCACCCAATTGCGGGGTGGCGCGGCTTTGAGGATATTCTGGCGACGATCCCGGGCGAGACGGTGGATATCGTGCAAAGTGGGCCGAATGGAGGCAGTGCGGTAACTGCGCCAATGGCGTCCCTTCGTACGTCGATTAATCATACTCGTTGACATATTCTGTTGCTCACTGGGATTGATTTTCGCGCAGTTCGGCCGATGCAGAAACCCACCACGACGGTCGTGTTCTTTTTGGGTGGCTGCACGTATACGGAGATCGCTGCCCTGCGGTGGGTTGGGCGACAGAATCGCGGTGGGTTTTCTGTACCATCCAGAAATACCGTGCTCATTCTTCTGTGCAGGTCGAAAGTTTTTGATCGCGACTACGGGCATCGTCAACGGAAACAGCATTTTCGAGAGCATTTCCGGCACTCCGAAACCGATTGTCACTGGGCCGAAGGATGCTGCAATATGAGGACTACTGTACTGGACGCGGTTTCTGGACTATTTCTCGTATAATCGATCTATTGGTGGGAGTGAAACTAATACCGACCCGCGCTCTTTTCTTCAACATTCAACATCGACGCAACTCTTCACGCTGTTTCTCGTCTAACTCGGGATATAATTCTTGACGCACCCTCAGTATGTATGTGTGACACCTCTTCAGTGAAATCGCGTAATGTCACATGCCACCTGACCCGTGACATATTATTGCGTTTTCGCGTAATTTCGTCCGCTCAAACCACCGAAAGCCCTCTACTCTCTCTTGGACGGATGTGGGGCACGAATTAAAGCCTCCCAGGACGATTGCAACCTACTTTCGCGCTTTCTGTTGCAGGTGAAAGGGATTTTACTTAAAAACCTTATTCGAGACGTAAAATCTCCCTATTTGGCGGCTGTCAAGGGATTCCTATAAATACCGGGTGGCCCTTCACGCGCCTTTCTTTCCTTAACCACCACCATCTCCTCCCAGCTCTTTCTTCGAGCTCACTGTGAGTGCCAACCTTTTCGCGCGTCGTCAAGTGGGTCGTTCTTCTTCTTTCCGTGTCGCACGCGTCTTTCTTCAGTTGTTCTCATCGTCTCTCCCTTCTAGTACGCGTCCTCTGAACCCTTCTTCGTCCATCCACCCATAACATCCAATGGCGCCCACCAAAGTCTCCACGGATGATATTCCCAAGAAAAGTTCGTCGTCTCTTCATCAATATCGTCTTCTCCTTTCTCTCTCCTTTCTCTCTCCTTTCCCTTTCGTCTTCTTCCTTTCATTGTCTGACCACTGTCTCGTCTTCAGAGCGCTCTTCAGGCGGTTACAAGAGGAAGAAGCCATCCGTTTATAACAAGTACATGGTGCGTCCCGTCTTCTTTCCTTATCTTCATCTAATGAACGCAAACTAACGATGCGCCTTCTCTTCTCTCTATTCCAGTCTGAGGAAATGGCGCGTCTGAAGGCAAATGGCATGGAGGACGGCACAGAACGGTGCGTTGACATCTCGTCTCGTCTCTTTTCTTGTTATTCTCCGCTGCTGTCGCTGACGAACGATCATCCTAGGCGCACTACTGCGTTGAAGAATTATAAGGCCCAGTCTGCTTCGTCCTCGTCGCCTTGAGTCTGCTTCGCTGTTGCTCTGTAGATTGTACTATCGTCGTTACTGTACCTATTCGCTTTACTTGCTACTTTACTGCTGAGTATTCGGACTTTTACTGGACTCATACTGCACCTGGCCACTGTAAAGTACTTGCATTTGTGTAAGACTGTAAAAATTATTCGTTGATAATGACTCGTGCTGTGCTTGAAACGACGGTGCTCTTGACTACTCGATTTCCTTCTCTTGTTTTCATCTTGTTGACGAGCGCTGAACACCTTGTGTCTGGTTTCTTGACCCATCTCTTTCTTTGGTGCATACAATGTACATGATCCACTCGTGCGTTCGGCTGCGACTGCGACGTTGCTTTAATCCCTTCTTGTGTCGATGCTTTGGCGTATTCGAGGAAGATACGAAGATAACACGCGTCCAAGACACAGGAACGGCGGGGGCCCAGACTCAAGCTCTCGCCTGCGCGTCTAACGTCTAACGAACGAGGGAGGCCCAAGTTTCGGCTTTCGACTGAAACGCGTCGAAGTTGGCAGAACGCGACTTTCTAGGCTCACTCTTGATGGTTTCTTTCTAGACCGCCAGCCAGCTCCGTATGGGTCGCTCGGTGGCGAAGGTGGATTACTCTTCCGCTCGCAGAGATCAAAAGCGCCTCCAACTCCTTCTCGCATTCTTGCTCCGAATCTTGTCGTTCGCGTTTCTTCTTGTTTGCCAGCATTTCAAGCGACAAATTCCCGAATTTCAGAAGACGGCGAGAGGTCGTGTGAGACAAACTGTCAGCCTAGACCGGGCCGGCCGCGTCGGAACGGTTACGGTGGAGCCTAATGACAGTGGACCTAATGAGGACATTTCCGACCGAAAGCCTTGCCTGCTCTTATCTCCCTCAATCTGTTTTATGGCCATCCCAGGCGACTGCTGGACTTGCTCTTTGTTTTGTGCCGTCACTCCTACTTAGTCTCTTGACGCGTTTCTGCGGCCCTTCTGCACGTTCCCGGCACACTGGGCACAAATAACACACCGCACCTCTTCTAATCATGTTCGACCTAGAGAACGACAACTTTGACCCCTACTCAGACACTGGGTGCACCCTGCCGTTGTCCTTTGCCATGCAGCAGATCGCAGACACCGACTCTGCGCCCTTGGCCCTTGTCGCGTCTCCCACGGACGATCTCGAGGGCCAGGACGCCTCGTGGAAGGGCAAGGGCGTCTCGAGACCCATGCCTATTCCACATGCCCCCGCAGCCGATCCCCACGATCTGTTCGACGTTGGCGGGGCCTCTTCTAGCCACAGTGGCCGTGAATTCTACGCTGCGGCCTTCTCCCCCGCGTCTTCCATCACATGTGCTAGCCAGGAGTCTCATGTCGCAATGCACGATATCTTTGATATGAGCGAGGCCTCCTCCAGCCACGCCTTCCCGTCCTTTTCCTCCCGTTTTTCTCCCGTATGCACCAGTCCGATTGATTCCATCGAGCAGCCCTCCACCTCGATAGAACATGAAGACTCATCTGAGCCCGCAGGCAAAGGGAAAGGCAAGGAGAAGGAGCAACCCCCCACTCTTCCTCCTCTCACCTTCTCCCCGACGGAATTTGGATACGTTCACACTAATTGGCCCTCCCCAGCGGTCGTCGCCAGTCCATCTTCATATAACTCACACGCCGAACCTTCCTCCTACAGTTCGCTCGCTCCTCTTGATTTAATCTCATCACCTGCTCCACCGCCGCCAGTTCTTAGCACACGCACACTTCCATCAGCAGCACGTCCGCTCAGCCGCCGCCGCTCCCTTCCCAGCCTTGCTACCGCTCCAAATGGCAAGTCCAAGTTCCGGCTCAAGGCACCGAGCACTCTCGCGCGCAGATTGCTCTTCAGGAAATATGACGGAGACGCCTGCCCCACTCCGCCGTCGTCCCCCACCGACGGGCGTGAATTGGATCTCGGCGCGGGCACCTGCTTTGCGCCCTGGCGAAACGACTACGCTCTTGCGTTGGAGTACCAAGACCTCCCCGCGCTCAAGGGCCGACCGGCCTTTTCGCCGTTCCCTCTCTCCGCCCTCGACCTCATCCCGACCATCAATGGAGACGTGTTTGACCCGATCCCAATATTCGTTGTGAACTACTTTGACGAGGTGTTGCCAAGAGAACTGCGCGTCCACATAATGCTCGCGCTCATTGCAGTGCACGAGGCGGACCATGCGCGGGCCCTCAGGGACGGTCAATGGACAGTGGCGAAAGCGTCGTCGTCAAAGAACAAATGGGTGGGACGGGACAAGGCCCTCCGTGAGCTTGTGCGGTTTAGCCGAGTCAGTACCTCCATTGCTCTATCAGTTCATCTCGCTAATTCTCGCTGCAGGTCTCGAAATCCTGGCAGGAACTTGTTTTTGACGGCCAGATCTGGGTGAACCTCGACCTACACGCATTCCCCCTTTTGCCCAAGTCCCTGTTGCTCCGCATCGCGCGCGCCGCCGGGAGCTTCATCCAGAACATCGACGTCGCGGGCCACGTCAACCTCCATTCGGGCACCCTCATCGAGGTGACCGACAGCCTTTCCGCGTTGTCGGCCAGCACCGGCTCACTTCCGTTCACCCATCTCACCGGCATCAATCTGCGCGGCTGCTCCGCGATAACGACCCGATCGCTGCACCATTTGCTCATCCAGTCCCGGACCCTGGAGCGCTTGTGCTTGAAAGGACTGGCGGCGGTGACGAACACGACGTGCGACATCATTGGAGTGTACTGCACACGCCTTGTCTCGCTCGACCTCGGTCGATGCACGAATATCGATGCGGCGGGTATCCGGAGCCTTGCCTTGACTGCGGGCGCGCGCGGAGAGTACCTAGCGCTGAAGGAGCTGCGGCTCTCGGGCCTGAAACATATCGACGACGCCATGATGCGAACGCTGGGGCAGGCAGCGCCCTATCTCGAGGTGTTGGATCTGAGCTATGTGCGGCAGCTGCACAATACGGCCGTGGAGGCGTTTGTGGCATGCACCGACGACGACGAGGAGGACGAGGCGAACGGGCTGAGGGTTGTGTGTCTGAATGCGCGCGAGGCGGGGCGGAGCGCCGATGAGGCCAACAAGTACCGGCGCCGGGTGACACGGCTGCGCCACCTCTCGCTTTCGTCATGCCTCCTCCTCACGGACGCTGCGTGCTCGCATCTAGCGCACTCCGTCCCTGCGCTGGAATACCTCGAGCTAGCGGGCATTGGGAGCAGCCTAGAAGACGAGGGACTTATCCGACTCCTCAACACGACACCGCTGCTGAAGCGACTTGACCTCGAAGACGCATCGAGCATCACGGACGCCGTAATCGCCACCCTGACACCCGCGCCGCCGGACGAGGAAGTCGTCACCGACGACGATGCACCCCCTGCCCCAGAGTCCCCGCTCGAGCACCTCATCATCTCCGGCGCGCTGGAGGTCTCGGACGACGCGCTCCTGGCGCTTATCCGCGGCTGCGTCCGCCTCCGGGTCCTCGAGTCCGACAACACGCGCATGGGACCCCTCGTGCTCAAGACCTTCGTCCGCACCGCGCGCCGGCGCACCCTCGCCGATGCCAAGATCGTCGCCATCGACTGCCGCGGCTTTGGAGAGGCCCTGCTCAAAGACCTCGCGTTGCACACGCGTCCGCGGCTCGGCTGGCGTGCGCACGGCGCGCGCGCGCTGGGGTACGTCGACGCGCGGGACGGGTGCGTCGAGGACTTCAAGCTCGGGCAGGACGAGTGCGACGCGGGGCGGGTGGTGGTAAAGACGTTTTACGGGTGGCAGACGGTCGACGCGGTGCAGGCGGGGCGGGAGAAGCGGCGGAAGGCAAAGACGCGCCGGGCGGCGAATGAGTCGACGGGAGGGAGTGATATGGACGATGCGGTCGGCCGTGGGACGCGGTGGTGGTCGCCCGGGGGGCGCAGGTCGGGGACGAACTCCCCGCCCGCCGTCCCGGAGATGAATAACGACGGATGTACGGTAATGTAAGAAGGTGAGCGTGCCCGCCCGTCAGGGCGCAGGCCAGCCCCAAACAGACTACGGGACAAGCCGAATCTCTTGTTGTATTTTTTTCTGGATCTCTAACGACTTGCACGATCTCTGGACCCACTGAACTGGGTTTTGTAAATGTTTTTGTAATGTGTGTACTGTGTTTTCGTCTACTTGTAGATTGTACAAATTACATGAATTTGTATCGGGCTCAATCATTCCATTCCATTCTCGAATTTATTGATGAAAATCTAATATTCCCTGTTCTGGGAAAAATATCAAAGCGAGTGTTATCAAACCCAATCGGGAACATCGCTGGGGATATGTCGTTCTTCTAGTTTTTGACCGTTACGGTGAAAATTAAATTAAAATTCCAAACAATAAAGACACCGCAAAATTCATTGCGAAGAATTCGACTGATTCGACCGAGTACGAGCTACAGTATAAGGAGAACCATCAAATCGTTCCTTGCCAAATTGGGAAACATTACGGAAATGGGAATACGATAGCCTATTTAGGTTGCGAAGGAATAAATTATGAATCCAAGGCCGAGGATCCCGAGAGATACCCCGAAATAATCGACGAGACGCTCTTGGCGCGCAGCCTTCTTCTTGGCGGCGGAATAACTGATGTCGGGCCTGAAAGACACCATGCTATACAGAGGGATCCAGCCCGACGGCAGTGACGAGTCAAAGATTGTATCCGACAGGTCCGCAAGAGCGGGGGACTCCGATATCGCATAGAGAACGTTGTCGATGAATGCCCTGATCATGTACGACCAGGTCGCCACGCTGTGCCGCATTTTGAGGCTGTGATTTGTTTGAGACTATGAAGGGGATGGGAAAACAATTGAAGACGCACTGGCTATCCATTGCGAGGTCGCAAATAGCGACAAGATCCTCGTGCCTAGTTTCGGAGTAACGATTAAGGACACGCCGAATCACCGAAGGATCGTGGCCGTCTTTCTCTCTGCGAAGAAGAATGGAAAGGATTCGGACATCTTCGAGCGCACAGTTTAGGCCCTGGCCGTAAAACGGCACCATGGAGTGCGCTGCGTCACCTTTGAATTTGTCTATATTCAGTCGATGCTGCCGCAGAAACAGTAATAATTTACCAATAATAATAACAGCGCCCTTGTGATATGGATTTGCCTGGAAGCTTCTGAGGGTGTTTCCTGAGGGAAAACGACATTCGACTTACTTTGGTCGTGATCAACTGGCTGCGAGGATTGCTCTGGAACTCTAGAATGAGACGTTTTTCGCCCAGCAACAACAAGAGATCGGGAAAGTGCGATTTGAAGAACGGAATAAGCGTGTCAGGATACTGCAAAGTGTCGAAGAGTGATTTCGGTGCGAATAATGCACAAGTAAAGGTTTTATTCTTCAGGTAATCAGCAAGCTGAAGCGGGCAAATTCGAACGGAAAATTCACCTTGTTGGGCATCGCCACGACGGTAAAACCTCCCCGAGGCCAAACGTGAAGATGATCCGGATCAAGAAGGTACATATCAAGGCCTGAACTATCCACTCCTTGAGGCAGTCTAATTTCGACGTATTCGTGGGAGAGATAATGTTGGCTATATTCCATTCTAATTCAAAATCATCAGTGTGAAGTTGGGCTGATTGAATATCATTGAACATACTGTGTAGCTACCATCAAGTGGTGCCGAATCACAGAGTGGCTCCCATCGGCTCCGATACAAAGGTCGAAACGGTCATCGCATTCTTGTCCCGAAGCCAAATTGCGCAAATGGAGAGAGTTGTTCTTGAAGTCGACGGATTCGACCTTGTGGAGGAACTGAATGACGACATTATCCGTCACCGACGCTGCCGCTTCCAAAAGTATAACATTGAGGAGACCACGTTCAATCGAGTACAAGCACTGTGTTAAATTAGCTGCCGATGCTACTTCAATGCAGGACACCTACATGTCCTCCTCGGTCGTACTGCTGGCGGGTAGTGTTCCCCTCAAGATGATGGACCATCCTGAAAACATGGAGCCGCTACGCAAACAGAAAAAAGGGCAACAGACCTCCCTCGGAGAGGAACCGTGTTTTGTAAAATACGTTCGACAAGGCTGTTGTCAATGGCTTGGAGGGCGGCAATGCCTCGGGCTGAGAGGGTGAGATTGATGGATCGTTGACGGAAATTGCCTTGGGGGTTGGGAGACAAGAGTTGGTGGGAACCTCTCCTCATATCTGTCGTCGAAAAAAGGCCATTATCGCGGGCACAAATAAGGAGAGTGGAAAGAAGGGTACCCGAACGTCGCTCATAAACTGTTACGTGCCAGCCAAGATTTGCAAGCGCGATCGCAGAGAGACAACCGACGGGGCCAGCACCCACAATCACGGCTTTTGGTGCAGGGGACGCATTCATATTCGGGTACTGGATTGATTCCTGTGAAAGGCCCGTTTAAATGGTCTCTGTAGAGCCAGATGGGTATATTCCCGTCCCAGATGAAGATGAATATCGTCTCACCATGTAATGGAACCCTTATTAGAAATAACATTATTACCTACGGAGCTCCAGGTTATTACCTACGGAACCTGGAGCTCCAAACCTTCCCGTTTTGTCCGTTGTAGTCGGGCATCGTTGACGCATAAAATATTGGCGCGACGCTGAAAGCTGGAGCGTCATTGGATATCCATTGGTGGGCGGGTCAGAGTCCTCTCGAAAGATTCATAACTTTCACCTCAACTTTATTATAAGCAACCATTTGGAGAGAATGCAAGGGCTGTGAATTTGGGTGCTGTTTATGGGAACAGAAATTTTCAACCCAGACTCGCAGCGTAATCCACGGATACGTACCACTTTTCGAGAGAACTCGGAGTTCCGATTCCCTGATATATTGTAGCGCTTTATTGGACCCATTGCGCGGTACTAAAGCGCAGCACAGCGCTCGTGTCCCGTTGCGTCAAGTCATAATGGTCTCTTCAAGATACCATTTTCGCATTAACCACCATCGAAGGCAATTCAAAGATCTAGATCAAACATACCCCGAGTTCGAACGAAAACCTTTCAGACCGTCCCGAGACCGACTTGCGACCCGGGCTTTGCAGCCCACCCGATGTCGGGCCCAGGTATACATAGTGCAGTCCGCCCGTGTTCAGTCCGGGTTGAGGTACACCCAATTGAAGGAGGATCTGTGGTTTAATGGTGCTTTTCAGTGCTCTCATAGTTACAACAGAAAACAAAATTCTTGCAACCAAGACTTTGAACCATGTGCCGAGGGAGATTTCTTTCCGAGGCAAGGATTTGCAAATGACATGATCAAGGGGTAACTGGCCCAGTCACTTGGGATTCCGTAGGCAAATCAAGGAATCCCTGAGGCATGCAGGTTCAAGGGATAGGTTTTATTTCGGGGCGACTTCTACCAGTAACTTCGTTAGGTAAACGGCGGGTTCTTGCAAACGCTTTGACGGGACGTTCCAAGTCCAAAGAACTTGTCATTTGTGTGAATATTCCGCCTACCATACTCGCCGCCATGCGCGTCTCCATCTATTTTTCTCAGGGTCAACCTATTCTCGTCCTTCGGTTTTTTGCTAGTTGGCGCAAAAAGGGAGCTAAGGCTTTCCGAAGCTCAGATCCTGACTGAAATCGCATAGCAACGGCGCTTCTGGTGGCCTGAGTCGAATGTCCACAAAAGTTGACCTTGAAAGCGCAAGAATCTAAAATTTCGTACATCCTCGTGGATGTTCCATTAGCGAGCCTGGTATACCAGTAGAAGTTGATTCATACCATTAGCTTAAGGCATAGGCTGCAATTTGGCTGCAATTATCCTCCCACAGGTGTTTCTTGGGGGTTTCAAGCTCAAAACAGCTATCACTTCATGCGACCCGACTTGGATTCAGCCGAAAGGTTGTGTTATTATCTCACGCTGCCACCAATTCCGAGTCATTCTTCCTCGCTCAGCACTGCTCTTTGACTGCTCTTGGTATGAATATTTCAAGGCCGAATCTTGCTCCTTTCGCATACATTTTCTATTGAGCTGATAAATAACCATTGACCCCCGAGTAAGCCGCGGCCGGTTTCCTCATCATTAACGCGAATTTCAAGTTCAAGCTACTAGTACACCGAGTTCTATTCTCATTGTATGTCGGGAATGCATGGTCTCGGAAAGCCGCTCGATGTATATCTCCTGCTGCGGGGCTTCCATCATTACTTCAATCAAGCACGTCTCAATCCCGGGCCAGCGTTAAGCAGACAATTTACTTGATTCATTGGCCCCACTTTCTGGATGGGCATAGTCCTTTGGGACTCGTTAAGAAGGAAATAAACCTGTATATTTTGACCTCGCCAGCTAACATGACCTCGTCGTCTTCCGAGACTCTGGAGCTGAGCGACCTCATTCTCATCGTGTCGGTCTCGGGTGTGACTACGCTCAATGTATCCATCTTCGTGAACAGCGAGCAAGAAACTGACGCAGTCTCGAGGTTTTTCTTTCCGGTGCACTCACAGTCGCCCTCCCAACCATTGGGAAGGACCTGCATTTCAAGCAGTCAGATTTGCAGTGGCCTCTCAATGTTTACGCGTTAGTCATTCCATGACATCTGCTGAACCCAAGCTCTGACTCCTGCAGTCTTTCTTATGGATGTTTCCTACTTTTCTTCGGACGACTGGGAGATATCATCGGAGGCCGAATTATGTTTCTGGTCGGCTCTATCTGGTTTTCTATGTGGTATGTTCTATGATTCCCATGCGAGTACTTGATGACACGACAAATAGGAGCCTAGCAACAGCTTTTGCCCCGAGCTCCGGCGTATTCATCGCTTTTGTCGCTGCGATGGGCTTGGGCGCCGCTGCCAATACTCCCAGCGGCCTTGGTCTTTTTTCCGCTTTTTTCCCTCCAGGTAAATCTAATTCATGAGAACTCTCAGCCGCCAGTTATGTTAATCCTGTGCATCAGGTGCGAAGCGGAATAAAGCCTATGGGGTATTAGGGGCTGGACAGCCGCTCGGATTCATTCTTGGACTGGTTTTGGGTAGAATTGCAGAAAATTCGTTGCAGAATACAGACTGATGAAATATATGTAGGCGGCATCCTTGCACAAAGCAAAGCGACGTGGCGGGCCGTTTTCTACATCCAGTCGGGACTCGGGGTCCTATTTGTCGTGCTGGGGTTCTTGTTTTTAGTTAAACAGCCTCCCACTCGGCGGTACACGAAGGGCTTGGACTGGGGAGGAGCGATTCTCAGTGCCGCAGGGATTGGTCTTCTCACTTACAGTCTAGCGTGAGATTTGTATGTTATCTTTTGCCACACATCTGACTTTTCCCCGTTACCTAGTGATTCTACAACGGCACGAAGAGGATGGGCCACTCCACAGATCCCCACTTTATTTGCGGCGTCGATTGTTATCTTAATAATCTTCGTGTTTTATGAGCGGCGCAGAGAAGCCCGCGGCCAGTCGGTATTACTGCCGACAAAAATCTGGAACAGTCCAGCTGCGAAGTTGCCCAGTATCATTGCAATACAGTTCTTCGTTTGGTGGAGTAGGCGGCGCTGCACTTCTCATTATTGTGTCTGACTGACGTGGTCAACCCTGTAGGCTTCAACACCCTCTCATACTTCATGACTCTATAGTACGTCGGTTCCTCAGTTCTCGTTTCAGAGCTTCTCTCTAATGTGTGCAGCTATCAGCAAGTAAACCAGTTGGATCCTCTCCAGACTGCCCGTGAGAACTAACCACTCAAAGTTTCGGGATTCTCATAAACGATGGATCCTCCCCTAGTTCGATTTCTGCCAATGACCATGGCTGGGGTCACTGTCAATGTTGTCACGGGCTATGTCATGAATCGCGTTCCCGGCCAACCGTTGATGCTCATTGGGATCATTGCGAGTGTTGTACGTCTTGACTGAAACGCTGTTCAAAATCGATGTAACCTTTATTCCAGATTGCTCCCTTAATATTCGCTGTGATAGATCCGCAGGCCTCGTACTGGACTACAGCCTTCCTTGTGATGCTGTTCATCGGTTTGCCCTTCTTTAATTCAATGTGTGGGAGCCGCTAAGGTTCCCATATCCAGTTGGTGCCGACGTTGTGTATCCTGTGGGTAACTTACACCTAGCCTCAGTCTTCGACGAGGACTCGCAATCTTTGGCTGGAGGGCTTTTCAATGTTGCGAGCCGTGTATGTATTGCATCAAAACAATTCTCAATTTATTATAATGAGTAAACTTCACAGATGGGAACCTCACTTGGACTTGCAGTGACCTCCAGCGTGGCAACCGCGACATCTCAGAAATACCAGCGTGCTCACCCTGAGCTTGCCCTCGAATCTCCCGAAGTGTTGATGGCGGGCTTCCGTGCTGCAGGCTGGACATGTTTCGCGGCCGCCATCGTGTGCTTCATATTCGCATTGTTCGGATTGCGTGGAATTGGTATTGTTGGTCGCCAATCCGAGCTTCCAACGGCGGCTTTCGACACCACCCCAAAACAGCCAAAATCATACCACCCACTATCCATCCATATCATCGCTCTCCTTATGTCATGTTCCGTCCTCGGAGCCCTAGCCCGTCTTGGCCTGTCTGCTTTAGCAACTTACAATGGCCAAAGCATTTTCCCACTCGCTTATTCCCAAGCCACGGGCTGCTTAATCATGGGCTTCTGCCTGGCGCTGAAAGAGCCCTTTGGCAGATGGTACCCACCAGCATATATAGCAATTACTACGGGTTTTTGTGGCTCCTTGACCACTTTCTCCGGCTGGCAACTGGATATATTTAAGTCGTGGATGAACGCCGATAATGCTCCCTGGTCTGCGCTTGATTATGTAGGTTCTGCGGCTCTATCCGACAGTACTTGTTCTAACGCCTTGAAAGGTGTTCGACGGCATGTGTAAATCGGTGTTCACCATCTCCCTCTCCCTGGCTTCCTTATTGTTCGGCATGCACATCGCGAGCCTGGTATCACCCTACTTCCGCGCGGCGCCGCCCCCAGGCAATTTTTTTCGAATGGTTGTTACCATACTCTCGACGTGTGTATACGCAGCGACCATTCCGGCATATTTGTTCCTCCCACGCGACTATCGCCACCAAGCCACCGCCGCCCTCCTGTTCTCGTTCCCTGGCACCCTCACGAGGTACCTGCTCTCTACGCAACTGAATTCAGTTATCCCATCCTTCCCCCTCGGCACATTCTCCGCCAACTCCTTCGGCACCGCCCTCCTGGGTACGTTCCATGTCCTACAGACCACGGCGAGCCACCCCCTCTCGGGCGCAAGCTGCACCTTAATACAGGGCCTCGCAGACGGCTACTGCGGCTGCCTCACCACCGTTAGCACATTCGCTGCGGAGCTCGTAACCCTGAAAACTGCTGGACACAAGTACCGCTATGGGCTCACGACTTGGGTGACAGGGCAGGTCATCCTTGTTTTCATTTTTGGCGCCATGTGGTGGGGCGGAGAAATTGTCAAACACCAGACATGTCTCTTCGACTGATTGTCCTATTTAGGTGTTATGTAGGACACCGCCTGTCGAGAGGACTCGGTCCGCGTTTTGCGCCGCTTTTCTGCATCTTCGTCCATTTCCATCTTTTCAAACAGCTCCTCAATCTTACCGTCATTCGCATAGATACAGTGACAGTAGAATAATGTATAATACTGTACAATAAGGTGGACACTTTTCAGTAACCGGAGCAATGCAACATTGAACCTTCCGCGTGTTGGAGAGTTTCGTTCTTCGATGGCACAGCCCACTCCCCCTCGCCGCCTTGAAGTCGATCTTCGAACTCGGCAATTGCTCGAGTGAGAGGAAAGAGTCGCGATAAGTCATAGGTGTTGCCGTATTTCTTGAAATCCTCGACTGGAGGGAGGCTGAGGTGTAGATCGCTGTTGCGAGCAAGACGAAACAGATGCAATGGTACTCGATGCCAGGGTTCCCGCATTTCATCCTGCGTTGCACCATGGGGCTCAAGTCAGGCTGCACGATGATGATCGGTGAATCTGCTCTGCAGATATATTATGGGCACAGGAACTTCTATCGTATTTGACGACAGACGACAGACCTTCTGCCGAATCGCATGAGAAGAGATCTCGTCGATTGATTATCGGCAAAGCTTCCAGGAAATCGGCCGGAAAATCGAATGTGAGTCGCGTTCGGTACGGAGTGGCGTACTACCGACAATGAGTCTTCCATTGGCGCGTAGCGGCAAGAAACGCAATGCAGATGAGTGAGGGAGGGAAGGGACTGGAATCCGGGGAGATCTTGGAATCTCCACTGAGCGTCCCGTATTGTGAGGTGAGTCAGGCGTAGAAAGTCGCGGTCAAGGACGGTTCGAGTGCGATTGTCTGGGACATCCACCTGCGCATATTCAGATATGCGAAGCTCTCGAGCGAGGGCGCAACAACAGCATCGAGATCCAATACAGTGGTTTTCGTGAGATTTTGCGAAATGTTATGGTTATTTAGGGACAAAGTCCACCTGGCTTGCCCCTCCGCAAGCTTGTTATGTCTCCAATCCGAAACGAGAAAATCGTAATCCGTGTTCCCATACCCGAAATCTGTGGCAAGGTTTTCGATAGTCGAGCCAGAGATGATGAGTTTGGTGACGTTGACGGCAGGATGCGCGTCGAGGCAGTCTATGAGCTGAAGTGCGCCTGGGAGACTAGCTGCGATATACGTCCCGTCGGAAAGCTCGCTATTCGCGGGGGTGGGGAGTGTTTGGTTGGGACAGCGCGTCGCGTCACCGTGGCAAGCGATGGGACGTTGCGTTGCATCGAGGAGTACTTATCTTGTGGTGAAACATGCGAATCTACCGGCTCGGCCCGGCATAGACTTACACCGGCCAGGGTCATATCTCGGAGTCTACGAGACTATAAAAGGCCAGCCAAGGTCTTTCGCGCAAAGTCATCCATAGATCGTCATGATGGACTTGACCGCTTAGAAGCTAGAAAAGTTTTGTGGCGAAGTGCACTCTGCCAATTGCAAGGCCGACAGTCGAGGTTCAGAAATCATTTTGCGGGAGTGTAGCGAAGCAGTGCGGATGTAGTGACAACAAACATACAATGGCCGGATGGGTGCGTGTCGCTAACGTGTTTTACACACCCTCAGCAGCAATATACTGCCATCCAAGCACCCCGCCCCAGCTTCTCCACATTCGCTCTACAACGCGCAATTTTTCCTCGCGCGGCATCGCAGGATCCTCCAAATCCCCCACATCGTCGAGAAATCCATCGCGCAAACGCGACCCGGTGGGCAAGCTGGTCTCGGCAAATGCCCGCAAGCGTGTGACAGATATAAGCAGTAAACCTGTTGTCAGTGGGGAGAGCGAGTTTGACGTGGGGTTCCCCACCCGAGGCTGCGACACCAACAGGCGTTCGATGCGTCTTGAGTGGTTCGTGAACAAATGCGAATGCGAATGAATGTGTGGGCTCACCGCATTGCGACCCACGCTCTAGTACGACGTCTGAGCCGGCCGCCGAATCTGCCGCGGCCCACTCCCCGAGCTTCCCAGAGGTATGAAATATATCTTCCAACAATTGTAACGATCACAAGGGCCGGCGCCAGACCCACGAAAGCAAAAGTCAGTTCCTGAGACTTGAGGAGCTTGTCGATCCCAGCGAGAGCTTGGTCAATGTCAACCTGTGGAAGTAATTATGATTCAAGACGATTTTATTTGGCGAGGGGGACTGACCTTGGCTTTCTGAACTTGAATGAACAGGGATCTGAGCAGGGTACCAGTGAGCGCTGATTTCACTGGTCGCTTGATATCCTCCTCGTATAGTTCCAGGACGGGCGTGAGATCGCCGACTCGAATTTTTTTGGAGAGCGCTGCGAGCTGCGCGGAGTCGTAATGCAGGTGATCACGAGCGAGGGAGAGCGCCATGCGTTCGAGGGACTGGCCACAGTCAGTATGAATTGGGAAAGCGACAGGCAAGAAATCACATCGAAGTCGGCGGCAACACCTTCTTTCCGAACAATAACACCGTCTTCCCCTCCCGTCCGAACGGTCTTTAGCACCTCTTTTAGCGGATCGATCAACGAGTTTCTTATGAACCCTGCTATTGTTTCCTTGGCATCCCGCGCCATCTCCATGATAGAGGCTCGAGAAGCATATAACGACCGCAAGGCGTACAAGGTGAGAGGTGGGATAAGAAGCAGCTTCGGCCACAAGAGGGTGAGGCGAGACGGTCGGCGGAATTGTTGGACAACATCAAAATGCTCAGCGATGTGGCCCGGGAGGAGCAAAGATGAAATGTGCTGTACACCTTCCGCGTCATCTTGCCCAGGAGATGGCTCTCCACTGATGCAGACCGCTAGTTGACTCGGAAATGCATGAGAGGTTGTTGCAAGCCGAAGTTGGGCGAGGTGCCCCAGCTGTTCTGAGCGCTCGTTCACCAACTTTTCGAGTTTTTTTCTTTTATACCGGCACTCTTCCCGCGCAAGATCCAGGGGAAAAAATATGGCAGACCATATTGAGTTGAGGTACTGAGAAGGGTGATGCGTCCAGACAAGGGACGTCAAAGATTGTTCGTGCGCTAGATGAGGGAAGAAGGAACTAGTCATTGCGGACGGTCGGAATGCCGTGGGAGGTAGCAGGCGAAAGAGTGTGGACGGTGTGAATGAGGAGAGCCGTAGAGGCAAATTCTGGGCTCGGAGGGCATCGAGTATAGTACGGAACACTCGAATCAACCGGGATGGTAATGCTGCAACCTCATGGTTAATTATAGTCCCGTAGAGCCAAAAACCCGTACTTTGCAGCAAGAACCACGCGACATTGAGGTCAGAGCGCTCGACATTGGCCCACCATTCAGCTTCAGCTTCGAGCTCCATCGCCTCGTTCAAATAGATGTCGAGGCTCCTCGCGTACAGCCCAACAGCGACTTGATCGACTACAGCGCTTTTTAAGACCTTTTCTTGCTCTGTTTTCTCCGTAGAAACAAGAGCATTCCGGTCTGTTAGAGCGAGATATTTCAAGGCCTCATCGACCGAGGCCTGAGAGACCGGAGGTTTCAAGGACCCCAGAAGAGAACGCAAGGTTTCGGTTGACTCTGATACCACAGGTGGAGCATCCGATGGTATCGAAGAAGACGTTAAACGAGTCGAGAGCGGGCGGGTAAAATTAGCCGCAAAGTTGGAAGAGTCAATTCTCGACCTGGACATTCGAGATGATGTGCCAAGAAGCTGCGATTCCGAGTCGGGGAATAAGACGGGTGGAATCGGCTGGAATTGTATTTCCAGCACGCAGGTGCGTTGGGTGTTGAGAACCCGAAAACCACGAGCGTGAGCGGTGGAGGAGAGCGACTGACTGAGACGCGTCAAGGCGCGTCAACCGTGACGGTCAAGAAGATACGTGACTAGGCATCTGATGCGGAACATCCCGAAATCTAATCTCCTTCTTTCCACAACCACTCCAACCACTTCAAGACACACCCTTGGGTTACAGCGGTTGCGTCCTTCTGACATTCGTCGAAAAGTTGCAGATGGCTTGTATCCTCCCCGACCTCTTCCCGATTTTACGCGGATATGCCTCGCTTGTCTCACCCAACCGTCTACGATTCCCGACCCATCTTCGAACACAAGTCATCCACGACTTTCTAGTGGAACATATCCTCTTGAATGTGCACTTCCAAAAATATCCTCCCTCGCCCGAGTATCAAAAGTCTTTCTGGAAATGGATTATATCTCAACTGGAATGCACCGATGTTGGTCGGTCTTTCTGGCACACTACGATCTAATTTACCCCTCGGAGCTCAGTCTGAAACGGAGGTGGACGCGCGGATATACGAGCTATATCTGGAACTATTAAACTCGTCTGTAATCCAAGTACTCTTGCGGATGTATCTGTTCTTAAGGCTCTCCTCCGTTAGTTCCGCTCGTCCTGGGGTTGTTCCGGGAATGCCGGGGCATGGTCCACCTTCTCAGGCATATATTACCCATTTCTGGAGACCCGACCAAGACAACGGGATTCCTGATTCCATTGACCTGGACGAATATCAAACAACAACCATGCTTGAGTCGCGGACGATGATCGAGAGTGGAACGACGGGTCTTCGGACATGGGTTGCCAGTTTCATCCTCGCTCAATACCTGATTCTCAACCCAGGTGCCGATGTCCTTTCTGGAATGTCGAAGGAGTTTGACGCCGACCATCCTTAGCTCTCGTTCGGCGTAAGAGAATACTTGAGCTTGGTGCTGGAGTAGGATTCCTGGGAAGTGTTGTGGCCTCTTTGCAGCTCTTGGAGCGCCCCTCAGACGGCTCCGACCCCGGTACACTATGGATGTCGGATGTTAACGACACTGTACTCTCGCGCTGCCGCGATAATATCCATCTGCCGTGCAGTAAGTTGGATATTGTGAATGTTGTATTCACCAACCACATCCACAGACTCGTCTTCGTCTCATCCCGATACGAACTGCTGTTTTCTCGACTGGTCCGCCGTGCTCGATCCAGACGGCACTGCGCCTCTGACCTCTCTTTTGAACGAGCAGATCAATGCCGATATCATACTCGGTGCCGACATTGTGGGTCGAATTTCTCTTTGTCTGCATCGCGACGCCAACGGCGCTTCAGGTCTTTAACCCAAATTTGATCCCACCTTTAGTTGGCGTTCTACGTCTGGCTCTTCAAGCCAACTCACGCCCGAGGAGCGCACTTTTTGCGCTGACCACTAGGAATCCCACTACCATGGAAAAGTTCACGGACGCCGTCCGAGGTACGCAGTTGTACTATGTTCTGGCTTTGAAGGAAGCCGATTTCGTGCTAGACAGCGGTCTCGTATTGGATAGATTGGAGTTTCGGATACAGGAGAGCATGTTCATGGAGTCTCTGGAGTGTGAAGGCGATACGAACAATGGGGTCAACATCTTTAGGATTAGTACTAAACTACAATGATTATACAGGCGCTGCACAAGAAATCGACAAACGATGTCCAAGAAATCTACAAAGGGTGCCAGAAATACCGTGATTGTTACCAAAAAAAAAGTTACGAAGTGAGCTTGACTGTACCACAAGCACTACAAGTCCAGAAATCCTGCGGCATTCCCGTCTCGCCACAGGCGTAACAAGCCCAGCCGATCGATTCGTCGGGAGGGCGCTCAGCGAGACATGCGTCGCACTGAAGAACCATTGCGGAATTGATGAGGGTACACGTCCGGCAGGTCCACTCAGAGCGAGCTTTCTTGGCAGGAGGAGCGGTCGCGGCTGGGCGCGCGCGGATGCCTTTGGATTTAAGTGTGCCAGCCGTAGGTTTGACTGCGGGAGGCGGACGGGCTGCAGTCGAAGCAGCCGTTTTCTTGGATTGCGGTATCGCGAGCTTGGACGGTCCAGCTTCTACGACGATAACATCGGAATCATCGTCCGAGTCAAGGGTGAGATCTATAGCGTTGTGCGTTTCGCTTTCCTTTGCTGCTTTGTCTGCCTCCTGCTGGGCCAGTTCGCCTGACCCACACGATTTCTCATCTCGAGCACGGCGCTCTGCGGCCTACGGGAAAATTGTCAACGATATGGCCAGAAGAACAAGCGAACGACTGACCCGTGCAGCCAACTCTCTTGGAGTTAGATTAGTAGCATTAATCCGCCCACCCAAGCGGCCGCCATTTCCAACCAAAAGCCCGGTCTTTCGTCGTTTTTCCGCTGCCTCAAGAGCCTTGGCGCGCGCGAGGTGTGGCGGAAGATCATGGGAAACCCCTGCACCAACCCTCTCGCCTTTGCTGAAGAACCCTTCTCCTGCATATCCAGACCGCTGCAGGGCATCGTATTCGTCCTGCAGACCGGAAAGAAACTTGTAGAACTTTTCGTCGTGAGGGCCGTGTACATTATGGGTAAGCTGACCTCTCGTCAATCTAGTGGGAATGTAAGAGCATCTCCAGAGTTACCTCGTGCAGCATTGTCTGAACAACATCCTCTTCTTCAAAGAATGTGTCGGGTGCATGGGCAGGGCGCAGTCGTAGTAGGATCTTTTGTCCAGCGTTTACATCTTCAAAGAAATCAATGACCCTAGGACGCAACAGACAATATACCGCTCACTCAAGCCAATGAGATTGTCTTGTTTAGGGAAAAATTCGGACAGAACTGGAAGCACCCAACCATGCTTCCGCATAATGGGTTTGACGAGCGACGCGATGCGTTGAAGCATAGGAAGAGCGCGGTCCTCCTTAGGGCGCCCCTTTAGAATGGTGAAAGACTTGACAAAAGTGTCAGAAGACATGGAGGAGAGGCGAGGCACAATTGTCCGTATAGAGTGTCTGTTAACAGAGACGACGATGCAATAAAGCGTTACTCAAGAGAAGTAGGTGGAAGATGGTGGAAGGATGTGTAAGGTGCTGGAGGCGGCTCGGCAACACGCGTCGAGCGTGACATCGCGTGACAATGAACCACGTGACGGAGAGTCACATCTCCCATAATCCATTTGACGCGTCCGTCTTGTGTCCGTCCTCTCGTCTCCTCCACCACCGTTTCGATATGTCCGACGCTGGAATGGATGTAGAAGAACGGCCTCCATTGTTCTTCGCTGGTTCAGATGACGAAGAAGAAAACGAAGATGTGTTGATGGAGCCCGTGGACGCCGCGCCTTCGAGCTCTCGAGCTTCGTCAAGAGCTTCGTCGCGCCTCTTTCTGGACGACAGTAGCGACGAAAAGGATGTCGTAGAGACGGAGGAAGCAGCTGTCGGCCCTCAGAAGCGACCCATTTTTGTTGACGACGACTCCGATGCGGAAGTCCAGAGAGTGCCACCCCGAACCCCTGTCAAGGCGGAGAACGCGTCTCCAGCAACCTCCGAGTCGAAGGCCGGGCCATCCCGTAAAAACCCTCAAAAAACCTCCGCTCCTCCAGCCAAAAAGCGTCGCATATCATCTCCCACTCCGGCAGATTCTCCCCCAACCTTTATAGGGGAAATGGTCTTTGCGCACGCATGGAGCAACGTGACGGGCAAGAGCTACATCAAAGTCGGCGATGAAGTTAAAATTATGCGGGAGCCGCAGCAGGAGCCGAAGAAAAGTGGCGGTAGCAAAGTTGAGACGAAGAAGAAAGCAGGAGATGGCAAGAAACAGATGTCGCTTACATCAATGCTCAAGCAGCTGCCGAAGAGTTCTAAGAATAAAAAGACCGACACCATTGTTCGCCTTTACAACTCACGCGGCTTTGGTGCGCACCTTGCAAATATTATACTCATTGTTCATAGTTGTCTAGAATTCGGACGCCTTCCACAGGATGTATCGTCCTGGATGGCCAAGCTTCTTGATCTCGGTTCGTCCAATCCAGAAATCGCGTACAGACATCTCACCTCGTCCAGGCATCGTCGAATTCCGAGGTAAAATGATGGAATGTCCGGAGAAGTTGTCGACGGGCGCAACCCTCATTATCACAGCAGACGTCTACATGCTACCGACCGCCTTCAAAGCCTCCAAGTCTAAGGCGGATGACGACCAACCAACCGTAATGTTCTCCGAAGGTGCGGAAACGCTCGACGAACAAATACTGCGCGAAAGAAAGGCGTCGATCCTTAAACTGTTCGATGTTCTCAACCTTCGGCCCCAAGCTGGCGCGAATTTCAGTGGACGCAAAACCGACGAGGAGATCCACGAGGAGGCGATGAAGAAGATAGCGCAGCGCAAGTCGAAGAAGGTGACCGAGATTGTGGGCGACGGCGAGGAGATCGAGGTCGACGACGGAGAAGAGCTTTCTGAAAATGATCTCGATATGATCTACAAGAAGGCCCAGAAAAGCGATCGCACCATGGGAGAGATGGAGCCCCCAAGCACATTCACGTTCACGCTTCGCGGGTACCAGAAGCAAGCCCTTCTGTGGGTCGGTTTCCTGCGCGTTTATTCTCCCGCTGACCTAGTTGTAGCTGGATGCACTCGCTTGAACTAGGGAAGATGGATGCGCGTGAGGCTGCATCCATGCACCCACTGTGGAGCCAGTAAGTTTTGATGCTTCGTGGGCTGGCATAGGTTCACTTTGCTATAGATATGCCTTCCCACTTCCTCATGACGGGGGTGTCATCGATTTAACTGCCGATGAAAAACCGTTTTATTTCAACCCATACTCTGGTGAGCTTAGCTTGGACTTTCCGAAAGCGGAGAGAAAGGGAAGGGGAGGGATTCTCGCGTTCGTCATTCTTTCAATGTGTCGCCTGCTGGTCTAATTCTTTCCGTAGTGACGGTAAACTCCTTGTTATATTCCGTCATTTGTTCTCAACTCAACAACTCTTTCGACAGAGATGGGAAGTACGAAAATTTCCCTTGGTGATCTGTTCGGAGTTCACCTATTCTTTAGTGGGGAAGACCATCGAACTCGCTGCACTGATCCACACTAATTGGGAACCCGATACTGAGCGCCCGGTCGAGGAACCCCAAGCCGGGGCTAAGCAGCGCCAAATGAAACTGAGCAATGCGTTCAAGAAGGTGTCGTCTCGCAAGAAAAAACAGACAGCCCCGTCCGCGACATTAATCGTCGCACCCACATCGTTATTGTCTCAATGGGAAAGCGAATTGAAGCGTTGCAGTAAGCCGGGGACGCTCAAGGTCATTCTATGGCACGGCCAAAATCGACTGGATCTCGAGGATGCCCTGGAGGACGACGATGGCCAGGCCGCTGTAATCAAGGTCGTCATCACTTCGTATGGCGTTCTTGCCTCGGAACATGCCAAATCCGAAAAATCGAGCTCAAAATGCCCTGTGTTCGAAAGTAAGTACCAGACGGTGGCACGAAACTGGAATTGAATTCATTTCAGTTGAATGGCTTCGCGTCGTGCTTGACGAGGCACATTCGTGCAAGTCACGTTCCAGCAAGACTGCGAAAGCGGTCTATGCGCTTAGTGCTCGAAGGCGGTGGGCTGTGACAGGTATCTGGTTTATAAATCTAGCATACAGCAAGTTGACATTCTACTAGGCACGCCCATAGTTAATAAGCTCGAGGACCTGTAAGGGCCAAACTTTTTTTTTTGACACTAATTGAATTTTTTTTGTTTTGTTTTAGATTCTCTCTATTGTCAGTATAATTTTCGGGACCTTTACAAGTCTCTCTGACGGCGCCCTAGGAAATTTCTCGACTTTGCGCCGTGGGCCGACTTTTCATTCTTCCGCTCGTAAGTCGGGCTCATTCTTCCGCTCGTCTTTCGTCTCACTTTGCACATGCTTACTAAATCTTAGGTTTATCACTCTGCCCTTTTTGGCCCGGGATCCCAAGGCGATAGAAATTGTTCAGGTCATCCTCGAATCAATCCTATTAAGACGAGAGAAAACCATGCTGGACACCAACGGTAAACGGATAGTGGAGCTCCCTCAGAAAGAAGTGCATCCTCCGTGTTCTTCCGTACGGTCGGTCGCTGACTTCGTATCAGGTTATCGTCGAATATCTTGAATTTTCTTCCTTGGAGAGGAAGATATACAACAGCTTGTTTAATTCCGCCAAACGAGACTTTCAAAAGTTGGACGCGAAAGGCCTGGTCGGCAAGAATTACACCCACATCTTGGCGATGCTTATGCGGTGTGTCGATTTTCCGCTCGGGCAGGGATCCCGCAATTCTGACGATTCGACAGACTGCGGCGCGCTGTGCTTCATCCAAACCTTGTGCTCTCTTCCTCCGACGAACGTTCTCTCCAGAAGATGCCGAGGGAACCGTTGATGTGAATGAGCTGATCAAGCGTTTTGCTAACGACGGACAAGAGGGAGAAGGCGGCGGCAACGTCTTTGCCCAGAACGCCATCAATGACCTGCAAATTGACGAAGCGGATGCAGAGTGCCCTATCTGCATGGATGTGATGCAATGCCCTATGATCATTCCGCAGTGCATGCACCGTTGGTGAGCGAAATCTACACTACGGGAAGATTTCGTATGTGAACCTGTGGATCGTAGCTGTAAGGATTGCCTGGTTACTTCCTGCGCCAACGCCGAAGAACGCGGAGAAGAACCCCATTGTCCAACCTGTGCAAGGGGGCCGTTCAAAGAAGGCGACCTGATTGAGGTCTTCCGACCACCGAAGAGTTCTCAGGATCCAGAACCGCAGGTGATTCTGCGGAAGAACGATTTCCACTCTTCGACAAAGCTCGACGCGCTTGTCCAAAATCTCCGTAGGTGACTCCGAGTATCAGAAATAGCGCGTCTTACGCCGTGTCAGGAAAATTACGCGAACAAGACCCTTGTTTCCGCGCTGTCGTATTCTCTCAGTTCACCTCCTTTTTGGACCTTATTCAGGTCGTTCTGATGCGGGAACGTTTCGAGCAGTATCGGTTTGATGGCTCGATGGATGTCAAGAAGAGGGGCGTGGCCCTTGATGAGTTTAGAGCTCCAACACGGAAACCCAAAGTTCTGGTTGTAAGCCTCAAGGCCGGCGGAGTTGGGTTGAATGTGAGCCTTGCTTCTCACTCAACCTTACCCTTTCTGATCACTCACGGTGGCTAGCTTACGACCGCCAATCATGTTTTCATGGTATAGCTGCTGCGGCTTCCGGCGCTGTTATATGATAACTGACGACCATCTACAGATGGACTGCTGGTGGAATGCTGCAACCGAGAATCAAGGTAAACCTTCTTTGTCCTTGAATAATTTAACCGTGATCTCAAACCATATCACAGCCATCGACCGAGTGCACCGAATTGGCCAAGAGAAGACAGTCTTTGTAAAGCATTTTATTGTAAGTCGATCTTCGGATGGTTCGCGGTGTTGTGTTGACGACACAAGGTATCGAACACCATCGAGGGTCGCATTCTCCGGATCCAGAAACGCAAGACAGCGATTGTGAGAGAAGCCTTCCGTGGGGGCGGGTCTGCCGGGACCGATCCGGAGAGCATCGAGAACCTGAAGATTATGTTCGGAGAGGAGCCCGATGGCGCATAGTTACAACCTGGTATAATCATTGACACCTCGAGGCGATATTATGTTCGGAGAGGAGCCCGATGGTGCATAGTTACAACCTGGTACAATCATTGACACCTCGAGGCCATATTTGATGCATTTGCCTTATGCCTTTCTGATGGTCACTGGTGTCAAAATTCCAGGACGCTAAATCTCGGCTCCGTGAGGCTTTGATGGTTAGCGGTCGCGGGTTGTGACTGAGTGCAGTTGTTTGGATCGCGTCCGCTTATGGTAATCCTAATTGGAGGTTTGCAGCCATTCAGAGCATCCAAACACATTTGAAAACAATGGCTTCTGTCTACTACCCAGGGGAAGCATAAGTAGTACGGTTCCAACCAATATTGATGCGAGGGACATATTTAACTGTTGAAATGACATCGATGTAAACATGGTGAGAGCTGGGGTATTTGAAGTCCAGTATTGGAACACTGGTGACTGCCGTGACAAGGATCTAAATCATCCTTTATCTCAGGCTCTTACCTACCCGCACGTTACGGGGTTGGGGAAGACTGAGTGGCGATATTCACTGCGAATTCTCTGTATTGGAAGCAATAGTAACGCAACACGACAAATCCTTGACAGATGAAGATCAACCCCTCCACGGTGGGTATTAGAATTTGGTCATCTTACATTACGATTCTGCTCCATATATGCATTCACTGTGCGTACGACCGCTAGGTCTTCCCCAGCCCCGTAAAGTGCGGGTGGGCAGGAGCCTGAGATAAAGGATGATTTTAGATCCTTGTCACGGCAGCCACCAGTCTTCCAACAGTGCACTTCCACCCCTATGGATTTTGACGGGTGCACTTCAGTTTCCGAACCCGAGTGGAATTCTCAAGCGGCGCGCAGTGGTGGACCCTCCGGACGAGGAACACGCCTTTTACGGTCAGATGGCCGAGCGGTCTAAGGCGCCAGACTAAGGATCAGCTTCACTTGAAGCAAAATTTACAGACCCGTCTGTAATCTGGTCCTCCGGGGCGTGGGTTCGAATCCCACTCTGATCAGTTCTTTTGCTTCTTGCACCTCGACTCACGTTTTCGGCAAACCCACCGCCTTCGTCCACCCCGGCCCCTACCTTTATTCAGAGCCCCAGGAACAAATGTACGCAATTGGCCCGCGCTAGATCATATCGGTAGTGAATTCAAGTCGTCGGAGCTCGGAGCGTGGGTTAATTTGAACCCCGCACGCTCATTCTCATCAGGACCCTGCATCTTCTGCAATTCTTTCGATAGCACCCTTGTTTCGTCTCGTGTCCACATTCGAAAACTTATTCCTCGCTCTAGTGCTTCCAATGAAATGAATTTTTCAGCATGAACTCTGGCGTAGCGCTATTATCCTGATTTGGGTTCCTGGATCCACATCGGTAGTCGCCGAACGTGTACAGCTTTCTCCTGTCTCGACCCTTGCTTTCTTGGCTCCACGCAAAGGTACATACCGGACCAGAAATTTTCAGGTGTCGCCTAGGTGCCTTAAAAAAAACGTGAAAGGCAAGTGGGGCGGTTTCAACTCGGCGCCACCAGGTGCCACCGTCTGCCACCGAAGCTAATCGGTTCAATTGTATCAGTCAGGTTGAGTGTGGTGAGAAGGTAGCCTACGGGACGACGGCATGAAGGTGTAAGCGCTGTTGGACGAAAAGAAAATCATCAAATTCGTGATGCTTTTTGTTCGTGGATGTCCATCCGTACCATGGCAACACCCACTCCGACACAGCAAAGATCTGCGCCATACGTCACGAAGAGCTACGCGGGAGAATGCGCGTAAGCTCGGGTGGTAAGGGGGTCTGCCATCTGGTCTATCCAAGCAATTGAAATTTGATACGATTATGAAGTAGACGGCGCGGCCGGCCGGGAAAGCACTAGGACTACCAAAGTTACAAAGAACGACGGGCGTAGACTGTACGGATAATATGTAGTACATAATGCAACCAAGAACGCGATTCCAGGAAAATAAATTACGGGCGAATTGTGTCTGTCATGGTACGCCCTAATGGTAATTCCGGTTTTAACATTCAGCGTGCTCGGTAGAAAGGAAATGGTTTACCTCATAATTCCCGACGTTGAAGCTAAGAACAGAAATCAGCGAGGCGCAGCACAGAAGAGGACAAAACTGACTGCACATGGTCGCCTTCACCGAGCGTCAGACGCACAGGCAGCCGGGGGTCAATGCGTACTGGCGCACTGTTGCCCACGAAAAAGTCGCCACGGCTGAAGTTGCGGGTGATGGCGGCGGTTTCCTCTTCCGTGAGAGTGCGCGCTCGTTTTGCGGGCCGAAAGGTCGATGAAGACGCGCCGGTGAAGGTGCCATTGTAATCGTAATATTGCTGGTGGTTCATGGTCATACCACTGCCTTGTTGCGATGCAGCGGCATAAACGGGTGGCGGGGCGGCGTGTGCAAATGGCGCTGGGGCTGGCGCAGAACTTGAAGGCGGCGCATCTGCTTGGACTGGCAAAATATAATTTTAAATTTGATCGGCGTAATAGCCAGACCTGCCTGGTGCCGCGGCGCGGTCATGGTGTTGGGGTTCCGTGTCGGGATCAGGGTACGCGCATGAGTTGCCGAGACCGCGTTTGACACAGTTCTAGACCAGAATTATTGAAAGACGCAAAAGAATCGCTAGATTTGCCTGGCAGGGAAGAGTCTCGCTGCATCGTGTTTTTCCAGTGTGACAAGCAGTGCAAGCGCGACGGACTGAAGGAGCTTTCGCTGCAATTTTATTGAATCTGCAGCGGACGAAATTGGCAGATTTGCACGCACGCTTGCGAGTAGGAGTATCACCGGCAGGCTGGGGATGGGGAGATTGCTGAACTTGGTGAATTTGTTGGTGAGGATGCTGGGGATGCTGGGGGTGTTGCTGGGGGTGCTGTGGGTGCTGAGGATGCTGCTGAAGTTGATTATCGGCAATTATCTGCTCCTCGGGGTGGGCCGACGACATAACGGCCGGAGACGGACGGAGGCAAGAGGTACTCGTGGGGGTGTGACTTCGGCCCGTACGACATGTCACACATCACATTCTCTCTATCAATGATCACCGGCTCAATATCGCGATTGCCCCGCGATTGCCGAATTGGTTACGCTGCAAGAGTTTTATAACCCTCCTGATGCAACAGATACTGCTCAGACCTTGTGCCCATGTCTCCCCGTCCAGCCTTCCCCGAGTTTGACTTCAATTTCGATCCCTCTGCCTTTCCCAACCCCCCACCCCTCCCCGCCTCTGCAGATCTCTTTTCTGCCGCAGAAACAACAGATCTGCTCGGATTCCTCGATAATTTCAATAATTTTGGTTGGGAGAATGAGCAGCAGTCATCGTACCCCTCTCCTCGAGCACCATACTCGAACCCCCATTTGAACACCGCACCCGAACCATCTACCTCGGGACGGCCCCGACGCAGCACCCGGTCAGCTACCCGGGCACCCCCACAGCAGCTGCAACAGCAACACCACCACCAGCAGCAAAAACCAAAACAGCCGCGGCACCAGCAGGAGCTGCCACGCAGACGCGAGATATCGCCGAGACGCGACAGCCAGACGCCAAGCAACGCGTCGGAATCGTCCTCACACGCGAACGATCACTCGACCTCCAGCTCCGGCACGTCTTCCGTGGCCCCGGTGTCTCTCCCCACAACTTTACCGCGTGGCTCGAAGCCCCTGCTCTCAACACCCCAGAAGCGTCTAAACCACATCATGTCCGAGCAGAAACGCCGTAATGCCATTCGGGACGGATACGCACAGCTGATTGGGCTTCTGGCACCGGCCGGATCTGCGCCGGGTCTTGGGATGCCTCAGCGCGGGAGGCCAAAGGGGAGCGGTAGTAGAGGCAAGGGCCAGAGTAAGGGGAAGAGCGGCGTATTATTCCGTGCAGTGGAGTACATTCGCTGGCTTGAGGAGAACCGCGATGCGCTGCGGAAGGAGGTTTTGCGTGTGGAGGCCGCTGCGGGTATTCGCGACGGTTCGGGCCGTCGGTAGCTAGACCTGTGAGCTTTTCTTCTGTGTTGTACTATTCTCTCGAGCTGACTTGATTTCAGGCAGAGGAAAAAATTATCATTATTAGTATATGTAAACACCTTAATTGGCGCTAAATGGATTTTGTAACTGGCCTCAGGCTGTGCTCCGTTGAGTTTCCACAAGGTTTTTGGTTATCTTGGAGACGGATATAACTCCGACACGCGCGACACACGTCGAGACTCGAGTGCGACGTACGGCACTCATGCGACACAAATTCAGACCCGTCGTGGACGTTGTGAATAGTCGTTGAGCGGAATCTCAGGCTGGAGAAGTGCTCCTTTGCAGAAGAGAGCATACACATAAAGCCTTTCTGCGGGAGCCAGGTCGGACGCAGGTACACTTTCATTCCGCTTCCGTCAGCTTGGAACTTCCGTATGACCATTATTGATATACGCGTCGGAACTCGAGACTAAGGAAATAAGCTAATTGCAGCCTTCAAAACTCTGAATCCGCGAAGTCTAACCGAGTTTTTTTACCAGAAAATAGGGGCTTCCTCGAAGATAAGATAAGATCCAAGACCGAATAGGAAATCATGCCTCCAACCCCGCCACCACAACCAGAGTGGCCCTTGCCCAAGTTCAATCTCCGCATCGAGGACATCGCGCACCCTGGTGCCACCATCTTTCTGGACAACTCCAAAGTCCTCGATGATCTGCGCACCGCTGTCCTTGCCAGCTTTCAATGGCTGTACGCCACGCCAGCGAATGCACCAACCAAGTGCGTCCTCGCATCCATTCGAATATGCCCAAGTATTGTTAACGCAGCGTAGCGTAAAGTTGATTCTACTGGTTTTGCGCCCGATGGACGGCGTTGCATACACCTTTGGTTCTTCCTCAGAAAAGGAGATCCATTTCTCGCTCGACCACATCGCGAACAGTGCTTCCCGCGCGCGCGATGAGATAATGGGCGTTCTAGTGCATGAAGTTTGTATTTTTCACGCATGCTTTCTGCCCATGATGAACGTCGGCAGGTCGTGCATTGCTACCAATACAATGCGAATGGCACCGCGCCCGGTGGACTCATCGAGGGCGTCGCAGGTTTGTATCTCTCATCCACCAAACCTTTGAACAAACACTCACATTACCTACTCAGACTTTGTGCGGCTTCACGCGGGTCTGGCGCCGCCCCACTGGAAACGCGTCCCGAACCCGAAAGACAAGTGGGACGCAGGCTACCAGACGACGGCGTACTTCCTCGACTGGATCAAGGAGCGCCGCGGCAAGGGGGCAATCCGCGCGCTCAACAACACGATGCGAGACAAGGACTATGATGAGGGGGTGTTTGTGGTCCTTGCGGGTGAGCCAGTGCGCGATCTTTGGCGGCGCTACAAGGCGGAACTTGGTGTTGAGGATGGGGAAGGCGAGGAGAAGACTGAGGCCGGGGAGGACTTCGTTTTGGTGTAAGTGCAATAACATGTACTATTCATTAGAATGGACCTATCATTTATTTCGTTTATCTAGACGGAGCTACAACCCAGTTTACATATGAGCAGAGTGGCCGCAGTAGTTTTCTGTGAGTTTTTCGAATCATATTTTTTGTATTTTAGAGGTGGAATGGAACGGACTGCGTTGTATCTTGAATCGCCTCTCGCCACTGTGGTTTCCCAGAGCGCCGTTTTTTGCCAGAACGTGCCCCTCCTAACTTGGCCCCCTTCTTTGAAGCTCACAGGACGCTCTTGCGAACTCCTTTGGCCTGTTTACAGCTACTTTCCCGAATGCTTGACCCTCGACTCGACCCTTTGAACATCGGCAGCTGTTCACGAAAAAGCCTTCCCCAGACCCCGCAACGATATCCCTATTCCTGAGTCAGTGTTGTTTATCCCAGTCCTGGCCGAAAAGAATCCTGGAGATAATGGATTCATATTACGACGTCTCCTACTGAGAAATGCGTGTCGCCATTCTTGGATTGCAGAACACAGCCATCGCACCCGGAACACTCTTAAGTATACATTGCTGTTTCCATTCCGAGCTAATTACAGTAATCCTCTACTTGTCGCCGGCGAGAATCAAGCCTGAAGCCTGCCATTCAAGTACGTGCACCCCTCGCATTGTTCCTCGCACATCCAAAACATCCATTATCGTCTTTCGCAACTTGAACCCTTGTTTCTCAAATACGCGAACACTTCCGTTGTTGCCATCCATTATTGTCTCGACCATGCACCGCACACCCATCCGTGGGATGCCCCACAGGTGCAAAAGTGTATTCACGGCGTCCGACATGATGCCTTGGCCGTGGTGGCTCGGAGCCAAATAATCTAGCGCACGAGTCAAGTCGATTGCCCGGTGCCTTCTCAGCACTTACCGCGTAAAGTCCAGATATCTGGGTCGTGCGGATCTCTGCGCGGTGTCTCCTGTTTAAGCCTCCCAGTGCCCTCGAGCTCCCAAGGCTCATCCGCCAAGTCGAAAGTAATGTCCCCCAAGAAGATGTCCGTGCCGTCTTCTTTGACCTCCCGAATAGTTCTCACAGGACATCCGTCGACGATCTTGAGCGTTGGATCGTTCCGCGCGTTCTCTAGTTCCACCAAAATATTATCCGACTCTGGCTTTATTTTGTTCAACCACCAGTCTGCATGCTCTGTAGTACAATGCTAAGCGAACGTCACCGAAACTCTGGGAAACATATACACCTGGCAGATAAGGGTGTGGAGGGCTGTTGATCCAGTGGAAGATGCGCTCGTCATTCAAAATGGCGACCAGAAAAGGCGCGTCACTGAGCCGCGGAGGAGTGAGGATGATGTTCTTGTGGGATCGCAGGCGGAGGAATGGCTCGCCTGTCTTGGGGTTTAGTTCAAGCGGATGAAGTTGAGTGTTGAGGCTATCCATAGCCCAGATACTCTGAGGCTGAGGAGATACTAGGCGAGCGATGACTCGGCGCACTGGCTTGAGATCGAGTTGATCACATTAGTTGATCACATTCACAATCAGAGCCAATACTACTACGCTTCCTTCCAAATACGGTAATCGCATCAGAATTATTTTTTTACCTCTTCTAACGCCAGAAAGAGTTTTCATAACAAAATATCCGAACGACTGCATAGATATATGGATATCGAGGGCGATGGGATTGCGCAAGTTCAATTGAACCTGCAGGATGAACATTTTGAAAAAAAGGAAGCTGGAAGGGAGTATGTCTACACCTCGGCTGCCCGCCCCGTGTCGTAGGGGCCAAAAGGAAGACGCGCAAGAGCCAAAATAATTGATTGGAGTGGGATTCGAACCCACGCCCCGGAGGACCAGATTACAGACGGGTCTGTAAATTTTGCTTCAAGTGAAGCTGATCCTTAGTCTGGCGCCTTGGATCGCTCGGCCATCCAACCCCGCTCTCTGCACTCCGACAGAACCTGCGCATGGCTTCAACGCATAATGAACCCAAGTCCAGCAATGAGGGTTTTTTTTTTTTTTTTTTTTTTTTTTTGGAGAGGAAGTGGTTGCAGCTGCTTCCTTTGCCAGTGCCATACTTTGTTTGGCGGCCGGTCTGCTCAAGAGTGCGTGGGTTGCTGGCCTCTCCATTTTGATCGTCTGAATTATTTTATATGCTTCAGACTGACTCATGGCTTGGAGCTTTGCTCCGGAGAGCACCAGGGAGGTGAGTGTATTGGTGTCGACAACGTTGGGGGCCGCTTTTCTGCTACCTTTGCCAGCTAGTATGTCCGCGGCCTCATTCCCTGCAGTCCCTGAATAACCCTTGACCCACATTAGTTCAGTTGGGGCATTTCATTCCCGGATTCTCGTGACTGTCAGCACGAAGATGTCCCTGTTGATGACTGTGTGGAAACCTTTGTCTTATCAATCCGCATGTGTTTTGTGAGGCCTAGACTTGTTACCAGTCTGCCTATGATGAGCAAAATATGTGGCAAGCACTTTGCCATAGGCAGACTGGTACAACTCGGGAAGGCCTGGGCGCAGAGTTTGAAATGTTTCCTTTTCCTTCATTCTGAGCTCAAATTAACTTAGTTTAAAAAATTGCAATGATAGAGCACAGTCTGAATACCATATTCCTAAATCTGTCTCTTCAGAATTTTCAAGAAGTCGTATGTGGTGAGGTCAAGAGCCTCAATTTAACTGAGAAATGATGGCAAGACACCACCACTGTAATGCCATGATCGGCACCACCCAAAAATTCAAACTCCGGCTCAGCCCTTTGGCGTGGCCTGAGTTGTACCAGTCTGCCTACGGCAAAGTGCTCGCCACATATTTTGCTCATCGTAGGCAGACTGGTAACAGTCTATGTGAGGCCCTCAATTGTGTATTTGGAGTCGCTTATTATCTTAAGTGGTGCATTCCGTGGTGCTGCTTCCACGGCTTCTTTTTTTTGATCCTTGTCAAGGCACCAGACTGCTGATAGGAAAAAGTATTTCATCTGAAAAATGTGAAATGTTCAACTAGTGCAGATGAGGAATTTTGTGACATT
This sequence comes from Mycena galopus ATCC 62051, assembly GCA_014925785.1. Taxonomy (NCBI): domain Eukaryota; kingdom Fungi; phylum Basidiomycota; class Agaricomycetes; order Agaricales; family Mycenaceae; genus Mycena; species Mycena galopus. Next base: position 869,953 of record WIQG01000026.1, read on the forward strand.
CCTGATAAGGTTGCTTGAGATGACTTATAGACTTGTGACCAGTCTGCCTGCGATGAGCAACACATGTGGCGAGCACATTGCTGCAGGCAGACTGGTACTTCTCAGGCTGTGCCAAAGGGCTGAGCATGGAGTTTGAATTTTTTGGCAGGAGCCGATCGCCGGCATCACTGTGGCAATGCATTCCATCAATTCTCATCAAATTGGACCATTCAGCATACACTGCCTGCAGTTGTGAGAAATTTTGAAGAGACAGAATTGGAGAGAGACAGCTATTTGCGGAACATAGGGCGGGCCGTTTTTTTGTTTTTGTTTTGTGAGATTTCACGAGATTGGCTCCTGTGAGCTCAATTCTCGACTGTTTCCCTTGAAAGTTAGCTCATTCGGACGGAGAATACGGATGCTTGACGTTGCCCGATTTTTACTAACCGCCTTAAAATCATTTCGTGGTCACATTGGGCTGTTTTTAGACCTCTGGGCACAGAACGAGCACCAGAAGACCATTTGTGATTTGATTACCCTAGATTCTTAATATGATGTACTTTAGTGTATTGCGGAGGGCTTCATGTACCGGTATTTCTGATGTGAGCTGTACTTCAAATCCACAGCTCACATTCTTAGTCATGGGAAATTGGTCCAGCTGCAACTCACCATATATTTTAAGTACAGGTGACATTGGAAATCACGGTATTTGTAGCCCTCTGGAATAGTTTCATGTACACCATAACAAAAATCTAGCTCAATCAGAGCACTACTAGCACTCTGGCACACGTTCTGCTCTCACATGTGCAAAAACACCCCAATCTGACCCACCAACTCATTTTGAGCCTGTTAGCAAAAATCGGGCAACGTCAAGGCATCCATATTCTCTGTCCAAATAGAATGAGCTAGCTCTCAAGGGAAACGGTGTAGAATTGAGCTCACAGGAGCTGATCTCATGAAAACTCCCAAAAAAAAAAACCCGTAGGCCGCGCCCTATGTTCCGCAAATAGCTGTAATATAAATAACACACCCCTTTGAAATTTATCAAAATAACTTGATCTAAGCTCGGAATAAGAAAATCGGAAAAACTTTCAAACTCTGTGCTCAGCCCTTGCACAGCATCTGAGAAGTACCAGCCTGCCTACGGCAACATGCTCGCCGCACTTGTTGCTCTTTGTAGGCAGGCTGGTCACGAGCCTAGATGACTTGGAGATGACCCAGGTCTGCCAAGTCAACTTGCTCAGGGTCAAGTCAGAAAAGGCATGTCACAGGGAGGAGTGAGGATTATGTTCTTGTGGAATCAATTGTAGGCAGAGGAGTGGCTTGCCCATCTTGAGGTTTACTTTAAACAGAGTTCAGTGTATCCATCATGGTTCAGGTATAGTAAGTATTACCTACCGAACAAACAACAGCCAATACCACTACACTTCTTTTCAAATATGGTTATCACATCAAAATAGATGTTCCTTACCAATTCCTTACCTCTTCTAACACTGCAAAGAGTTTGCACATCAAATCTGCACCACCATTTTGGGGAGGGTGATGAAATTGCAGAAGTTAATGCTTTGGGAAGTAAGTTGAGAGGGAGCGCAACGTTTCACCACCGGTGGGGGCCTCGACTAAAGGCGGCGCAGCGGCCGATCGGCTGTCGTACTGGGTGTCTTCGAGAAAGGGAGGACGGAGCGAAGCAAAACATTTGATCAGAGTGGGATTCGAACCCACGCCCCGGAGGACCAGATTACAGACGGGTCTGTAAATTTAGCTTCAAATGAAGCTGATCCTTAGTCTGGCGCCTTAGACCGCTCGGCCATCTGACCGTGTAGTATTCCCTCCTCGTCGATCTAACGTGCACTGAGGAACAACTAAGGTCACCTGGTCAGCCGGCGGATATCATGTATCGCTTTGCAGTGCCACCGGAGGTCAATCCGGCCTATTTTCGATTTTTTGAGGGCTGTTCGCTTGATTTCAATATTGCTCCCTTAGTTCTTGACAGATCGCTAAATAGAAAGACGTAGAAAAGGTGAACCTCACCATGACCATGGACTCTGAATATGGCTACTGGAGGGAAGTGTAGGAATGAAGAAAAACCCCAAAATCTATTAATCCAAATCAAGCTGAAGAATTATTAATATTTCTCAAGTTGGTCCTTGTCACGGCACCAGACCGCTATAGGGATCCGGCCCGTTTCCATCTGAGACGGGTCAACGGACTGTCGAAACGGTTTCTGTTCCGTCCCTCGAGGGTGTGAAAGTCGAAGTCGCACCAAACGTGAGTCGCAGGAAAGTGTATTCGGCAAGAGGTGTTCGATCTCCCGATCGTGGATATATTCCCACGGGGTACCTACCCCCAAATAAGGCAGGTCTGAGTCAGCGGCGCTTGGGCGGCCATCAGTCTGCCAAACACTTGTAACTAACCGCTCCGCACGACGCGTCCATCGCGTCCCATTCACACATTCAGCGTGTTCCGGCAATCTGCAGCAACCACGATGCCAGAGAGCTATGTGAATATTGTACTTTCCCACTGCCAAATAATCAAAACCTATCTTGGGAAAATGGTTCAACTACTTCTTGGCAAAACGCATCTACATCTTGGCAAAATGCGTCGACATCCACCATCCGCATAGTACCGGCCCATGGTATGCCACTTCTTCCACACTATTTATTGGGACTGAGACCGTTGTTGCCGAAGACTGTTCCGTGATCGATCAGTGGCGCTCACGTGCACACATCAACTTCCACGATCCAGAGATCGCTCACCCCTTGGTATTCGGGGCGCGGGGACACGAGCGCGGGGATACAGAAGACTACCGAAATAGACAGATACAGGCCGAATATAAAGGTGAAGCTGTACGACGGATAGGGGGGTAGGTAAGGTAACCAGGTAGCGCGGCGCGCGACGATCCTATTCCAACAGAGGGCATATCCGTTTTAAAAACGGGTAGAAACGAGTTTGTCAATACTCGCTCTCTCCTATCACCAGCGCTAGCCTTCATTCAGAGGATGCAAACGATCCAACCAAGTAGAGCTTCCATATGACTTGGTCACCCAACAGGTAGATGGACGGAAACGGGTCAATCGGACCCGTCCGCTTCCCAAATATTTTGTCCTAGAAACAGCCGTTGTTTCGACGGCCGTTCCGTTTTACGGAACCCTAGACCGCTAACTGGAATCGATTTTCCACAGATATTTCCACTGAAACACTTGAAATGTTTCACTAGTTCAACATGAATGGGTTTCATGAGGAATTTCGTGACACTCCTGATATAGATGACCTTTTGTCCCAAGTCAACTTACTCGGGATCAAATCATTCTTTGCCTTATTGAGCTCATCGAAATTGTGCCCGACGCCTTTAATGTTGCCATCAGTTTCTCACCATCCGTTTATAGATACATAAAAGCCATGCCGGGCTGCCCGACCAGTATCATAATTTTTTCAGCAAAATCACAGTCATGTTGAGCAGGATTCAGCACATCAGTATTTTTACGCTCGTGGCAATGGGTAGGGGTTCTTTAACAACCTTTTAAACACCTTTTGGTCCTTTTTCCGCAACTTGACCAAGTGTCCGACATAGTCATACAATTTCCCCCGAATGCAGGCCTCATGTAATTTCATGAGATCGGACCGAGTTCGGGGAAGGGCAAAGACCTGGCGATACAGATCTTTGAGAAGCGACGTTTCTGCCTCATTGAGGCAATTTACAAACCCGTAGTCCACGGTGACACTGGGAATCGGCTCCGCCACTTCTCCTTGAGCCATCACGAGCTGCTTTAAATAGCAAACAGAGTGAAAAACCCGAGGGGATTTTTGGAGGACTTCGTCGAGATGAGGGATCGCTTCCGCCTGAGCTCTAAGCCCTTTGGAATGGAACAGAGCGGTGAGCGCGGAAGTGTGGTATGCATGGTAGAGCTCTTCGAATGTGCACTTCCCAAACTCGATCAGTTCGGCGTAGACTCGCGCCAATTTTCTCTCTTCCTCCTCGTCGTGGCAAGCGCAAAACCCAAATGTGACCCAGATGTCCAATTCGGGGGATGGATGCATCTGCGACAGGATTAAATTGCAAAGCAATTGGCAGGCCCGCTTTTCCTCCGACCAACTGGCCATTTCTGCAGCGATCTTGTCCTGCGTGTCCGTGTTCGGGCGGCCGCGAACGTATCGCCAACCCCGCGTCATCATCTCGTTGACCGGATCTCTTGGTGGAGGAAGTCTGGGATCGAGAACCCATTGGTTACGGAGGAACCACGGGTAGTATCCACCTCGCGAGTGCGCGGGCACGGTGCTGAAGGTGGCTTTAATGTTGTCTATGAGCGTCCCTTCGATTTGCCATTGGCGAACCTTCTTAGGGCTGACTTGGAGACGCTCAATGAGTCCGATGTACAGCCCCAAAAGGCTAGATCTATTTTCTATGCTGAATGCTCTCGCAAAGCCAAAGTCGTGGCATGTCTGGGGGTCGTCTGGGAATAGATTTTTATGGACGGCGAGAGCGAGGTGGTCGGCGGTGGTTATGTTTCTCCGAGGATTGCACTCGAATATGTGCTCCGTCCAATTCCGCCGCTGGCACTCCGCTGAGCAGTACCATGCAGTGGGGAGGGTGCAACCAGCACAGCGCTTGGATGCGGATTTTCCGCATTCCTTGCATTCATGATTCATGGGTGGAAAGGGCGTTGGAGGTGTGTGAATGAAGAGTGGCGGAAGTGATCGTTATTAAACCAATAATAGCGTGGCGGCAATCGAAGGAGTGCTTTTTGACGTGTCTGCAAGCAGAAACCACCAATAATTCGAGCAGCACAGGCGCGTGACACAAGACAGTCTCAATTCCAAACCCTGTTTTCGCGGATAGCGAACGATCCAAAGGGAGGCAAGTCCACTCGCCATAGAGACCAGAAGACCCCCGCCATCGAAGACACTCTCGCTGTGGAACTCGATACAGACTCTTTGAAGAAGCGTCGCCCAGTCGTACTAATACGTGCTCCAGGATCCATAACTAGTATGAAAATTCGCCTCGGCGGTGCCGTCACACTCGAGGCCCAAAGGGAGATCGTCCAATGGATCGCTCGCGATAAAGGATCGCAGCAACGAGACCCTGTGGAAATTGCGTCGTGGGTTGTCCAAAAAAATGCTAGACTTTGGCTGGGCCCGAAAAAATCTCTTGGGACCACTTGAGCCCCGAGAAGAATTCCTATAACGAGCCATGTCGCCCAAAATAATCACGTCTTCGATTCTGCTCTGGATAATTCAGCAGTGCATATATGCCACCGAAAAATGAAGCTTTCTGTGTCAAGACTGGGGACATCGCGGTAGAACACTCCCAAGATAAGCGGTTTGCGGCCAAAAAATGCAATGCGCGGGAACCACCACCCAGAAACCTGTCTTCGTACGGAGAAATAATTATCTTTGCCATAGAAAATCCCATATCTGGGCAGCCCTTTGTGGAAGGCTCTGGGAGTCTGCGGTGGGCTGGGAGCAAAAGATCGAGAGCTGCGTAGACGTTCGCAACGGTTATAGGTCTGGATCATCGGTCGAATCCTGGCAAATTACGAGGGGTTTGGCGGAAGGGTGGGTCCTGACTCAAGGGTCGTATTCGCAGTAATCGTGGGTTTTTGGTGGAGAGATGGAAGCGTTGAACGGTCGCGCGGCCCCGGGCCGTGGCTGTGTCAACCTTTCTTCATTCAAGTGCCACTGCCAAATTCGCCGTCAAATAGTGTTAACTCTAGCCAAGGCCAGAACTAGGGATATAAGGTGGTCCGCCCCGCCCTGGTGCCAGTGCTCCGAGCAAGAGTCCCCAGCGTTAAACGGCAATTATTTCAAAGACCGGCCAACTTCGTTGTTCCAGGCTTCAAGCTGCAATCACTGTCGAAAGAGCGGTCCGCGAAACTGCACTTTATATCTCGGACAAACCATCGACATCGGGCAGTTGTTTCGCTCACACCCTCAAGTACGGGTGCAAGCTGTGGATCAAACAACGAGCGTGGAAAGGCCAGATCACTTCTAAATCTGACGACCTCGGCGCACATTACTCATTCTACCCAGGCCACTCTATATGGAGTCAATCACCCCGATCCCGACTCTACGTCGACATGAGATCAAGGCTTCGTACAATCTTCCTAATCGGTCAAGATCCAAGCGCTGGGCATTCGATTGCTCTGAACTCTGTTGCTCTTGAAACACCCCTCATTCCAGATCCTGGATGTCCCAAACTAAGAAAAATTCTCGAGTAGGAAACCGCGACCTTGGTCGCGGAAAGAATCCTGCTTACAATTCTGGGCGTTCTGTCATTTCTGGGTCTAACGCCGGGTGTACAAATCCTCTCACTCAAACTGAAAGCCAAACAACTATCTATCTATCGGCATCTTGGCTACTTAGTATAGCTTGCGCCATCAATCGATTCTCTCTCTCGCCAACCAACTGTCTGACCGATATCTTATTCTTCACGCACCGACTGTTATCGAAGTCGGTCATTTGAGCTCCCTCGCTTCGTGCCCACCGGGCTATCCTCGTCTTTCCATTTCGTCTGCATAGCCTACCATTCAAGCCTTGAGCTGACCAAATCTTTAACCAACTTGTTGGATTTATTTCGCAGAGCAAAATACTCTCCGTCGAACCTGCCAATATTTTAAATTTATGCTGGCGACCTTGAGAAGGCGAAATTTCGGGGTATGAGCGTTAGCTACTGCTCCGAAATATTTGTTTTTGAAGCCTGCAAAGAAAGAAAAAAAACGAGTGGCTGTGTTCAGATCTGACGCAATCTAATCTACGCAATCATCACTCTTGCGCTTCATCATGTTGCACCTCCCAGTTGAGCTTGTACGCGCCACTTCGGTGGTTACAACCCTCCAACTCACATTTTTACTAACAGGTCGTCGCCATTCTGAAGTTTGCCCCACTTTACACCCTATCGGCGCTCTTTTCTCTATCACGCGAATGGAACAATTTCTGTCAAGTAAACCAGTCGACTCTGTATCATAACGCCGCCGTTTTACATGGCTTCATTTCGAGCTCAATTGTATACTCGGACCTTGGAACTGTGCTTTCACGGCGCTCTCTTGCCGGTCCGTCATTCGGAAAGCTTTCATATACTTTGACATCGAACCTCGATCTGTAGGTGTGCGCGACTGGAAGTCTTTCTGTGAGACTTTTCAGAGATCCGCGTTGCCTCGAATTCATTCCGTCAGGCTACACACAGTCCTGTATCCTTAAATCTTGGCGAGGAGAGGAACCCTCCTTCGTGACTGCACACAGATTCGCTGGGAGCAACGTGCATCGTATCAAGGCCGACGAACAGAGAGGATTCCTGATTGTAACATCGTCGAGGGGTGGCCTTCTTGTTGTCGACCTCTACGACGATCAAGTTTTGTGGTCTTTACCGCGGGTGAGTAAATTAGATTCAGCATTTCAATGGAAAGTCTCATTGTGCGGTACGGTTAGGATTATGTCCATGCATACGCGCACTGCGAGTATGGTGCGGGATACCTGATTTTCGATCGCGAAGGTCCCCATTGTGAAAAAGAGGTGTGGAGACTTGCCGATGAGATGAATGAGGACTCCCCGACTTTCGCAAGCCCCGATGAAAAACAGCAGAGTATTTCGTCTGCGGCAGAAACACTTCACGGCTTGCCTTCACGAGGGCATTTCCGACCGTGGATGGTGTTGAGGCCTCCCGCGCCAACTCGAGCCTTTCGGTTCGTCCACCCGTCGTTGATTGCTGCAACACTCGATTCTATGTTTGTCTGGGACATCACGACTGCAGAGTTGGTCCAAATAATTCGAAATACTCAAATCTCGGCAGAAGGCCCAGGTTCGACTGAGCATTTGGGCGATACCAACTACGTGGAAGTCACCGCTCAGATCGATGGCCACGTCTTCATCTGTGGCTCTAATGCACTTCGGGCCTTCTCTCGCACCTCTGGCCGTTGCGTTCTAGATGTGCTGTCTTCGCAGGTCTCCTATGCAAGAAACACCTATTCATTTATTGCGGACGGTAGTCACGAGCAACTGGGCAGACCAGGTTCCGTTTTGAAACCGCAACCTACTAGTCATCATTTCGCCCTCCAGCCAACTGACAACAAACGGCTCCTCGACGAGTTCATTGCAAGTTCGTTGACACCACTTTTTCATGGCCTGAATCTCACTGCATTAGTCCATGTCTCTGCTTGTGGTTCACATTTGGCCGCATTGTTGGCTAGTTCGCGCCTTATAATAATCCCGTTTTTCGAACGAATCATTACTGGGGCAGCGGATGCCTGGGATATTGCTCTCGACATTCAGCTGGGTTCTCCAGTCAGCGTTGCCAGATATCTAGCGTTTGAAAATGATCGCGTCGCCGTCGCCACAGTACGGTTATTCACCCTCTTTGCCAAATGCACTGACGTATTACGCGGCAGGGGACAGGATTGTTCGTGGTCAGCCTCGACTGGAACTGGGAGACCACTCGGGAATCGGCTGATCCGCCTCGAATTTCAGTCCACCGCGCTGCATGGTTTAACGGTCCCGTTTCTCTCTCCGGTGTTACTTGTCTACAGATGACCCCGACGGCCATATTTCTAAATTGGGACGCGGGGATTCAAAGTAACGGAGTTCGAGACTACAGGGACGATGATTTAATCCCAGAGCGTGGGTTTGAAAGATTATACTCCCTGAGCTTAAGTGAAGAACAGAGGCTCATACGTATGTGACTGGCACTGGACTTGAGGTGTCTCAATGTTCATTATGGTTAACAGATCTCCCAAACGGCGACGATGTTGTGCAGCTTTTCGAGCCAGGCAAGCTCCTTCTTCACACTCTAATGTCACCTCCTTACTTTCCCAGCAGCTGGTCGGCAGGCGTCGTCTTTGTTATTCAGCATTGATTTTACACCTATCGAATGTACATAAATCAATTATTTCGCCTTTTCCCGACATTTCAATTTAGAAGGATCGTGTTTGTTGGAAACATACTGCGAGTTGAGATACTTTTTCAACATACCAAATTGAACTTGGTGCCTGAAAAGTTGCTCGTGTGAGCAAACACGTGTACTTCTAAATCGGATGCGGGGTAATGCGGGGTAATTGATGCAGGATAATGCGCTTTGACCGATCGGTGTTTGCGCTTGTTTCGGCAAATCTAGTTCCCGCTCTCTCAGGCCTGGAATATGCCTGGAATGTGTGTTGTAACTCAGCTTGATGCTTCCCCACAGAGTACATTACACCCTATTGCGGCTCGGCTACTTTCATTCGCGCTGATTGCCCGGCGCCGTCTGTTGTATGTCAAGGATCAGGTGGCACGCTAATTGAATTGGGGTTCACGTGTCCTCATGCGGGGTAGACAGAAATAGGTTGGTAGCTTGCTGTTGAGTTGTTGAGGGTTGTTACTGAGTAAACAAATGGTGGGAATATCACACGTCGTCTCTTACAGTCACTGCGACTGCACAACGACGCCAGTAGACTCGCCGCAAAGCATTTTCACCCACAGAAGTGTAGACAGCAACCATGGTGTAAGTCGTCTCCCCATACTTGGTCACACGGGCTGAACAACGTCGCTGGTAGTAACTTCACCGTAGGTGAGTAGCCCAGAGACAGCGACGACGGAGCAGAACACTGACTCCCCAATTTCCAGACCAGATCCGTGAGCTCATGGATCGACCAACAAATATCAGGAATATGAGTGTCATTGCCCATGGTAAGTCGTCGGTGGCGAAATAATGGGGATTCGATTGTAGACGTATCTCTGCAGTGGACCACGGCAAGTCGACCCTCACAGATTCGCTGGTGTCGAAAGCCGGCATTATCGCCAGTGCCAAGGCTGGTGACATGCGATTCACTGACACAAGAGAAGACGAAAAGGAAAGAGGAATCACAATCAAATCAACTGCAATTTCGATGTAAAAACCGTACTGGTCGTGCAGTGAAAGTCCACTAACCAAATTAATCTGCACAGGTATTTCGAAGTGGACAAAGATGAAATCCCGTCCATTAAGCAGAAGACTGTGGGAGCTGAATTCCTCATTAACTTGATTGACGTTGGTCCATTCTAATAAAGATTTATTGCACGCTCCTGACTGAACCTGCCTGCACAGAGTCCGGGCCACGTCGATTTTTCGTCGGAGGTTACTGCTGCATTACGTGTGACTGATGGCGCCTTGGTCGTCGTAGACTGTGTCGAAGGTGTTTGCGTCCAGACAGAGACGGTCCTGCGCCAGGCCCTCACGGAGCGCATCAAACCCGTGGTCATCATCAACAAGGTCGACCGTGCGCTCCTCGAGCTCCAGGTCTCGAAGGAAGATTTGTTCCAGTCTTTCTTGCGTACCATTGAGTCTGTCAACGTGATCGTCTCGACGTACCACGACGCTGCGCTCGGTGATGTCCAGGTATACCCCGACAAGGGCACGGTCGCTTTCGGGTCTGGCCTGCACGGCTGGGGCTTCACCCTCCGTCAATTTGCCAATCGGTACTCTAAGAGATTTGGAGTCGACAAAGACAAGATGATGCAAGTGCTGTGATTTCTCAAGTTGACCTCGAGGCTGACTAGTTCTGCAGGGCGAGACTTTGGGGGTGAATTAGTCCCTTTTGACAGAAATTATTTTCTAAGTCGTACCCTCAGTGACAACTTCTTTAACCCGACGACAAAAAAGTGGACAACGAAGAGCACGGATACCGACGGCAAGGTCCTCGAGCGTGCGTTTAACCAGTTCGTCCTCGACCCCATCTTCAAGATCTTCGACGCGGTCATGAACTACAAGAAAGACGCCATCGGTCCTATGATTGACAAGCTCGGGATCAAGCTGGCCCCAGACGAGCGCGATCTTGAGGGCAAGCCCCTCCTCAAAGTCATCATGCGCAAATTCTTGCCTGCGGGCGACTCTCTCCTGGAGATGATAGTCAGTATTTTTCAAAACCGCGAGTCACGAAAGGAACTGACCCGACCGTTGCAAATAGGTCATCAATCTCCCCAGTCCAGCGACTGCCCAGCGCTACCGCGTAGAAACCTTGTACGAAGGCCCCATGGACGACGAATCCGCCATTGCTATCCGGGACTGCGACCCGAAAGGCCCCCTGGTCCTGTACATTTCGAAGATGGTCCCGACGTCCGACAAGGGTCGCTTCTACGCCTTCGGCCGTGTCTTCGCTGGAACCGTCAAGTCCGGCCCCAAAATCCGTATCCAGGGCCCCAACTATACGCCTGGGAAGAAGGACGACCTCTTCGTCAAGTCCATTCAGCGCACGGTGCTGATGATGGGTCGGTACATCGAGCCGCTCGAGGACTGTCCTGCGGGCAACATCGTGGGTCTCGTTGGCATCGACCAGTTCCTGCTCAAGAGCGGCACGCTCACGACGTCGGAGACGGCGCATAACATGAAGGTCATGCGGTTCTCCGTCTCGCCTGTCGTGCAGGTCGCGGTGGAGGTCAAGAACGCGGCTGATTTGCCGAAACTGGTCGAAGGGCTGAAGCGGTTGTCCAAGTCAGATCCGTGCGTGCAAACATGGATAAATGAAACTGGAGAGCACATCGTCGCCGGAGCGGGAGAGCTGCATCTGGAGATTTGTCTCAAGGTTAGCTATTGCGTTGGGAAGATAAAATTGAACCCTGACTGAGGTTATTGCACGATAGGATCTCGAGGAGGACCACGCGGGCGTTCCCTTGAAGAAATCAGACCCAGTTGTGCCTTATCGCGAGACCGTAAAGGCGGAATCTTCCATTGTTGCACTTTCGAAATCGCAAAACAAGCACAATCGTCTCTATATGAAGGCGATGCCCCTCGAGGAGGAGCTGACCCAGGCGATTGAAAGCGGCAAGGTCAGTTCACGCGACGACTTCAAAGCTCGCGCCCGAATCCTCGCGGACGAGCACGGCTGGGATGTCACCGAAGCCCGCAAGGTATGCATCTCGTCCCTTGTTTTGGGTGTCACCCAGATAAATGTTTTCAAGATTTGGGCTTTCGGCCCCGACACCACTGGTCCCAATTTGATGGTGGACGTCACAAAAGGTATATTCTTTTTCCTGTTTCTCGATTGAATTCGTACTCAAATGTATGAAATCGACAGGTGTACAATACCTCAACGAAATCAAGGACTCCTGTGTGGCCGCCTTGCAATGGGCGTCCAAAGAGGGTGTCTGTGCCGAAGAAAACATGCGTGGTGTCCGTTTCAATCTTATGGATGTCACCGTAGGTCATTTTATTTGGCTGTCGACGATTTCCCTCTGACGGCGACGCAGCTGCACACCGATGCTATCCACCGTGGTGGAGGCCAGATTATCCCCACTTGCCGTCGCGTTTGCTACGCAGCGTGCTTGCTCGCATCACCAACTCTCCAAGAGCCTGTTTATCTTGGTGCGTGTGGGTTCCGATGGTAGCGCCTCTGAAACTGATTTCTTGAAGTCGAGATTCAGTGTCCTGAAAATGCCATTGGAGGCATCTACAGTTGCCTGAACAAACGTCGCGGTCAAGTGTTCAGCGAGGAGCAGAGGGTGGGGACCCCCATGTTCACAGTCAAGGCGTACCTCCCCGTCAACGAGTCGTTTGGTTTCAACGGTGATCTTCGACAAGCCACCGGTGGACAGGCTTTCCCCCAAAGTGTTTTCGACCACTGGGAGGTCATGCAAGGCTGTGAGTGTGTTGGTACGATCTAAAAGCCGATGTTAAACCATTATGAATAGCACCCCTCGACAAGGGAGGCAAGCTCGAGGAACTGGTAACAAAGCTGCGCGTGCGCAAAGGCCTGAAGGTATGAATTGCCGTCTTGTTGCGCGTAGCTTATCGGATATTCTCTGCAGCCGGAGATCCCTTCGCTCGACACATATTACGACAAGCTTTAAGCTGCGTGAACCAGAAACGAATGTTGAGTTGTCTGTTGTACCGTCGAATCCCTGTATATTGAATGTATGTCGGTACGATGCAAATGCGTGTATCCTGCGAGGTCAGTAGTCTTTCGGCCTTTTAATCGCCTGCTAGCTGACATATTTCTTCTAGTGAAGGCTTGATTCCTAGTAAGCACATCTCTGTTGCAACAATGTGGTGGCGGTACTTAAAGAACACGATCGAGCCACACGTGACTGTGCGAATTTATGGCTGCTTACCCGATCTTTCGGAACCGTTTTTTCTTCACTCTTCCTCTGTCACTGTAGCCTCGTCTGCATTCCCCCCGATTCCTCGCAGTCTATAGTGCGAGCATCGAGACACATACTTTTCTACCTTGAACTCCCTCAAAACTAGGTGCAATGGTGTAAGTTTTGTCTCCTCCGCTAGGATTGCAAATCTCATCGATCCCAGCAACTTCACCGTCGATGAGATCCGTGGTCTCATGGACAAGCCCACGAATATCAGAAACATGAGTGTTATCGCCCATGGTAGGCACTTTGAACGCTTTTCTCGATTTTGCCTCCATGTCATGCAGTTGATCACGGCAAATCCACCCTCACCGACTCCCTCGTTTCCAAGGCCGGTATCATTGCCCACGCCAATGCCGGTAACGCCCGATACATGGACACAAGGCAGGATGAGAAGGATCGCGGTATCACCATCAAATCGACAGCAATTTCTATGTACGGGATTCCTGCACGTATTGCTAATTTGTGCTAATGTGTGATCAAAGGTACTTTAAAATTCCCGAGGAGGACCTGCCCGACGTCGAATCCAGGCAGAAGGTTCACGGCAATGAGTTCTTGATCAATCTCATCGACGTGAGTTGATTATCGGCTTTGTTTTTTCGTCGGCGACTCATCGTTGGCTCTAGAGCCCTGGTCACGTGGATTTCTCTTCAGAAGTGACGGCCGCTCTCCGTGTCACCGACGGTGCCCTCGTTGTCGTCGACACCATCGATGGTGTCTGCGTCCAGACCGAGACCGTTCTCCGTCAAGCTCTTGGAGAGCGGATCAAGCCCGTCGTCATTATCAACAAGGTCGACCGTGCACTGCTCGAGCTCCAGGTCTCGAAGGAGGACCTCTACCAGACCTTCATGCGTACCGTCGAGTCGGTTAACGTCATTATCTCCACGTACCACGATGCCGCCCTCGGCGATGTCCAGGTTTTCCCCGAGAAGGGAACGGTCGCTTTCGGGTCCGGTCTCCACGGCTGGGCGTTCACCCTCCGTCAATTTGCAGCGCGCTACTCGAAGCGCTTCGGTGTGGACAAGGACAAGATGATGAAGCGTCTCTGGGGGTGAAAACAGTTTCTCTTGACTGCCGCTATATATTTTTTAACCCGCACCTCAGTGACAACTTCTTCAACCCGGCGACGAAAAAGTGGGGGACGAAGAGCACGGATGCGGAAGGCAAGACGCTGGAGCGGTGCTTCAACATGTTCGTTCTGGACCCCATCTTCAAGATTTTTGCGGCCGTCATGGACTTCAAAAAGGACGAGATCGTCCCCATGCTCGAGAAACTCGACATCAAGCTCGACCAGTCCGAGCGCGACCTCGAGGGCAAGAAGCTGCTCAAGGCTATCATGCAAAAATTCCTTCCCGCCGGCGACTCGCTGTTGGACATGATTGTCATCCATCTCCCCTCCGCCTCAACTGCCCAGCGCTACCGTGTCGAGACCCTCTACGAAGGTCCCATGGACGACGAGTCCGCCATCGGTATCCGTGACTGCGACCCCAAGGGTCCCCTTGTTCTCTACGTCTCGAAGATGGTGCCGACCTCCGACAAGGGTCGTTTCTACGCCTTTGGTCGTATCTTCTCCGGAACCGTAAAATCTGGCCCGAAGATCCGTATTCAGGGTCCAAACTACATCCCCGGCAAGAAGGATGACTTGTTCATCAAGTCTATCCAGCGTACCGTCCTCATGATGGGTCGCTACATCGAGCCGCTCGAGGACTGCCCCGCCGGTAACATCGTCGGTCTCGTCGGTATCGACCAGTTCTTACTGAAGAGCGGAACCCTTACGACGTCGGAGACGGCACATAACATGCGTGTCATGAGATTCTCCGTGTCCCCCGTCGTGCAGGTCGCCGTCGAGGTCAAGAACGCCGCTGATCTTCCCAAGCTCGTCGAAGGTCTCAAGCGTCTGTCCAAGTCCGACCCCTGTGTACAGACGTGGATTCACGAGACTGGAGAGCACATCGTTGCCGGCGCTGGAGAGTTACATCTCGAGATCTGTCTCAAGGTCAGTTTTTTCGATCGAAAAAAAAAACAGGGATAGAGTATTGACGGCGCAATAGGATCTCGAGGAAGACCACGCTGGTGTTCCGTTGAAGATATCTGACCCTGTCGTCCCGTACCGCGAGACTGTCAACGCTGAATCCTCCATTGTCGCTTTGTCGAAGTCACAGAACAAGCACAATCGTCTCTACATGAAGGCGATGCCCCTTGGCGAGGAACTCACCGTGGCTATCGAGACCGGCAAGATTAACCCCCGTGACGATTTCAAGATTCGGGCCCGAGTCCTCGCGGACGAGCACGGATGGGACGTTGTATGTATTTCGTCTCCTTTGTTTTCAATGTTACTGAAATGTTTGTTGCCAGACCGACGCCCGTAAAGTGCGTATATATCTCAACCCCTTCCTCGACGCCACTAAATTGTTCTTCTCCAGATCTGGGCCTTCGGACCTGACACCACCGGCCCTAATCTGCTCGTGGACGTTACGAAGGTGATTTGCGTCCACTTATCAACTAAATTCACGCTGACAAAAAACCTCAAGGGTGTACAATACCTTGCCGAAATCAAGGATTCGTGTATCGCCGGTCTTCAGTGGGCGGCGAAGGAGGGTGTATGTGCTGAGGAGAACATGCGTGGTGTCCGATTCAACCTGATGGATGTGACGGTAAGTTTTCCTCGTTGAGCTTCGCTCATCGATGACTCATTCTCCACCGTAGCTGCATGCCGATGCCATCCATCGTGGAGGAGGACAACTCATCCCCACTACCCGTCGTGTTATGTACGCCGCGTGTCTCCTGGCCCAGCCAACACTCCAGGAACCCATCTACCTCGGTATGTTGTTTCTGGTCATCCGCCTCTCCCGCTGTTTACCTCTTCGTCCCATCCAGTCGAGATCCAGTGCCCTGAGAACGCCATCGGTGGTGTCTACAGCTGCCTGAACACACGTCGCGGACAGGTGTTCAGCGAGGAGCAGCGAGTGGGGACGCCCATGTTCACCGTCAAGGCGTACCTTCCCGTCGCGGAGTCCTTCGGCTTCAATGGCGCTCTGCGACAGCAGACCTCCGGACAGGCCTTCCCCCAAAGTGTCATGGACCACTGGGAGAACATGCAAGGATGTACGTCCCTTCCTACTATGGTAACCCATCGTGCGCCGGACTGACGTTGTCTCTTTCTTCAGCGCCTCTCGACAAGGGCAGCAAGCTCGAAGACCTCGTCACCGTCATCCGTAAACGCAAGGGTCTCAACGTGCGTATCTTTCGTGTCCTTGCTGCATTGGTTCTCACTGGCGTTTTTTTTTCTGCAGCCCGTCATCCCTGCTCTGGATAACTATTACGACAAGCTCTAATGGATTGGAGGAAGTCCGTTAGAATACGATATTTTTCTGTGTGTGTGTGTAAGCTTCATCGAATACGATTTGTTGTATGTGTCGCAATGATTCCTGTATTTCGATCTCCGATGTAGATTTCTCTGTTCTATTGGTGCGCCCCGGGTCGAATGGGCCAGATTTGGTGTTGGACAACTATCTGACCTTTAGATTTCCTGTCAGGAAACATGGTAGACCGTGCAAAGAGAGCCACTACTTACCAATAAGCAGTATGAAGGAAGGAGTGGGAATAGTCACAGGTGAAGGCAACGTTGGCCCCGAGAGAATGCGTTGAGGGAAGGAAGGGACGGTCAATTTTTGGCCCCACTGAAAACGTTTGTCCGGGTCAATAATTGTGTCCCGAGTTATAAAAGAGACAATGCGAAGAATTAATTCTGGGGAGAAGTTGTTACCGCCATCTCGAAAGGGAGCGTCAAATATTGTGACTAATATGGCGAGAACTAAGTACGTACGATTATGATCCACTCATTCGCATCACTTCCACTTTTGCAGTCTACCCTCAACTTCATTCATAATGCCCAAAACGCGCTCAAATTTGAAGAAGCCATCTCATAGGCGGTACCGTGATAATCTAGACCGCGATAGGGAAGATATCCTTATATCAATCAAAACGCCGCACATGAACAACATCGCCGCCCGTTCAAAAAACCACGAATTTCGCAAATATCTCGTATCCCGGACTGTCCAAAGGATGTGGTATATACTACCCTCGTGACTCGAGAAGCATCCGTTGACTAGAATTACAGGCTGTACGTATCGAGTCCCGACCAAACTTTACGGTATATCGCAATCGTCAGGTGAGTAGCCGCACGGTTCATTTTAGTCCCTGCTAACTTGAGGCAGCCAGGGGAAAGTCCCAGGCGAAATTGGAGAGGGAGATTCTGGTCTTGGAAATGCCGACTTCAACAACGGGGGACCCAGCACGAACATTGGTGGAGCGCGCTATGCATACGAGATCCTACATTTGTATAAGCTCCGCCAACCGCTTCATATCTCTGTTCTCGGTGAACAGTACAGTATCTCGCCACCGCAAAGATACATGTACACCCCGAGGCAGTTACTCGACGATGTTAAACTGAAAGACCAGGAAATGTTATTTTGAACTTTCCCCAATTCGCGGGACTCGGTCCTCGACGCAGCCGCTGGCGGCCTTTTGCATTCAACGTGAATACAGGTGAGTACTTGAGTACGAGTGACCACAAACGCCCAGAATCTTGGAGATGCCTCAAAGTGTTCAGAATTCCGTCACGATCAAAGGAATATAAAGGAAGTGCTTCATGCACAGCTTCTTCCTCCTCCGAGGTGGCAGATTAGAACAACAATGGAATTGGCGACCATTGTGATTTGAATGACCACCGGTACCCTCCACCTTTCGCGATCAAAGCTCACAAAGACTTCCGCATTTGGAAACGGCCAAGTACCAAAGCGCGGTTGTATAAGAATCAGGAGAGACCAATCCAACCCCCAACCCCCACTCCCCATCCACTCGCCTTCTTGTGCTCACCTATCGCGCGCGCTTCGCTGTCATGTCGCTCACTATTCTCTGGGACGGAGTTTCCCACTACTTCGAGGCGCGTCCGGGCGTTGTGGGTCGCGGTATCCGCCACCACAACGCGGAACTGGATAAAAGAATCAACTCGCATGTCTACCTCATCCACACGGGGATACTGGGCGCGAAGCCCAGAGACCCGGCTATTCTCAAGATCGCTCGCGACGCAGGGGAAATCGCCGCCCTTGCGCTGGAAGCATCAATATATGCGACTCAGTTGGCCGGCATACAGGGAAAATACGTTCCCCATTTTTATGGGATTTACCACGGCGCCGTGGACGGCTCGCCGGTGGCATGTATGCTGCTGGAGCACTGCGTCCCAGGGAAGCTCAAGCTGTCGTATGATGAGAAGAAGTGAGCCTCCGATTGCATTCGAATTCATTCTCATGTCGTCGTCTCCCAGCCGAAAAATCATGCTCGCTGCATGCGCCGTGCACGCTGGTAAGTCGACTGTCGATGAGATCGCGGAAAATGCTTACAGACCTGTTCTTAGCTGGAATCATGCACTGCGACTTAGAAAACAGCCACCATTTTGTCTTGTCCGGAGCAGACATCAAGGTTGTGGATTTCAGCTGCGCAGTCCCTCATAGGTGCTACGGCTGCACACCCACGTTGCATCCAGGCATGGGTGGACCTGCGTCGCAGGGTTGTCGAGAATTAGAGATGCTCGAGAGGACCTACGGAATCTTCAGTAGCGAACCATTTCCGATCACCCCACCATTGCCAGAGGGGAATCCTCTCCGGTTGCTCGCGCGTAGAATCGGTATGATATAAATTGGATTAGATTGATATATGAATATTATGTAGACCTTGAAACCTAAAATCTGAGTCGCGTAAATTCGGAAATTCAAAGAACACGTACAACCTATAATGATTTATCTGGGAACTCTAAAACACATCTTCGGTCACTGAGGCGTTTATGCATCGAGGAAAACCGCTCATCCTTGAGCACGCGTGCGGGCATCCCGAAAATGGGGAGGTACCGGAGATTGGGGAACATCCCAGACGAAAAAGCTTCGAAATGCCGCCTCATGTGCTCCCACTCGTCCTGCACGTCCTCTAGAAAGGGGATCTCTGCCATATGGATGCTGATGGACTCCACCGATGGGTAGACGGCCTCCTCCAGATCCATTTCCGGTGGGACGGTAGTGAAGAGATAGTAGTTGATTTCGCGGAGAGACGGGCAACGTCGGAGGCACGCAGTGAGATGATACTCGAGCAATTGCAAAAAGCGTGCTTTCCGAACTCGACGACGGCGAGCTGCAGACCCAGCACCTCCCATATCATGTCCATGCCGCCGGCGGCCAGGGGCGAGTCCACGACCAAATGGTCGAGGGCGGGCAGCGACCATCGGACCACGATATGGCGGAGCAAGAGCGCACTGGCCATGCTCAAGCGCAGAGTGCGCAGGTGCGGGAGGCAGATGCGCGCCGCGCCGAGGCCGTGGAACGGCGTGAAATTGGGTCTGACGACGCAGGTTCGGCGCCGCGGCCAAGACCGTCGTGAGTGAATTTATGCCTCCAGAGCGAGCTGCCTCAGTGTGGTTCCACCAGTCGAGTCGTTTCAAAGAAACCAGCGGAGGACACGTAGCGTCAAAGTCAAATCGCAGACTTCTGAACGGGGACGGCCGGCGTAATGGTCGCACGAGCACCTGGAGGCTGGAGATTAGGGTACAGGGTCAGGATCTCCGTCGACGGCATGAGCTTTGGGTTTCAGTGACGGTGGATGTACAAGGCAAGATTACCCGGTGAACCTGCCCAGTATTAGAACATGGAAACCTTTTGACCCATCGTCCATATTCTCGCTGAGCAACTGTATTGTTGGTCCCGATTATGTTTTCGGACAGCTTCACGTTGCGATACCAGAGGTTTATCGCCCACGCACGCCAATTGCGGCAGACCAGAACAACGGTAGCGTACGCGCTGTGCACGTCTCGCTCGCGATACCAGGAATGGGGTGGAACGGCACATACGAGACGGTGTACGTGCGGTCCTCCAGCCTCGCGAATATTTCGAGCCAAAGTTCAGTAGGCAGACTCCCATGATGAAGTTGAACTTCTCTGTATCGTTCCGGAGATCCTCTATGGATGAGAGCAAGCTGATCTAATCGCGGACTATCTCAGGCTACACCAAACAGCCTGCACTGCCACTGTGTGTCCCCTTTCCGCAACCTTCGCCGAAAAGGCAATGGCGTCTGGCTGGGGATAGCACTTTTCGTTTTTATTTTTTCACTCGAAAATCCGAAATTCCCTATGGATCAGACTGGCGCCGTCTCATTCCCTTCAACCTGCGCCAAAATCGTGAATTTGGTATATGGAACAACAATAGTACAGAGATTCGAGGGCCTGCTTAAAATCGAAGACCGTCAATACGCCAGTGTGGTCTTCGCGCCGTCCTCATACACGAGCCAGGACGGACGAGAGAGGAGGCCTTTGTACCACCTGTGGTGCGTTTTGTAAGATATAGGATTATTGAATTCAGGTCATTCATTCGACACCCGATTTCAAACACATAGAATTTAATTGAAAGGATATGAAGGCGCCGAATTGGGGAGAAGAGAACGCACCTCGCGACATGAGGCTTGCGCATCATGACATCACTCTTGGCCTCCCTCTCGAGGACGGGACCATGCGGGAGGTGGAAGAGGTCTGCGAGAGTCAACTCCTGTTGTGAATTTTGGGGATAAATTGCTGAAACAATGGGTCAAGGAACAAGAAAGACACACGTCTCCAGCGAGGTATTTCTGTTTCGCAAGCATGGCATCGTAGCCTTCGAGTGCCTTGTCAAGGTCTGCGATAGCGGCGGCAACGACAGCTGGATCTGTCTTCAACCCCTTACGCCTGCATGGTGGGCCTTGATCAATATAGGGCAAGAACAGGGTGCAAACCACGCACGGCTTGCGGGCCTCGACTACGGCGCGGCCGGCATTGAACTCAAGGTTGCAGAGCTCGATGGACGCCGCCTGCTCGAAGAGGGCGTTCTGCTTCAGGTCCGTTGGGATGAGCTTGCATTCGGGATGCTTGGTCGCGATGTACCGGCATATCGCGCGTGTCTCAAACAAGAAAAAACCATCATCGTCCTGTCGAGTTGAGCAAAAATTCAAGTCATCATGTGGATTAGGCGCACAATGTACGGGATCTTTCCAAAGGGCTGCTTCTCGAGGTATGAGGCCGTCGTATGCTCGCCTTTGCTTCTATCGATCTCGATCAGCTCGAACGGCACCTTGGCCTCATAGAGAACTGTCGCGACGAGCCGCGTCCGCGTGCATGTCGCGAAACCCTCGCCGTAGAGCTTTAGAATCGCCATGGACGGCCGGATATAGACTCGTAGTCTATTTATCCTGTTCGTCCCCGAAGCCCCAAGCTCCGCTGGGTCATTTGACCTTTGCTTTACCCCCTTCTACTAACGTCTTTCTCATGTATTTTTGAACTATAAAGCTCCAGCCCCCTTGATACTTTACCCAGACATTCACTTCTATTGGGAGTGGGGCTCGGTTACCCAAAAGAATTACGAAAAATGCTCCAAAAAAGGAAAGAAGAACTTCAAGAAGAGAAAGGAGAGATTCTATTCTCTGCTAAAACTATATGGATCAGCTCGCATTGGACCCTGGGGAGGCTGGCCCATCGAATCTCACTAATCAGATTATTCAAAGAAAATTCATTATTTTAGATTTCAACGGCCATCAAATCCTATCAAATACCGAAGACTCCCGGATAGCCGTAGGACTGTGTAAAATGCAGTACGATATACTTACCTGGACCGTGGATGAGAGAGCAAAACGAAAGCGTGCAGCACCATGTGCTTACTCCCAGATGCGCAGACCACCATGGGAGATTGGGACAAGCGAGACCGTGTAAGTCGTTCCCCGGTCCACAGACTAGGCCGGGAGCGCGCCATGACAAGTGAGAGCGTAGCACGATTTGCTAGCACCACGACGGAAAAGCAAAACGACACGAGATGATGTGCGAGCCGCGCGCTGCTAATACGGTCCAGAGTCGGACGCGCGCGCTGACCGGCTGAGCCGGACGTAACTGAAGTCGATTTGAGCGCCAGCAAGCTCAGGATGAACGCATAGTCCTTTCCATGTCAATGTCGAAAAAATACGCGATCTTCTTTGCTTGGACGCGTGCGATACATCGTGATCATATATTATCGGTCCAACCTCATCTACTTACCTTTGCCTACTACGACCAAGCACGGCTCGCAGGCTCGCCTCTGTGGCGACATGGCTTTCCCCAAAAGCTCTCTGGCCTTTCTTGCCTTCGGGATCTCAGTCTTTGCCCAAAATGTATTCCAGACCGTGCTCGACTCACGGCCTGAACAGCTTGAGACAACCTTCCACCATCCTATTCGACGTGTCGCCGTTGTCGGCGCAGGACCTGCTGGACTTCAAGCTGCCGCGAACCTCATCGAACACAACTTCGTGGTCCGCCTGTTCGAACGCGCGCCGCATCCAGGAGGGAACTGGTTTTACAGTGAAGAAACTCCCATTAGGGAACCATATCCGTAATTCCCCCGGTCATTCTTGCCACTGGAACTGAAATCGAGCAGCGATAAGCCCGTAGGCCAGGACCCCGACTTGGAGATCCCGCAGCAGCTCCCCGCAAAACGATATTACAGGGATGGAGATGACGGCCTGACTTTGAATCATCGGTGGACGGAACACTGGCGACCCCGTCCAGTTTGGTACAACTTATTTACGAATTCGCCCAAGGTCAGTCGCCCTCGTATTGTGTGCATCGATTAATAAATGTTCTGCAGGTAAGTACGGAGCTCCCGAATGTTCCGTACGATCCCGAAACTCCATGGGTGCTTTCCCACCACACAATTCAGCGGCATGTCCGCTCCTATGCGTCCCACCACTGCATCAATTCAAATGATCACTGTCCCGCGACTCCGTCTGCACCGCGAGTGACCTCGTATTCAACTAAAGTGGAGAAGGTCGAAAAGGATGCAGAGACACACACATGGGTACTCACGCTTCACCGCCTCGAGCGGCTGCAACAGTCAAACCAAATTCTGGAGGAATGGTGGATGGAGACGTTCGATGCGGTCGTCCTCACCACCGGTCAATACACTTCGGCTCACGTCCCCGACATAGA
Organism: Mycena galopus ATCC 62051; assembly: GCA_014925785.1. Classification (NCBI taxonomy): domain Eukaryota; kingdom Fungi; phylum Basidiomycota; class Agaricomycetes; order Agaricales; family Mycenaceae; genus Mycena; species Mycena galopus. The sequence goes on from WIQG01000026.1 coordinate 893,033, forward strand.
CGGCATCGTGGATTGGAGCAAGGCAAAAGAAGGGGAACATTACAGTATTTACCACTCGCAGTCATATCGGCACCCGGAGCGGTATGCTGGCAAGGTACGAGTTCCACGGAATCATTGGCCTGCGCAATGCTGAGGTGTCGGAAGACTGTGCTCATTGTCGGTGCGGCTGTCTCTGCCTCTGAAATTGCGCGCGATATTAGTCCGTTCGTACATCGAATCATCGCCAGCGTTCGAGTGAGCTTCCATTCTCAGTCACAATGTAGAAATACCCCTGATTACAGCCTGAGCCCCCTACAAAACGCACTGGGGCAAAGCTGCGCAGTCTCTCCAGATTCCCCAATACCACGGAATTCGTTCCCGAAATTGCTTTCTTCGATCCGCTCAAAACGCATACGAATGGCATTCGTGATGGGAAGATCCATCTCATAAATGGCTCCACCCTGCAGGGTATCGACGAAGTACATTATTTATTTTATTCGGATCTCATTGATTTCAAAAATGGAAACTGCCAGATTATAATTGCAACAGGATACCAAGGCACTGCCTTGTATCCTCCCGGCTCGTGAGCAAACACACCTCGTTCTTCGCATATCGATTTGCCCTCAAAACCGTTCATCGACAGCCCGGCACGTCCCCATCCTAATACTTCGTGGACGGGTCACTACATTCCAGACCCAACTCTCGCGTATTCTTCTAGTCCAGCATTTTAAACCCTCCTTACGACCTCGTTAATTTGCATTCCAGGCCGCGCGTGGACCATGGGGCGGTATCAATATTACGGACTTGCGAAGGTGTGGGAGGGAACCGCCCGTCTTCCGCCGCCGGAGGTGATTGAAGACCCCGATACGGATCCCGAAGTGTGGCTCGGTGAAGGTACACTACACTGGCTTCACCTAGAGGGTTTCTAACATTACCGTCCAGAGTTAATCCGACGTTATACTACATGGCTCAACGATGCATCCCTGAAGCACGGCGGGCGCTTCGTACAGCCTCCTCCGATTGAGTATGTCTGATGATAGCTGCTGCGCTCTTTTCCCGCTCACGATCTACAGGAAGATCGAGCTCCTGAAATATTTCTCAGCGGTTCATTTCCTCAACGTGAGAGGAATTACGTATATGAGGTTGCAAGGGGGATTGACCTGGACTTTTCAGACGACCGTAGGACTGGGAGACATAGGCCTCAACACCATTTCAATACTATCGGGCCAATTGAATGTTGAAAATCCATGGGACGTATTGGTGGATGAGGATACCGATTGGTGATTTTTGCGTTCTTCTTCAACGCAATCCATAGTTTTAAATATGACTTGGCAATTGAACCCAGGTTCGTACCCAGCCGCGGTTTCGAGGCTCACCATCACTGTCGCGGTGATTTTGAAATGACACATCGGAAAAATCGGACCGCGTTATGCGTGATGTTACAGTGACAAAAAGTTGGGGTGTGACGCGTGTTACCGTCACACCATGTGCTGACGCGTCGCGGTCATCTTGGAATCAACGAAAAAGCCGTGGGAAGGGCTGGCACACAGGTGCAAACGCATCAAGCCGGGTGTATAAAAGGTCGCGTTGTCGCTTAATAAGTCTCTTCATCTGCCACCTCCTCCTTCTATCCAATGGCCTCCACTCTCGCGACCCCCAGCAAAGCCGTCAGTCGCGTTCCCCCTGTCGCGTCCTATACTCATCTCTTCTAGGCTGCCGCAAAGTTCTCGGCTTTGGACATCGAATCCCCCACCAAGCCCAAGACTGTCAAGAAGCTCCAGCTCGTGGACGACACGCGTCGCTCGACATCCCCAGAATCCGACGACGACAACCTCGACGAGTTGCGTAAGAAGTTTGTCGGAGACATCACCTTGCCAGAAAGTACGTGTCTGGTCGCGTCGCTGCGCTCGCCTAACATGTTTTGACCTTGCCACTCATCAGGTGAAGAGCCCCTGCTCAAAGAATCGCGTCGCCGCTTCGTCCTCTTCCCTATCCAATACCACGAGGTATTTTCGACGCGTCTTTTCACGCGTCTTTAGCTCAACCACCGCGTCAGATATGGCAAATGTACAAGAAAGCTGAAGCATCCTTCTGGACCGCCGAGGAGATGGACCTGTCGAAGGACCTTCACGACTGGAACAACAAGCTCAATGGCGACGAGCGTCACTTCATCTCCCATGTCCTCGCCTTCTTCGCCGCCTCTGACGGCATCGTGAACGAGAACCTGCTCGAGCGTTTTTCGAATGAAGTCCAGATCGCGGAGGCCCGCTGCTTTTACGGCTTCCAGATCATGATGGAGAACATCCACTCCGAGGCCTACTCCCTGCTCATCGACACCTACATCAAGGAGCCCGCAGAGCGCGACTACCTCTTCGACGCCATCGAGACCATCCCTTGCATCAAGAAGAAGGCCGAGTGGGCTCTGCGGTGGATCACCGACGAGGAGTCTACTTTCGGCGAGCGGCTGGTTGCGTTTGCGGCGGTCGAAGGTATTTTCTTCTCCGGCTCATTCGCCTCGATTTTCTGGATGAAGAAGCGCGGTCTGATGCCCGGTCTCACGTTCTCCAACGAGCTCATTAGTCGCGATGAGGGCATGCATACCGACTTTGCTTGCTTGCTGTTCACGCACTTGAAGCGTCGCCCGCACCCTGACACTGTCCGCCGTGTCATCACCGAGGCTGTAGAAATCGAGCAGGAGTTCCTCACGGGTGCGTTCTCTTGATGTTTTCCATGATTTCTCCGTGCTCACTGTTTCTGATAGACGCGCTCCCTGTCAGTCTGATTGGCATGAACGCTAAACTCATGTGCCAATACATTGAGTTTGTCGCCGACCGCCTTCTCGTCGCTCTCGGCAACGACAAGGTCTACAATTCGACCAACCCCTTCGATTTCATGGACATGATCTCGCTCCAAGGGAAGACCAACTTCTTTGAGAAACGGGTCTCGGACTACTCCAAGGCCAACATCTCGAGTACCGGCAGCAATGCCGCACAAACGTCTGCCAAAACCTTGTACGTTGTTCATTAATCATGGTGGGCGCCGTTGCTCATTCATTCACAGCGTCCTCGACGAGGACTTCTAGTGCTTTGGGGCGTCTCTATTTTATTCTAACATCTATTACTGTATTGCAATATCTATCCCTCCCCCGTGTTCCTCTCATCACATGTACTGTACTTTTCCCGTAGACTTGTATACCGGCACTCCAAAATCATACATACCGCTGCTCTGGATCTTGAACTCGAAGATGTCCATGCCATCCTTCATCCTGTGAACCTGTGCCATTCTCCGATGGCCTGAAGCCAGTATATCACCCATGGCACACATGGAGACACGTTCGAGTTCGAAATCGCTCAGAGCTTTATTTAATCCCGCTTTAATCCCGCCCACAAGTTTCGCAAATGAATATGTACGGAGAGTCTCGAGAACGGCGTTGGGTTTTACTGGCGTTTTACTGGCAGGGCGGACTAAAAGACTTGCAGGAGGAGCTCGAATTATATGACTCAGGCTGATGTTCAGACGTACTCCACTGTTGCTATTTTTATTGGCCGGATTACGGGCGAAGTTCAGTAAGCGGTCGAACGCCCGTCAAAAGGTTGACGCCATTCAACGTTGCACTTGCATGCTACCACCACCCCAAGGAAATGTTCCACTGCTCGGAGAAGCGGGACCAAGAGATGGAAGACGAACCCAATACCGACAGATCGCGATCATGATTTCGGTCGCGTTAATATGCCGTCTTACCATCCGACTCCCTTCGACGACAACTTTTCACATTATCGAACAACGTCTATGTCGTGCATGGTACTCATCTCACGATCCTGGTGGTATTCCACTCGAAGGACGTATACCCGACGCGATGTGCGCACTACCCGCCGTGCAGAAAAGTTATGCGACAGTGCTCACAATCATGGCAATTAGCGATGGGTTTGGATGTAGGGCTATTCTATCTGCGTATATGTTCCGCTGAACATCTCAGCCATGGCCGCATACGCCGTCTTGGGCTTCATTGCTTCTAGACTAGGCCGCAAACCCGCAATTCTTTCCGTCATGGCCGTTGGCCTCGCCGCCAACCTGGTCATTATTGCATCCGAGCACGTACCCCCCACGTCCATCCAATTTGCACTCCTAGCACTCTTCATGGTATTGCACTCCTTCTCGCAACCAATGATTATCGTATTTGCCATAAACCTGTACCTCGTGGACTTGGTGAATACCGAAGAAAGGTAATAATCATACCGCCATGTATCTATTCCCGATTAATACAATTCTGTATAGAACTGCAACACTTAGCTCCCTCTGGGGTTGGTCAACACTTGGTACCTAGCCTTCCAGCTCAGCATTAAACCCTTCATTAACCAAAAACAGGCACCGCTTTAGGATTCACAATTGGCGGCGAAATAACTATCCGCACGGGGCAAGATCTTTCAGTCTATTACGTCGCTGCGGCCATCTGGATCGCCCTCTTTGCCTATACCTCCTTGCGTATCCCCGAGTCATTCCCGAAACACAAGCGCGACGAGCTGCGGCGCGCACTCGCATTCGCCCAAGGAACATCATCCGAGAGCTGGCTGCGGAACACGATCCGACCGGTTCTCGAGCCGCTGCGCCAACTCAAGCCCACCCGCAATCCGGAAACGGGCACGCGAAACTGGCGCCTAGTCCTCTGCGCCATACACATTTTCTTCGTGGACTTGGGTTACGCGTATGGCTCGACGGCACTCATCGTGTATCTCACGGCCGTGTACCGATACACGCCCCAGGAGGTGTGCATTTCCATGTCTAGTCGTGGGGATGAAATCATAATTTTGGGTCGGCTAGACAGGATATGCTCTGACGACGCTGAATCTGGTCTGTGTGCCGGTTCTGACTGTCGCTATCCCGTTTGGGGTGCGCGTGCTGCGTCACCGCTACGCGCGTAAGTATTCCGAGCACGCTGCATCATCGGAGGACAGAATCCTCGCACGGGCAAGAGACCGCGTCGACATCCACCTCGTCTTTCTGTCCTGGTCCATCGATGCCGCAGGGTTTATCACGCTGGCCTCCGTGACTAGCAAGGTAGCGCAGTTCGGAGGTGCGTATATATAGCGTGCTCACTGTCATTCGTCACGCTAACCAGCCCGCCAGCTATCGTCCTGATCGGGTGCAGCACTGGACGCGCACCCGTCTTTCGCAGCCTGGTAGTCTCCTCCGCGGATCAGCTGCAGCAGGGTAAGCATTCAAGAACTAAATTTCCACTGGTCGGCGTCAATTAGGTTGCTGCACAGGCCAAACCCTCGCGGCGATAGAGATCATATCGGGACTCGGGAAGCTGCTCTCCCCAGTCGTGATGGGCAGTATTCTCTCCGCGTACGTTTTGCGTCTTCCCCCTGGTTCAAGTTGCATAGTAAGTTGACTTGGAACTCACAGCACGATATCGACCATGCCGCAACTGATTTTCTATGTCCAGGCGGTATGTCCTTATATTTATTTCGGGTGTGTTTGCTGATGTGTTTTGCAGGCTATCGTGGTTTCAGCTGCGAGTGTGTTGCTTTTGATAAGGATTTAATCATTGGCTGTAAACCTGGACCTCCTCGTAGCCCAGACCGCCTGGACTTGAGCTCCCCGACTGACTGACCGAACTTCTATTAAGCTGTATCTGGCCTTAAGGGCTACGCAGCTGGATGTAAATAGTTAAACTAACTACAAGTGTTGTAAGTATTGGTGCTACGAAATGTACTTCGTAAGTAGAGAGATCATTTTATATGTATAAGAATGTAGAGAGGAACAATTTTTGTAACACAGGCGGGGAAACTAGGGGCGGAAGACTATGGCGGTCAATGTGTTACTTTATTAAAACAGGTATAATGTATGTGGAATTGAAGGAGAAAATCTTATAACCATTCATGTAAAACTTTTTGAACTTTTTTTGTCCCTAAAACTTTGTTGAATTTTTCCGCACAACAACTTTGTCGGCACTTTTGCGGCACAATCAAGTGGCTGTGCCGATCGGCTAGCCGCCGAACCTCCGTTGAACTCAGCAATTATGCAACCACGAGAAGGATTTCTAGATAGCAGGCCATTAGTATGATGAGGACAAGGAAACCCCACTAGGCAGGCTATTATTCAAGAAGAAGGTTGAAGTTACTTTGTGAGAGGGGATTACCACAGTTCTACCAAACTCGGCTTGTGGGCCATCAGCACAGCCACTTGATCGTGCCGCCCAAGTGCAAGTGCCGAGAAAGTTGTGCAGAAAAACTCGACAAAGTTGTTGTGCGGAAAAATTCAACAAAGTTTTAGGGACAAGGGGAAATCGGGATTCGAAATTCGGATATAGGGTCGAAAAGTTTTTTTCGACCCCGAGCTGACCCCCCCTCCCCCCCCCTCCTGCCTTATAGGGAAGGAGTTTCCCACCCCTAGGCCCGGGCCGCTCTCTCCGCGTCCAGCTGCCGCCCTTCAACTTACTTCCCACCAACTCCGTGAACTTAATCGTGCTTGTTGATACCATCTAACGAGTGTTTGTGATTAATTAAACACTCTGCACTCCACCAGCTCAACAATTTCTGATCCAAGGACTGACTACAGTCAATCCAATTTGGCTTGACTCACGGCAGGTATGGGTTCAGATTAATAAATGTTATTCTATACACTCTCTGGGCATTCATTTATGTTTATTACACCCAACCAGCACCTCCTTAATGGTCTATTAGCCATTTTGAACCTCTAAACTTTATGTACTAAAAAGTTTTTTTCAGCCCGACCAGGACCCCCCCCCCTCCCTCCCTATATCCGATTCTTTAATCCCGATTTCCCCTTGTTTAGGGACAAAAAAAGTTCCAAAAGTTTTACATGAATGGTTGTAAGATTTTCCACTCCATCCACACACATTATACCTGTTTTAATAAAGTAACACGACCGCCATAGAAGACTGGACTGCAGGGGGGTGCAAAGGAGACATAAGAGGTCGATGGGATGATACGTAAGGGTTATACACAAAGATAGGGAAACGGGGGAACAGAGAGAGATATTATGAGTAGAGTAGAGAATGAACAAGAGGAAAGAAAAAAGCCTGGTTAGAAAAAATGTTTTGTGAGCGACGAAGTGGACAACAGGCAGGATGAGGTCTGGGTGGTCAGAACTGTGTGTAGGTCAACAGCACCTAGTATCCCAGCTGCATATGACAGTGGACGGTGGAACTGATCCCAGGCGGGGCAGACTCAGTGCAGGAGTTAGCGGACACGTGTTTCTTTGGGGGAGCCACAGGCATCACAGGCAGGAGAGAGGGTGAGGCAGCAGTGGAATAGGATCTCCTCCTCCAGTCCCTCCAGCACAATATTGTTGGCTCAGAAGTATTCCAGTTTGAGTAATACAACATCCTTGTTGTTGGATCCGTAAAATTAGGTCCGCATATACAATGGTGAATGTTACTGCAACACTGGTGGTTCAGGGTGGAAATAAACATATATATTTCTCACACAGGGTGCAGAAATACTATGTGAGAAATATATATGGGAACACATGTGCGCACAAACCTGGTAGTGCTGTTGTGGATGCGGATGCGGATATGGAACCAGGAAGGTGTCATATGCAATGGTGAATAGAGTTAAGACAGCAGTCTGGGGGAAGAAACATTTGGGCCAGTCCAGAGATTTACCGATGACCTGTATTGGCACCTGAAATTATTTTAGTTGTGGACCGGGCACATCAGTTGGAAAACAAAACAGTACCACATATAAATGCGGAATAGGGTTGCAACTGTCAGGGGAACCGCCCGTCCGTCCGTCCATCCGTCCGTCCGTCCGGCTCCGGCCCATCGCACTGCCCCGCTTCCTCGTCCGATCCTTCGTCCGGCCTCCGGACTCGCACCCCAGCCTGCGCCTCCATCCGGAACGTCACCTCCCGTCCCTCCGGACTCTGTTCCCTTCCGTCCGTCCGGCCGCTCTCACTGGCACGTGCTGTGTGATCAAGCTCGAGACCTCTGCCGATCCCTCCGGACACGTGCTACTGGCTAGTACTTAAAAAACCTCGCCTAGCGTGAGAATCCTCATCCTTTCTTCTCTTCGGATTCTCCCGCTAGGTGCGTATTCTAGAAACCTGTATTTAGTACCATTCAATTGAGTTGCTTCGGATTCTCCCGCTAGTCTCCCGCGCTCTGCGCCGAGCTGAGGTTGCCCTTACAGCAGAAGAAAGGATCTAAGGGATCAACTGGTCAAGATTGCGAAGTTCGGTGTAGACTCGGACTCGGACCGCTACGCTAGCGCTCCGGCCTCCCCGACTTCCAACCTCGACCCCTCCTCCTTGATGGACGCTCCGACGCCCGGAAGCGGGTCCGCACCACCCGAGCTCCCGGATGTTCACATCCCGGAACCGGCTGCCGACCCCGAATCCCGGCTGACCGCGGTCGAAGGCTCTCTTGCAAACATCGAAGCCCTACTCCTCCGCGTTTTACACAACAACCAAAATCCACCCGCGACTGCCCCCGTCCCTGCTGCTCCGGCTCCGGCGGTGGGTCCAGACTTTACCACCCTCACCCCCGCAGCAAAATCGGTTCTCCGACCGAACCCCCCGGCCGTCTTCGACGGCGACCGGACCCAAGGACGGATGTTCCTCCACTCCGTCCTCACATACCTCCGACTGGTTCCGGAAGCCTTCATGGTCCACGGACAGGTCGTCGAGGAAAAACTCGTGCGGTACGCCATGTCCTTTATGGCGCGAGACGCGGCCGGACGATGGGCCGAACGACAGTCCGCAATCGTTCCGTTCCCATTCCCGTCCTGGGCGGAATTCGAGTCCGAGTTCCGGCTCCGGTTCGTCGAGGAAAACGAGCAAGACCAAGCTCTCCTCCGGCTGGAGACCCACAGCTACTACCAGGGCTCCCGCGACGTTTACCGGTACACGGACGACTTCGAGGAACTCGCCGCCACGGCCGGGTACACGGATCCGCTCGTCCGCGTCACCAAGTACCGAGCGGGGCTCGACCCGAGGATCAACGCAGCGATCACCACGTCCGGAACCGCTCCGGCGCTGCTAGACTACGCCGGATGGCGTCTCCGCGCCTTCCGTCAGTACGACGCCCTCGCCCGCGTCCGAGCGGGAGCACCTCCGACTCGCGCCCCGGCTCCGGCCGCACGCCCTCGCACTGGGACGTTCCTCCCAGTCCCCTCCTTCACGCCTGCTCCCAAAGCCGCGCCGGCGCCCGCCCTTCCGCCTGGCATTCCGATGGAAGTTGACCGGACCCGCGCGCGCTTCGCACCGCGCGCTTGCTTCCGCTGCGGTGTGTCCGGACACCTCGCCCGAGACTGCCCGACTCCCTCGGACGTCCGGCACGCAGACGTCCTGGACGAGGTCGTCCGTCAACTCGGAGACGACCTCCTCGGAGAGCTCTTCGCGCGCCTCTCTACTACCGCCGGGCTTCCGACCGAGCCGGACGCCGGAGACGCGGAGCTGGAGGGTTTTCCGGACGCGGTCGAGTGAGCGGTGCGCCCTCGGTCGCGTCCCCTAATCGTTACTCCTGCCTGTACAAAGATATACCCAATAAATCAGCAGTTGAAACGAAAGACGCACCCCCTGCTCCGGCTTCCGCCCCCCGGCCGGAGCCCCCTATTCCCGCCCCGGAGGCAAAAACCCCTTCCATTCCCCGCGTCCACCGTCCGAGATGGGAACGCAAACTGCCCCGGCAGTACGTTATTGATTCCGTGGAGGGCCGGAACTCCCTGCACATTCCGTTGGAGATGCAGTCAGTAGAAACCGCGGCTAAGATGTCCGTGAAAGGTCTGGTCGACTGCGGAGCGACCGGAGACTTCATTGACTCGGAGTACGTGATCTCCCGCAACCTTCCCGTCCGGAAGCTCTCCCAGCCTATCCCGGTCCTCAACGTCGACGGCACACCCAATGCATCCGGAGGCATTACGGGCGTAGTTGATATGGTCGTCAACTACAAGGGTCACTCGGAACGCATCCAACTCGCCGTGACGCGGCTCGGGAAGCAGCACGTCATCCTCGGTTACTCCTGGCTTCAGAAACACAACCCGGAGATCGACTGGGAAACCAAGGAAGTCCGGATGACCCGCTGCCCGACCAGCTGCAGCACCTGCCGAGACGAGCTTCGCGCCGTCCGTCGCAGCACGAAGATCTCCGCCACGATCCTCCGGCAGCTCCGCGAAGGTCCCGTCCCGTCTATCTGTGCCATTGACTCAGAGGAGTGGTGCGGAGACGACGGGTACGATCCGGATGGCGACGGAGACGACTGTCCGGACCTCACTCCGGACCCGGACGAAGACGACGATGACGAGCTAGAGGAAGGCGACCGGATCCTCTACACCGCATTCGCTCCGGCCGAGGAAATCCGCGCCGGGAGCACCGTCTCCCAACGGCTTGCGGAGGCCTTCGCCCGGAACTCGGCCCCGCCTGGGACCTCGGTTCCGACCTGGGTCGAGGACTTCTCCGACGTCTTTGACAAGGAGTCGTTCGACGCGTTACCGGAGCGCCGGACGTGGGACCACGCCATCGAACTCGTCCCGGACGCAAAGCCGGCCAACTGCAAGGTCTACCCGATCTCCCCCCTCGAGCAGAAGGAACTCGACGCGTTCATCGAGGATGGGCTGAGCACCGGCCGGATCCGTCCGTCCAAGTCCCCGATGGCGTCTCCGGTCTTCTTCATCAAGAAGAAGGACGGAAGCCTCCGGTTCGTCCAGGACTACCGAGCGCTCAACGCGATGACCGTGAAGAACCGATACCCGCTCCCGCTGATTAACGACCTCATTAACCGCCTAAAGGGAGCCCGGTTCTTCACGAAACTCGACGTCCGGTGGGGCTTCAACAACGTCCGGATCCGAGAAGGCGACGAGTGGAAGGCCGCGTTCCGTACCAACCGAGGACTCTTCGAGCCCCTGGTGATGTACTTCGGCCTCACCAACTCCCCGGCCACGTTCCAGACGATGATGAACGACATCTTCCAAGACCTCATCCTGTCCGGAGACGTCATGGTATACCTTGACGACATCCTCATCGCTCACTCCGATCTCGCGCGCCACCGAGAGATCGTCCGAGAAGTCCTCCGGCGGCTCCGGGCGCACAAGCTTTACCTCCGGCCGGAGAAGTGCGAGTTCGAGAAGTCGTCGATCGAGTACCTCGGCGTCATCATCTCGCACAACCACGTCGAGATGGACCCGGTCAAGGTCGCCGGAGTCGCCGCCTGGCCTGCTCCGGAGAACCGGAAGGACGTGCAGCAGTTCCTCGGCTTCACGAACTTCTACCGGAGATTCATCCGGGCTTTCTCGGACATCGCGCGGCCCCTCTTCGACCTCACAAAGAAGAGCGTCGCTTGGACCTGGACCGCTGCCGCGGCTGCCGCCTTCCAAGCCCTCAAGGATGCGGTAACCGCGGAGCCCGTCTTGGTCCTACCCGACGAGTCGCGTCCATACCGGGTCGAGGCGGACAGCTCCGACTACGCCACCGGAGCCGTCCTGTCTCAGCCGGACGCGAACGGGAAGTGGCATCCGGTCGCGTTTTACTCCAAAAGTCTGAGTGATGTCCAGCGCAACTACGAGATCCACGACAAGGAGATGCTTGCGATCATCCGGGCCTTAGAGGAGTGGCGACACTTCCTCGAAGGTACGCAGCACCCGGTCGAGATCTGGACGGACCACAAAAACTTGGAGTACTTCCGGAAGGCGCAGAACTTGAACCGGAGGCAGGCGCGGTGGTCCCTGTACCTGTCCCGGTTTGACTTCGCGCTCCACCACCAGCCCGGACGCCTCATGGGCCGTCCGGACGCGCTGTCCCGCCGTCTGGACCACGGAGTGGGCTCGGACAACACGGACGTTACCCTTCTTCGCCCGGACTTGTTCCACGTCCGCGCGCTGGAAGGCGTCGTGGTGGCCGGACCCGAGGTCCCCCTCCTTCGTGACGTCCGGGAGGCCTTCACGGGTGAGCCGGACCTTGAGGACCCCGTCGCGCTTGTCGCGCGAGAACTCCTCAAGAACCGGAACGTCCGCCCCCCCGGTCGTCCGAGTGGCGCGTCGCAGAAGGGCTCCTTTACTACCGCGGTAAGGTCGTCGTACCGCGGAATAAGGACCTCCGGCGCCGAATCATCGCCCTGCACCACGACACCCGGGTCGCCGGACACGCCGGACGCTTCAAAACCCTCGAGCTCATCTCCCGGAATTACTGGTGGCCCCAGCTGTCCCGTCACGTCGGCCAATACGTCCGGACCTGCGATCCGTGCAACCGGACGAAGGCGCTTCGGAAGCTGCCCCACGGAGAGCTCCACCCGACCGAAATCCCGGAAGAACGTTGGGACACCGTCTCGGTGGACTTCATCGTCGAGCTCCCAGACGCGCACGGGTTCGACGCGGTCATGGTCGTAGTCGACGTCCTGGGTAAGCGGGCCCATTTCAACGAGTGCCACACCGGCCTTGGCGCGGTCGGAGCCGCTCGGCTCTACTACCGGAACGTCTGGAGGCACCACGGAACCCCCCGGAAATACATCTCCGACCGTGGGCCGCAGTTCGTCGCGGAGTTCACCACGGAACTGTGGCGCCTCATCGGGATAGAACCAGCGACCTCCACCGCCTACCACCCGCAGACCGATGGCCAGACCGAACGCGTCAATCAGGAACTCGAGCAGTTCGTCCGGATCTTCACGAACTACAAACAAGACGACTGGGACGAGCTCCTCCCGGCCGCGGAGTTCGCGTACAACAACCACGTCCACTCCTCGACGCAGCAAGTCCCGTTCATGACGGACACCGGGAGGCTCCCCCGGATGGGATTTGAGCCCAACGGACTGCGCTCGAACGTGGAATCCGCGAACGAGTTCCGCGACCGGATCGCGTCCGGAGTCTCGGAAGCCAAAGCCGCGCTCGTTAAGGCCAAAGACGAGTTCAAGCTGTACTACGATCGCCGACGCACGCCCACCCCGGAGATCAAAGTAGGCGACCGAGTCTGGCTAGACGCCTCCGACATCCGGACGACCCGTCCGTCCGTCAAATTCGCGGACAAACGCCTCGGCCCCTTCAAGGTCGTGAAGGTTGTCGGAAAGGGTGCGTACAAGCTCGAGCTCCCCCCCCGGTACTCCCAGCTCCACCCGGTCTTTCCGGTGGTGAAACTCCAGCTCGCGGAACCGGACCCGTTCCCCGGACGCCCCCGGAACGACGAACCCCCACCCGTCCTCCAGACGGACGACGACGTTCAATGGGAGGTCGAGGAGATCCTAGAAGCGAAGGTCCGTTATGGCAGCCTCTGGTACATGGTGCGGTGGAAAGGCTACGGCCCGGAACACAATAAATGGGTAAAGCACTCCGACGTCTTCGCTCGAGACGCCATCGATGCCTACTATCGCCGCTACCCCAACGCCCCGCGCCGGATCGCCTCGGCCGCTTTCGACTCGCTCTCGTTCCGGAGGCGCGACGCCCAGGTCCGATTCATGCGTCGGGACGCCGCATTCCAAGGGGGGGTGATGTCAGGGGAACCGCCCGTCCGTCCGTCCATCCGTCCGTCCGTCCGGCTCCGGCCCATCGCACTGCCCCGCTTCCTCGTCCGATCCTTCGTCCGGCCTCCGGACTCGCACCCCAGCCTGCGCCTCCATCCGGAACGTCACCTCCCGTCCCTCCGGACTCTGTTCCCTTCCGTCCGTCCGGCCGCTCTCACTGGCACGTGCTGTGTGATCAAGCTCGAGACCTCTGCCGATCCCTCCGGACACGTGCTACTGGCTAGTACTTAAAAAACCTCGCCTAGCGTGAGAATCCTCATCCTTTCTTCTCTTCGGATTCTCCCGCTAGGTGCGTATTCTAGAAACCTGTATTTAGTACCATTCAATTGAGTTGCTTCGGATTCTCCCGCTAGTCTCCCGCGCTCTGCGCCGAGCTGAGGTTGCCCTTACAGCAACAATGCTTCGGAGTGATAAGGAAGTCATAGCTAGCCTGGGACTGGACTAGTAGCCTGCACCCATTCCCAAATTTTTTTGCAGAGGCACTGCATGGAGAGCTATATGGCTCGCCTGGAAATGTACCGGTAGCGGCTAGCCTGCATTGATGCCCGGAATTTTATTGCGGAGGCAGCATGCAAATCAATAAAATTTGTACAGTATATACAACGGCAAATGGTGTTTCAACAGTACTGTACTATTACAACCAAAGGTTCAGGTGACGGTGACATCCAGATTTTTTTGGTGTGTTTAAAAATCGCCGTAATTGAAAAGAAAAAATTTCGGTCATCTCGGTGAGTGGAAATTCTAAAAATAGTGAATCTTTGGTCGTAATAGTACAGTAGTCCGGGGTGATAAGGAAGATCAATGGTTAGCCTGGGAATGGACCGGTAGCCTGTATTGAAGCCTGAAATTTCAGCTGTGGTCCGTGCGGAGGCTCAGCATGTGGATCAATAAAATTTGTATTGGATACAATGACCACAGACTCGGAGTGCATAGTGGGGCAGATGAGAAATGCACCTAACGTACCTAAGAGGGGTTGCTGTAAGTCTTAAAGAAGCCAGACAAAGAAGCTCCCTTCAAGTTCAGTGCAAAATTTTTCAGCAATGTCGTCACAATCCTCAAATAAGCTCCATTCAGTACTGCATGATACACTTAGAGCATTACAAGGCAATAACTTGGAGTAGTGTGAAAATAGAACTTGGGCTGATCTCCTTGGGGTAGGAACTCTGACAATCCACCAAAATGCCTGATCTCAAAACCTTCTTCGTTACCCGCACCCCTTTTTCTTCCCACGCTTCCTGAACCCAGATTTGAACGTTTTGCGTCATTGCGCACAATTTTTGTTTTTTTGGCCTCCCAAAAAGTGTCCTTCGTTACCCGCTTTCAAAGATCAGACATTTTGGTGGATTGTCAGAGGTCCTCTTTGGGTTGGACACAAGATTAGTGATGACCTGAAAACTAAAAATGACATCTGTCCATCAGTGGCTGTCCACCACTAGTGGCTTCGCGGAATTTGGCCAGGACGGTCCAAAACGGTCTACTAAGTGGAGGAGGATGCAAATAATATTCTGATCATGGTTGTCACAGTAAAGGAGGGTGTCCGGAGAAGCGATCGCGAGCTCCCGTGCCCCGGGGCACGATAATGCGCCTAACGTAACGTACCACACAAAACTTCTTCAAAAATGGCCTGCCAAATTGATGGGATTCGTTTTCTTTTCCCTCCACTATGGACTTCGACCGCCGGGCTCTCCATCGCGGTCGCCAGTACCAAGACACATGACACAGTACCCACCGCGCGCCCGCGACCGCGCTTACCGGGGAAATACATCTCCTAGCGGACTCGCCGGTATTTCAATGGTATTGTATTATAAGAATCGGCCGATGCATCGCAAGCTTATAGCTGAAACAATCTCCAAGGCGCTAGAGGGTCACACGCGGGTACATACGTAGGTAGGTAAGTAGGTACGTACGGGACAAGGCTCCAGACTAGTTCCGCCTTATATGAATGCCAAAGGATCGATTGGCGAACGCTTGCACTCCGCGCTGGTCGTCGCACCATTCCATTCCTAGGATTGTCTCACGCGCGCACTTTTTGCCGTCGTCTTTACTTGCATTGAACGCGCAAGTAGCACATCCAGCCACCTGCCCAAGCATGAAGCTCTCCGCCCTCCCCGCCACTGTATTCCACGAGTCGGGCCTCCGCGCCGTGTGGCGCACCGGCCCCGACGCCTGGCTTATTATCCTCGCGCGCTCGTGCCGCATGTTCGCGTACGGCTCGTCGTCGCTGCTCTTGGCTCTCTTTTTCGCCGCGCTCGACGTGTCTGACGCCCACATCGGCCTGTTCATGACGCTCACCTACGTCGGTGACATCCTCCTGTCGCTTGCGCTCACCCTGCTGGCGGACCGCACCCTTGGACGCCGTCGCACCCTGCAGCTCGGCAGTTTGCTCATGGTGGTTTCGGGCGCCGCGTTCGTGTACAGCGAGAATTACTGGGTTTTGTTGCTTGCGGCCGTGGTCGGCGTGGTTAGCGCAACCGGTTTGGATTTCTCGAGACACGCCGCTAGATATCTTTGATTACAACATGCTTACATAGGTTCGGATTTTGGACCGTTCCGGGTGATCGAGGAGAGCATACTGTCCGAGCTGACGGACCCGAAGACGAGGGCGGACGTGCTGGTGTGGTATGTCATGACCGCGAGTCTTGGGTCCAGCCTAGGCACAGAGATGGCTGGGCGGACGGTGCAGTGGCTGCACGCGGACAAGGGCTGGACACTGGTGCAGGCGTACCATGTGTGTTTTGGCGGGTATATGGTGATGGGAGTGGTGAACATACTGTCGTCGTTGTTGCTTTCGAAGAGGTGCGAGTTGAAGGAGCTGGAGAAGGGAGATGCTGTGGAGGCGGAGGGCCTGCTTGACGACGCTGGAATGGAGCTTTCTAGTCCAATCAGCCTACAAAGCCCCCAGGACACAAAGAATCGGGACACGGAGAAGACCCAGTCCAAGTTCAGTCAGATCTCTCGCGAGACCCGGTCCATCATGTACGGCCTCTGGTTCCTCTTGATGGTCGACTCACTGGCCGACGGCAGTAAGTTTCCCCTTGCTTTTTCTTCCACGCTTTTTGCTCCCAGTTGTCCACTTGCTCTCCACCTCGCCTACCCCTCGAACCGGGAAACACATACTAAACCCCACCCCCACAGTGGTCTCCATGTCCCTCACCTCTTACTACATCGACCGCAAGTTCCCCTCGCTCTCCAAGTCCACGCTCGGCGACTTCCTCGGCACCGCCTACCTCCTCTGCGCCCTCACCACTGTCTTCGCCGGCCCGCTCAGCCGGCGCATCGGCCTCGTCCTGACCATGGTCCTCACACACATCCCCTCCTCCGCCGCCGTGCTGCTCTTCCCCCTCCCGCGCAGCGTCTTCCTCACCTTCTCCCTGCTGCTCGTCCGTGTCGGCCTCAACAACATGGACCAGGCACCGCGCGCCGCCCTCATCGCCGCCGTGGTGAAGCCCGAGGAGCGCACCGCCGTCATGGGCGTCACGAGCACGCTGCGCACGCTCGCCAGCGTGGTGGGCCCTAGCGTGACGGGGCTGTTGGCGGGCAGCGATCACTTCTGGGTCGCGTTCGTGGTGGGGGGTGCGCTGAGGTTGGCGTACGATTTGGGGCTGTGGGCGATGTTTGTGAACGTGAGACTGTATAAGCATGAGGGGGGTGGGAGCGGGGAGGAGGATGAGGCGGGGGCTGGGAGGGTTCCGGTTGGGGATGAGGAAGATTACTAGGGGAGTGGCGTCGAGCGATAAAGAGGGGGGTATATGCGAGATTACTGTAGAGGAGGGGGGGGACAGACAAGCAAGAGGATGACGTGTTTTTGTTTTCTTCTACGGTGCGGTTCGCTTAGAGACCACCACCTTATTACAACCATTACCAGTCACGCAAAAAAAAAAAAAAAATCTCTTATCCCTCTTGCAAAAGGGTTCCTCCTACCTCCACCTTTCCCGATCAAAGCTCCAACAAAGCTCACCAAAGACTTGCGCATTTGGAAATGGCCAAGTACCAAAGCGCGGTTGTATAAGAATCAGGAGCAATCCTCAGTCCCCACTCGCCTTCTTGTGCTCACCTGTCCCGCGCGCTTCGCTGCCATGGCGCTCACTATTCTCTGGGACGGAGTTCCCCACTACTTCGAAGCGCGTCCGGGCGTTGTGGGTCGCGGTATCCGTCAGCACGCGGAACAGGATAAAAGAATCAACTCGCATGTCTACCTCATCCACACAAGGATACTGGGCGCAAAGCCCAGAGACCCGGGTATTCTCAAGATCGCTCGCGACGCACTGCGTCCCAAAGAAGCTCAAGCTGTCGTATGACGAGAAGAAGTGAGCCTCTGATTTCATTCACTCCATCGAATTCATTTTGACGTCGTCGTCCCCCAGCCGAAAAATCATGCTCGCTGCCTGCGCGGGTGGGTCGACTGTCGATTAGCACGCGGAAAATGCTTACGGACCTTTTCTCAGCTGGAGTCATGCACTACGACTTTGAAACAGCCACCATTTTGTCTTGTCCGGAGCAGACATCAAGATCGTGAATTTCAGCTATGCAGTCCATCATACGTGCTACGGCTGCACACCCACGTTGCATCCAGGCATGGGTGGACCTGTTGTCGAGAATCTTCAGTAGCCAACCATTTCCAATAATTGCACCATTGCCAGAGGGGAATCCTCTCAGGTTGCTCGCGCGTAGAATCGTTATGATATAAATTGGATTGAATTGATATATATGAATATCATGCAGACCTTCCAAATTCCTGAAACCTAAGATCTGAGTCGCATAAATTCGGAAATTCAAAGAACACGTAGAACCTATAATGATTTATCTGGGAACTCTAAAATACGTCCTCGGTCACTGAGGCGTTGACGCATCGCAGAAAACCGCTCATCCTCGAGCACGCGTGCGGGCATCCCGAAAATGCGAAGATACCGGAGATTGGAGAACATCCCAGACGCAAGAGCCTCAAAATGCCGCCCCATGTGCTCCCACTCGTCCTGCACGTCCTCTAGAAAGGGGATCTCTGCCATATGGATGCCGATGGACTCCACCGATGGGTAGACGGCCTCCTCTAGATCCATTTCCGGTGGGACGGTAGTGAAGAGATAGTAGTTGATTTCGCGGAGAGACGGGCAACGTCGGAGGCACGCAGTGAGATGGTACTCGAGCAAAAAGCGTACGTGCTTTCCGAACTCGACGACAGCGAGTTGCGGGCCCAGCACCTCCCATATCATGTCCATGCCGCCGGCGGCCAGGGGCGAGTCCACGACCAAATGGTCGAGGGCGGGGAGCGACCATCGGACCACGATATGGCGGAGCAAGAGCGCACTGGCCATGCTCAAGCGCAGAGTGCGCAGGTGCGGGAGGCAGATGCGCGCGGCGCCGAGGCCGTGGAACGGCGTGAAGTTGGGTCTGACGACGCCGACGAAGAGGAATTCGAGGTTCGGCGCCGCGGCCAAGACCGTCGTGAGTGAGTTTATGCCCCCAGAGCGAGCTGCCTCAGCGTGGTTCCACCAGTCGAGTCGTTTTAAAGAAACCAGCGGAGGACAAGTGGCGTCAAAGTCGAATCGCAGACTTCTGAACGGGGACGGCCGGTGTAATGGTCGCACAAGCACCTGAAGATTAGGATAGAGGGCCAGAATCTCCGTCGATGGCATGGGCTTTGAGGTTTCAGTGACGGTAGATGTATAGGGCAAGATTGCCCGTTGAACCTGCCAAGTATCAGAACATGGAAACCTTATCTTGCTCGACCAAAACGGACCCATCGTCCATATTCCCGCTGAGCATCTATATTGTTGGTCCCGATTATGTTTTCGGACAGCTTCACGTTGCGATACAAGAGGTTTATCGCCCAAGCACGCCAATTGCGGCAGACCAGAACAACGGTAGCGTACGCGCTGTGCACGTCTCCCTCGCCCGCAATACCAGGAATGGGCTGGAACGGCACATGCGAGACGGTGTAAGTGCGGTCCTCCAGCCTCGCGAATATTTCGAGCCAAAGTTCAGTAGGCAGACTGCCATGATGAAGCTGAAGCTCTGGATGTATCGTTTCGGCCATGGTGAAAAGCGGAAGAAGTAGTTCCAGGAAAGGCAATGGCGTCTGGCTCATACTTAAGGCTGGGCGGGGATAGCACTTTTCTTTTTCACCCCGCGACGGCGCAACCAAGGCGCAACCAAGCACGTTGGTATGGTCCGCCAACCTCCGCCAACTCGTTTCTTTATTAATTCGCTATGCATCAGACTAGCGCCGTCTCATTCCCTTCAACCATCTGCGCCAAAATCGGAAATTTGGTATATGGAACAACAATAGTACAGAGATTCGAGGAGGCCTGCTTGAAGTCGAAGACCGTCCCCGCCTTCAATACTCCAGTGTGGTCTTCACACCGTCCTCATACGCGAGCCAGGACGGACGCGAGAGAAGGTCTTTGTACCACCTGTGGTGCATTTAGTATGATACGGGATTATTGAATTCAGGTCGTTCATTCGACACCCGATTTGCAGCGTATTGAAAGGATATGAAGGCGCCGAATTGGGGAGAAGAGAACGCACCTCGCGACATGAGGCTTGCGCGTCATAACATCACTCTTAGCATCCGTCTCGAGGACGGGAGCATGCGGGAGGTGGAAGAGGTCCGCAAGAGTCACCTCCTATTGTGGATTTTGAGGATAAATTGCTGAAACAGAGGAACGAGAATGACGCACGTCTCCGGCGAGGTATTTCTGTTTCGCAAGCATGGCATCGTAGCCTTCGAGTACCTTGTCAAGGTCGACAATAGCGGCGGCAACGACAGCTGGATCTGTCTTCAGCCCCTTGCGCCTGCATGGTAGACCTTGATCAATGTGGGGCAAGGCAGGGTGCAAAAACCACACACGGCTTGCGAGCCTCGGCTACGGCGCGGCCGGCATTGAACTCAAAATTGCAGAGCTCGATGGACGCCGCCTGCTCGAAGAGCGCGTTCTGCTTCGGGTCCGTAGGGATAAGCTTGCATTCGGGGTGCTTGGCCGCGATGTACCGGCATATCGCCCGTGTCTCAAACAAGAAAAAACCGTCGTCGTCCTGCCCAAAATGAGGAGAAATTCAAGTTATCGTGGATCGGGCGCACCATGTACGGGATCCTTCCAAACGGCTGCTTCTCGAGGTATGAGGGCGTCTTGTGCTCGCCTTTGCTTCTATCGATCTCGATCAACTCGAATGGCTCCCTCGCCTCATAGAGAATTGTCGCGACGCGCCGCGTGCATGTCGCTGAACCGTCACCGTAGAGCTTTAGAATCGCCATGGACGGCTGGGATATAGCTCGCAGTATTTATTGCGATTGTGGTGGGCGATTACCAAGGGTTTTACCAAAGCCTCATCAGGTGATTGTCCACGCGATGGTATTATTTCCTTTCGTCGATTCGAAGGAGCCGCAGAGGTCGGAAATTGTCATTAGTATTTCCTTGCAGTGCAGGTCTGTAGAAATTTACCCCGAGTGCACCAACTGCGTTGCAATTGCGCGTGAATGTTCGATTTCCGTAATGTCAGGTGACCGCGCAAATTGATTTGATTGGCAGCCGACAGGTTTCTTTGAATTTTGTCCACCTCCGCTCCATGGCCAGACTCGTTGACCTTCATTCAGAGCCGATATTCTACGCAGTATCTTTCCTAACTTGGCAGACCATCCTTTGACCCAGAAAACTTGCCAGGTCGAGAGACAGAACTCGTTCCTGAAACCTGACCCTTTCACTCCCTTAATTCCCTCTCTCGAACAGACATCGTCTTACCTTTATGACCTCTGTGCAAATGTCAACGCTCTTGCAAACCTCACACCCCTTCGCCGTTGACAAACTCCGATCGCTGCAGGAGTCGGTATACTGTATGCATACTACAAATCGCCAACACGATCGCGCTGGGTTTCTCTACATCGCAGCACTAGCCTTCAGTCGATGGTCATCACAAGGTCATCAAATTCTTGGGATGTATAGCGAGGAAATGGTGCACGGTTATTACTCTCGGACAGCCTTGCATTGCGCAGCGCGCTACGAACACGTAGAAATTGTCAGACTCGCCGCCCCATTCCTCCGCCTGCTATGACGCCGACTTTCTCGCACAGACACTATCTAAGTGCCGCTCTCATCGAAGCTGTCTATCCGGGTGCAAGGGATTCACAACTCCTCAGAGTCTGATATCGGACGGAGCAGACGTGAATTTCCTCGACAAGATATTTTCTTAAGACTCTTGACTTGACTTCGCCGCAACTGCCAACAACCCCGATCTAGTAAGTTTTCTGCTTGTCTCAGGAGCGGACCCTAATCACCGCAGTCATAACGCATTCGTCCCCTTCATCGCTGCTGTGAAATGGTACGGGGCTGAGTCAATACAGATCCATGTTCAGGAACCGGGGTCACGCAATGTTCTCTAATCCGCTTCTTGCAACGGAAGACGCCGAATTTGCGACCGCCTCCGTTGCGCTTCTTCTCCAGTTCGGAGCAGGGCCAGCGGATAAAATAAACCGGCATGGGCGCACAGCTGTGGATGTCGCGATGGCTTGCGGATTATTGGAAGTTGGGAAAATTCTAGAAACCCATGTTCACATTACACAATCCCAACCACAAAGTGGTATAAGACCACTGAAGGAGGAATCATGGCCACAGCTGCACCTCTCTGCTGTGAGGCGGCGCTGGTGGGATGGTCAACGGCCCGCGCGATGACAAAGAAGGTTAACTTGGCCCCACCGAAGTAATCCCCAATAAAATCTGACTTGAGGCTCAGCTCGACAAGCAGCACCAGCTGAGAGGTTTTCCGAAGAGGTTTGGAGTGCCAAAGTTTTGAACGTTGTAATTCATAGTAACTATGGATGAATTGAATCCGCAGACACAGTTATGGCGGCGGTACCCATGCACCCTCATTATAATTCGGAGACCCAGCCTCAAATAGAGACAAGGACTTCCCATCTTCGACCAAACAGTTTACAGTACCACAAAGCCCTCCCACACCTTAACAGGGTGGCAGAACCAAGATCCCGCTCCGACTTCACTGCGACGTAGAGCACGCACGTTGAAGGCCGAGGAAGAGGTCTTTAATTGGAGAGCACCCGCATGAGAGTCTCAGAGTCTCTGCGGTGGCGCCATTCAGACCAAAATACACGCGACGTCGTCATTCACCCAGTCAAACGACGCGCAAGCCGTTCTCGAAATGCACTCTCGGCACTTGAACAGAATAGGGGGGCGACAACTCCGAGTCCCGGTCGGGGTATTACTTAGGGCCCCAAGGTAGCAAGTCCGGGTCGCGGCAACCAACTCGAGTCAGAAAAAAAACGAGGTACTGCAGCGATGAAATGCAGCCTCGGGGACTTCATTTCCCGAAGCGTTGGCGTATAGGGGCGCAATTTCAAGGGACAGCCAGGCGAGCAACAAGTCCACCACGTCGCTGCGCGGGACGACATAGGCAACGACGGGACTGAAGCAAGGAGCTATACCACGTGGAGACAAATTCAAAACAGTGCGTTTGAGCCAAAGCAAGGGGAGGGGGAGGCCCGGAGAAGTGTGCCTGCGATAAGAGGTATAGAAGCGACCGGCTCGTCTGTCCGAGCAGTGCCAGGAGGCTGTTTTCGTCAACAACTCATTCGATATCCGGCCACGTTACACCATTCAGTGCGTTGCGCATGCTCCGAGAGCGTGCAGGGTTGCAGATGCATCCTGCGTTGTAGTGACCAGTCGAACCAAGCAAATTAGGCTTATCCTGGGAAAAGCGGCGCGAGAGTCAAATCGCGAGTTAGGGATCAAAGTGACGTCGGTGGCGAAGCTGCGCGTGAAGAAAAGAACGCGTAGAAGACGGCAAATTTGGGCGCTGCGTAGTGCTGGCACGACGAGAAAATGGTAGGCAACGGTAAGGAGGTGGGCTCCTTGATCATGATGGATCTATTAGTATTAGGCGCCACGGAAGCAATTGTTTAGTTTAGAAATCTATAGGTGTAGAAAGTACTGGCCGAAGAGAGCGTCTGTTTTAATTTAGAAATACAAGGCAGTTCATACATAGAGGCGGCGCAATAAATACACGGGGGAGCGAGCGGGCCCGTGTTCGTGGAGCAGGCGAGGTCAACGGATCACGATGGTTGGTATCCACGGCGTGGCTAGGCGCGGTATCATTAGACGGTCTAGTGTTGGTCGAGTGACGGGCGACAGCTGCGGCGCGCGTAAAACTATGGTGGTGGATGTTGAGCATGGTTGTCGAAAGCTTGTGGCACGGTGAGTAGTGGCAAGCGCACCTCGACTCACGACGATCATGACGACCGTGCGGTCGAGCTCCGCTTCTTCAGCGGCCTCAGGTTCGCAGCGGCAAGCGCGTCAGAGCAGCTCTCCTTCTGTGCGCGTCGTTCCTCTACAGCTTTCAGAGTCTCCGTCCAGAGCCGCAGGGTATATGCTTGCAATGCGCGGGAGTAAAGAGCGATGGCGTCAACGTCGGCCTCGTCTGGGGGACGTGGATTTAGCCTGCTAGCAGACGGCACCATAGTGGTGCAGAGAAAGGAATTGTAGAGGAAAGGTAGCGGAGAGAAGCACGAGATCTGGAGAACAGCAGGTTGTCTTTATACCGGTGCAGCTCCAGTTATCAATGAAGCGAGAGCCATGTGCGACACAAACGCAGATATACCCGTAAAAGATGCTCCACATTAATTTGTTGTGTGTTGCCTGCAGTACCGCTGGGAATCCCAGGCTGAATTCCCAGCAACTCGTAACATAACATAAACGAGAGAAACGTTTATTAACTAGTATCCCGACGTGTACCATTGCAGTGGGTATGGTATCCTGCCAGCTGGGGCTGTGGTTTGTTGGAGTAAGAGCCAAATGTGGAGCCGTTTCTTGAGATTCATGTCGCTCGCTGATGGGGAAGTGTGGTCCGGAAACGCCGGGTTCGGAACAGGCGCCTTGGATCCAAACAGTGGCCTTCTCTTGATCTCTCCCTTTGATCATGCCCGCGAAACCCAGTCCACAGCGAGGTCCCTTTGTCTCCGCTACATACTTACTTACTGGAAATCAACCACAAGAATTGCCAACCGAATGTCGGCGACCGTGCCGCGGAAGGAGCAACAGACTGCCGTAAAGTGGGGCGAACTGCACCAGGCTGTTGATCCACAAGACGACGAGGTCGGCGGAGAAGTCTGGAGAGTTGGCGAAGCATTTCTAGCTGCAGTCGCTGCATTTCACCATGGCTGGGATTCATCAAGGATTCGGTTCCCACCGTTACTCAAAAGTATATTGGCTCCACTTGGTCTCACTCGTAGTTCTAGTCGGTGACCGGAGTTGAATTTCAAGTCCAGTTCCCCGTCGCTCCGCATGGTCTCCTCGTTCATTGCACGATTCGCAAAAGCCCGCATCCGCATCGAATTTCTGTTACCCACCCCAACCATTCACTATCGACGTTTGTACTATGTTGCCGTCGGTGTCACTTCAGCGCCACAAATTACTTATTCTTGGCTCATTATTGCATTATACTTTGGTTTTCTTCCCAGAATAATCCATAGTCATTACATATCTGTCTTTCTCTGTTTGTCTAGCGTCTGCCATCGGTACTATCCTGTGGAGCGCGCACCGGACACGGCGGGACACCTCGCTCCCATTGACAATGATCCTTGGATGTCACTTGTCGGCATACGAAGACCTTGGATGTCGTTCTTTTTCTGCTGGAAATATTGCGTGATATCGTCTCTTTGTCTGATTCGTGTTCTGCTGAGTGGAGCTGCAATTACATGCACAACCCTTAACCAACAGCTAACAGGCTCCACCGTCCTTTCGCTAATTTTACTTGGCCAGTCGACAGTTCATCGACATCCTTCATTGCTTGTCAGTTCTGTCTATTTCGTTTCTGGACAGCTTCCCTGGGTTTGCTCAATGGTCGCTGCTTCGTTTCTTTTTTGGGGGCCTGCAATTGGAGATGTTCACCCATGGAACCCATAACGCATTCGTAGCTTCTCAGTTTCTTAGCTACTTGATTTTCCCTCTCTAAGTATCTTGAAATCTCCAACTATATAGCATTTGTGAAATTCGCCAAGCCCAGTTCAGTGACCTTGCACCGGACTTTACGGTGGCCCTTGAGACACGGTCCCAAGTCCTTTCTAAAGTCTACCTTGGTTGTGCAAGCTGTTGTAGCAAACATGTGCATCTTTCGGTACACCAGGCTGCCCTGAAGCGCCTGTAAATACGCTCCACCGCGTATGTTGCCGGGCTCCGAGTTCGCGTGGGCGAGACGCGCCTCGACGGATGCCTGCACCTCCACACGGTGCACGAGCTGCCGGGCTATCGGGCCGTAGTGCGCCAACCCTGCACGCACGATCACGAGCGTGCGCGAGGGGTCTTTCGCGTCACAGCAGTCCGCGTAGAAGGCGTCCCACGCCTGCGGTGCACCCCCGGGACGGTCGCGTCAGTCTCGCCTCTTTGATCAGCGTGCGTCGCGTTCAGTCCGCACGAAGGGTTCCCTCATGCATGAGGCGGATAAGCGTCTCCCTGAGTTTTGGGGAATCTACCACACCACTCCCGGGCCGGTATGGCGGTTCCACCGCTTCTCGGCTACCCATTGGGTGCTTGCGATGAGATCTTGTAGGACGGCCATCTCCAGTGGTGTGTGGCCAGCACCGTTCTCCAGCCCGAGGCCCTCCGGCGCGGCATCAGCGAGCCGGACGATGGTGACAGGAAAACCCGCCTGCACGGCCGCGTGGAGCGCGGTACAGCCGTTGGCGTCACGGAGGTGCAGGCTTTCAGCCGAGAACTCGAGCAGCGCGCGGACAGCGTCGGTATGTCCCTTCTGTACAGCGATGTGCAGAGGCTGTGGGGTCAAATTTTATAATGAAGGCATAAACAATGTGGGTCAAGGCAAACACACTTACAGTTTGGAGAAGGCTTTTGGACTGTTGGGCAAGAAGGGCCTCCACGACATCCGGGGGCAGCTTGTTGTGTAACAAGTGTTGGAGTAACTCTATGTGGTTCTTGTCACACATGTAGTGGAAGATGTTAAATCTGGCAGGCAGGTGGCTGGAGGAATATAAAGCAGTATCATGTTCACCCATTGATCTCATCCAAAACGGCTGGCGAGACGGACAGGCTCAGAAGGAAATCGACAAGGACCGCACAGACCACCTCGAGCTGGTCCAGCTGGCCGCCAAATGTAGAGATGACCTTCCGTCCTCCGTCTGCGCAGTGATTCTTGTTCCCGCGTGCACCAGATCACAGGCAATATCGGGGGCGCCAGAGAGGATGGCCATGTGCAGAGGCGTGCGATCGACACAATCCCGGCGATTCAAATCGATATCCACCAGCAGATTCAAGACTGCTTCGCGGTCGCAGGCTGCGATTGCGGTGAAGAGCTTCTCGGTGGGACTGATGTAGGCTTGGGAGATCCATTCGGCCTCATCCAAGGACTTTGCGCCCATGGTCGGTTGGGATGAATCCGTGGAGGGTAAGTTTCGATTTCAGGATGACAGATTTTCATCTCACGAAATGCGACCGCGGATGT
The DNA here is from genome assembly GCA_014925785.1 of Mycena galopus ATCC 62051. NCBI lineage: Eukaryota > Fungi > Basidiomycota > Agaricomycetes > Agaricales > Mycenaceae > Mycena > Mycena galopus. The sequence continues at coordinate 919,938 of WIQG01000026.1, forward strand.
AGTGCTGGTCGTTCTCGTCCTGCGCCTTGTTCGTCCTCGTCGATCAGCTCTGGGGATGTCTAGTTTTTGATAAGTAAACTCTATGCTGCAGTAAGTAGACGAACGCATGCTGCAGCAATCTTCCATGCATTCCTCAGCCGTGCCGAAAAATGCGGGATGGCGGTGGAGTCCTTCGTTTTTGGGATTAAACCAGGCTGAAATCATATAAGGACACAGAATTGCATGCCGGAAATGAAGCTTACAGTTCATACTGAGGTCCTGAGAAGTCATGAAATCAAACTCAACACATCTTGCACCGAAAACTTACGGTTTGATGCACAAGATTGTTGATCTTGCGGGCATCTCAACCTGGTCCGTATGGAATGTGCGAAGACAACACATCACAATCGCTCAATTTGACCAGCGGCAGCTCAGCTTGAGAGGCGTCACGATTGCCTCCGATGGGTTCCAGACCGACATTCCGGAGGCGTCCATGATGTTATATCTCCGGAGAGGATTAGGCTTGCCCCAGAGAATGCTTTGTGGGTCTGCACGTATGCTGAGCTTCCCAAGAACGAGCAACCGGCCGAGACCGTCGATACGCGTAAGCGGACGTTCATAAATCTAGGACCCATAGTTAACAAGAGAAATTGTAAGCGCGTGTTCTCTTACGCTGGGATAGACATCCTCTCGCCTGAGGTTGGCCGGGTAATGAACCTCAAAGCCGCGGGCAGCATACTTGGCCAGCCTACGTTATAAAACGATGAACGTAGACTCCAATTGTGTTTACTTGGCGCATCATCGCGGTGATTGCCCTTGGACTCGCAAAGACACGAGATCCTACCAAGACACGTCGGCGCGCATATAAAGATGGAAAGGAGCAACGGACCGTTATACAGACAATAGCATGAGTCAATATCAAACCTCACTAGCACTTCGGCTGGACTGCAATTCTAGCGTAGAATAATACACGGTCCATCCAACCGTCTCTTTTCCTCGGTCAAGGCACAATGCAATGACACTCTTGATCGTCTTGAACAACTTGAACTAGTGCCCGAGTGACGCGTATGGCGTCCGGCGCGTCAAAGACATCGACGAGTCCAACGTGGGCGTCTACTGGGCGTCCATGAGACTTGTCAGTGGCAAAGAGGTTGCGTAATTCATGTTCGGCTTCGATGGCTGGCTTCAACAGATCGTCAAGAGAAACTCCAGACGCATCGGCGGCCTGGAAGTGCAGAGACGCGTCGAAAAAAATGTTCAACCTCCGAGTCCTGACGTCGAGGAATCATGTGGAGGAAAAGTTTAAGGATCATCAATATTGGATCTACAAATCATCCGCTGTCATTCGTCCGGCTTCGTCCGGTCCCATGTTCAAGACCACAACTCTACCGCAAACCGCAAGATGAGGACGCGCTTTGGCTTTGGCCGCTTCTGTCGTCAAGCAGCCCTAAATACGCTGGAGGCTCCTCTGTCAGAAGCAAAGGCCCGGAAGCCCTTCCCCTTATCCCGTGTATCGGGCCCAACCAAAGACTGGGTGTTGTAATGTATCTATTATTTTGCCTCACAGATGAGGTTCAACCTACCAAGTGCTTGCCAGCGAGCTCTCGCTCAACTGCCTCTCGCCTGCTGTTGCGCCATGCAACCTTTGGCCAAGGACGTTGAGACACTCGTGCGTGACCTTGGCACTTGAAATCGCGAGGCAAACCTCACCCAAGCCGAACGCTCGCTGCTTAACGCCAGCTTCGCATACGCCGGTGCGGGAATTGCTACTACCGCTGCGGCTGCCGGTGCCCTGTTCGGCGTATTGCATCATGGCTGCCAACCCGTGGGTCGTTTTTGGCGTCGGTCTCGCGGGCTCATCGGCTCTATCTTTGAGGTATCATACACGCCCCCCGAGAATACCGTCCAGAAGCACTTGTTCCCGCGCACCTCAGATACGTCGTGCAGCAGGCGCCGCTGTTTTCGACGCACGCGCTGCTCTAATTAATCCGAGGGTGTAGCCACACCACCGCCGTGCGCAGCGCCCCATACGTCCGTTCCCCCATCGATAGACCGCTTTCTTTGCCTCTCGCCGCAGCCCCACCATTTACACCGTGTGCGCAGGACTCGCGGTCGCTGTTCTCACGCTGCGAGGCTACTATCGACGCAGGAGAACCTCACACGCTCTAATTTGGGAGGCAATTGACCTTGAGCTCGATATAATCAGCATCTTGTCAGTGTAGTAATTTTGCGACGAGAGTTACCTTGCTCATACAGTGCATGCAGCGGTCGCTTCACTGAGTTCATTACTGAACCTATTCTTCACCACAGCGGGAGGAGATAGTTTCCTGTCACGCGGGGTTTATGCACGATGATCTCGAAATGTGGTAGGAAGGCGACGCTGAACATGGCCAGCGCGTGCTGAGGCCGTCCTGAGCTCACCGAGGGTGAGCGGCGAAGCGGACCTGGGGCACATTCTGTATTTATCCAGTTGACATGTAGCCCTGCTGTAGCTCGTCGATCTGTTAGATACCTAATTTTTTTCAATTTGAATAAAACTCTGGGATTCATTTCAGCGTTTCTGCTCACCAATTCATCAAGAGTCCCGAAGGACCCAGTACACCGCCCTCCGGTTTTCCTCAGGCCGAAAGTCTAGACAGGTGACGAGCCTTCGAGAATGGGCTTGGCCGAAATGACGCGCACACTGATGCCGAGGCCGCCGATCCGCGATATAAGCAAGCCGGCATTCCGAATGCTGTCTCCACCAACCTTTTTGCTTCTGCCTCTCATGCTGCGTTTGAGTCTCTCGTCGCTGCGGCCGCTTGCTGGGCCTGCAGTTGGTCGTGCGGCGCGCTCAAATATCCGCAATTTCTCCAACTTTAGACCGAACGTGTTGCAGACTCTGGAGAAACGCACCTCTCTCCGGTCTCTTTCCAAGTTGAAATTTCCTCGCTACTCGACAGATGCCCCCATTATCGAGACTGCCAAACCTATTTCCTGGCAGCGCATTGCTCTCATTGCCGGTGGTGTCGCTGGAACTGTTGTGATACTCGATGGCGCTTTGAATCGCGAAACCCGGGAGGGTCTCTCGCAGGCCGAACGCTCGCTGCTTAATTCCAGCTTCGCGTACACCGGTGCGGGACTGGCTATTACCGCTGCGGCTGCCCGTGCAATGTTCACCTCTGGAGTGGCGTACCGCATCATGGCGGCCAATCCGTGGGTTGTTTTTGGTGCGAGTCTCGCGGGTGGTATCGGCTCCATGCTCGGCGTATTCTACACGCCTCCCGAGAATACCGTCCAGAAACACTTCTTCTGGTTGGTGCGTCTCGTCTCCTCGTCTGCATTTCCTGTAGACTAAATTGTTTGTGCATAGACCTTCAACGCATTCCAGGCTGCCACACTCTCTCCATTATTTTTCCTCAACCCCGCTATCCTCGCCCGCGCCGGCTTATACACGTTGGGCGTTGTCGGCGGGCTGTCCTACGTTGGCGCGACCGCTGCGAATGACAAGTACCTCATGCTCGGCGGTCCCCTTCTTGCCGGCGTCTCCGTGGTCGCCCTCAGCGCCCTGGCGCCGCTCGCCCTCCCCGCTACCGCCGTCCGTGCACTTGCTGTCACCGAGTCTATCTACCTGTACGGCGGGTTAGCCGTATTTGGCGGGTTTGTCCTCTACGAGTGCGTCTTCAGCTGTCCTTTCATATCTGTAACTCTTTGCTAATAGACTCGGTGCAGCACCCAAAAGATCCTCATGCATGCGCGCATGGCTGACCAAGGGCTCATACCAAAACCCAGCCCCATCAACGAGGCTATTGGCTTGCAGCTTGATATGATCAACATCTTGTGAGTGCAACTTTGCGGTTAGTCTTTGTTGGTGCTCATGCTGCGTGCGTAGCATTCGCCTCGTTCAGATCCTCTCCATGAACAATAGAAAGTGAGGGGTAACTCAGAACCGCGTACGTACAAGGCAAAGGAGGAAGATCATACTGTATCAAATAATCCCTCCACATGTAGTATATGCTGATTTCATTGACAATGGAGCAAATCCTTGGATTCGAGAGCATGCAGTGCATCCTTCCTGAGGGTGAGGACTAAGGTCATATCGTGATGCAGGTCATTATCGTGATGCAGGTCATTATCGTGATGCAGGTCATTATCGTGATGCAGGTGTCATCAAAATCGTCTTTTTCAATGGAGGTACTGGCTGAATTTCCCCCAGAACTAATACTTCACTGATTCCTTTTCTCACTCGGGAAATAATCCTCGCTCCGAAGAACCGTCTGCCTCGCGATTCCTCGGTCCCATAAAAATCACACGACGGACACATCGTCCCCGAGTCCCGACCTGCCGTCCGTCAGCGCCCTCTCTCAGGCCAAGTTGCCTTCAAGCACTCCCTCGATCGGATTCTTTATGGACTCTGCGCCAGTAGCGACCCTCTAGGCAGGCTTGCCGTCCTCTTTGCCGTTGAACACGACCTCGAAAGCACGCTCGACAAACTCATCGCGGCTGGAATCAGTATAGACGCCAAATTCACCTTCACATACCACCAATGTGGGCTTGTTCACATTGCCGCAAGCCTGGGCTTCGGGGCATGGTTGTCAAATTGTTGGGATGCACGGAGAGAACATGGCCGCCAGAGTGTACATCCACAACACCCGTTTCTTTCGTCACTGGTGGGCCTTGGAACATGCGGTACACAAGGAGCACAAGGAAACCATCAGAACCCTTGCTCCCATTTCATTGCCTAGCTTCGGTGGTAATGCACAGGTGCTTGAAGGCCGGCGAGAGTACCTGGGTAATGCATTGCTGATGTCCGCAAGTCAAGGGAACCTGGAAATTTGGAGCAGACATTAATTTGCCCGAGCGTTCTCGCGCGGGCACTGCGCTTTTCCTGGCCGCAGCCACGCCTGTTGCAGTTCCTCCTTCTCCATATCTCAGCGCCGAGTCATCCGGAGCCTCCCCCATATTTAACACTGCCGACGTAGTTGTCGGCACTGATCAGTGCCGGCGCTGACGTCCATGCTAAGGACGCGCAACACCGCAGCGTGCTTACTTACTTCGAGGTCCTCCGATTCTACCTCGAATGCGGAGTAGACCCGGATATTGTGATTGCGCACAGACAGCACTCCACTATGCTTGCGCTAAAGCTGTCTTGGACTGGAAATGTTGCGGTTCGGATCCTTCTTGAATTTGGGGCAACGACGGTCGAAAAAACCGACCATGAAAGGCATTGAAAGCTGCACACCTGTGGATATTGCGATGCGTTGGGGCGGCTCGGACGTCGTGAAAATGCTGAAGCCCCTCGTTCAGGATTCCGAGCTCGAGGACAGAATTTCCAAGTGGTGGTAGTGGGCGTCGCAAGAGGATAGAGAAGGAGCCGAGTTTGAGATCAGATCAAAGGAAGACGAACGAAACTGAAGGTGAAAACTCCGAGTCGGGTTCGCAGCGACTTGAAAATTTATTGATTCTCCACTTCATGGACCACATCATACCTCGGAACCGACACATTGAAACGCCTCGAAGCTTGGCGAGTGTTGCGCAAATTGCTGTAAATGCTTTAGTTTGGTGCTTGAATTCGGGCTTTCGTTAACGCGCAGTATCGTGGGACTCCGACGGATGGCCCGACGGGTGGTGTGTACTAGTGATAGTGATAGTGATAATTTATACACGACATGGTCCAAACACTGAACGCCGTGTTCCCAAGATTATCCCGGCATGCGCAAGCTTCTTATGCCTTCGCCTTGGACCCTCACCACCCGGCTTGACGAGCTATTCGCTATCAGAACGTCTATCTAAAGCCGCGAGAGAAAGGGCAGAAAAAAGAGAAACTAGTCGGGCTGCGGCGGTTGTATCAACCAGTGTACTGGCAAAGGCGGGATATGCATTGGAGTGGCATAATAGATTTGAGTGACCTCATATGCGAATTTTGAGACCAGTGCAATAGTTTGCCTGTAGGATATCATGAGCTTAAAAAATTCCACCACGGGCATCGAGTTAAGTGCGGGGAGTTTTCTGACATCCTTGTTCATACGTGCCATGAAATCGTTGCGCAGGGTGATTAGCTCTGCGCTAGCCGTGCATTCCAACAATGCGTGTTCCGGCGTTTCGATTTCGGCTTTGCAGAAACGACATACTCTGAGTCTCGGGTCAATCCGCGGGCGTCGGAGTTCTACCCATCTTAGCCTCTCAATAGCTAGACAGTGGCTCGACAGTAGTAGCCGTGTCAGCGCTTTCCGATGTTTTGGGTTTACCACGTTGAGGTAATGTCGGAAGTGCAACGGCTTCTGTATTGGGGCACTATCTTTTTCCGGCTCCAGCCTTCCTTTGAGAAGGTACAGTTTTGGCGAGTCGGGGTCGTCGATGCACGCCTGGAGGTGTGCACGTACCCCCGCATTAACGGACTTGATCACTGTGTCAATCATCTCTGGCGTGATAGTTGACAAGTTAGGGAGCGCAATACGGAACGGCAGGTTATGGATCACATATTGTAAGTCCATTACCCATGACGCTTTCCCTTCATCCGATAAATTCACTGAGTCCTCCTCTGCCAACCTGACATATCTGCCAGTGTTTTTGAGTGTCGTGAGGTATCTCAAGTGATTGAGTGCCAAAATAACTCGCCTGAAGCGCAGCGGCATCAGACCCGTTTCGGTATAGAGGGGTGCAATGACTGAACGCTTGTTGAGTCCCAAAATGCGTCGCAAGAAACTGACTTGTACGCTCTCGAGAAGGCTCAGAAGGCTTAAATCGACGTCGAGACTGATTTCACATCCATGCGTCAGGTGGGGATCCACGAGCGCAGAGTACATCTTGCGCGCTTCCCACACTGGGATGACACCAACGGTCGATTCTAAACCCAGCATTGTCTGTGCGACAACCCTCGCCTTGCTTGCCTTTTTTTCGTAGTGATCTGCGAAGATGTTCCGCTTGGTGGAGTTCAGGTTGAAGCCAACATATTTGGTTTGCGTGACAACACTGACACATTCTTGGCCAAAAGAGAAAGACGGGAGGGACCTGGGAATTGTACCAAAGATCATCAGGAAGGATTTAATAGCATTGATGATCATGAAGTTGGCACGGCACCATTTCCAGAACGCCGTCATCTTGTTCTGGGCACCGGTCGGATTGAGGGACAGCATCATTACGTCGTCTGCTTGTTCCAGGTTCGTTATGAATACACCTGCCAATAGTAGGTCTGTAGTCGCGTCCGAGAGCAGTTTGAAGTCGGAGAGGTATAGCGTCCACAATATTGGCGAGGAGGTGTCTCCAATCAGAATTCCGAGAAGCGCGCGGAAGAGTCCCGAGGTCTCAGTTTCGTGCCGAACAATGTAAGCCATGCGCCTGTACAGCATTCGAAGCCAATCAAATATAGGGCCACCAGCCCCAGCCCGACGCATTTTCAGCCACAGAGTTGCTTGGTCTGTGGACGGGAAGGCATTGCTGAGGTCTGCAAAGACCACATACAGTGTTTTTCCAAGCGTGCGTGCGCGGTCGATAGCGCATCGCAGGATAAACATGTTGTCGTTTGTATGATAACCTTCGCGGAAGCCGTTCTGCGAGTTAGGGAGCATCCCGACCGCAACTGACCATTTTGTGAGTCGCATGTGGATGAGAAGCGTAACCAGCTTCAAAAAGCAACTCTCAAGCCCAATTGTGCGGTAGTTGTTCGGGTCGTCCTTTGGTTTACCTCGTTTCAGCAGGCCGATGAGTACTGTGATGAGCCAGATTGAGGGGGCCTCAATCCCGTGGATGCAGCGGTTGACGAGCATGCAAAGTACATCGTTCTCCAGATCACAGACGTCAGCGTAGCTCCTCTGATCATATCCCTTGGAACTTGTGGGTGGATGCTGCTTGAGACGGTCCTTTGCATCCGCCATCTCCTCTTCCGAGAACGGCGTTGAGAAAATGTGGTCCGTACTGGTGTCCGTCGTGCGTTCCGGCATTTTTTCGGCAAGCGCGTGGTTGAATTTCAGGCGGTTGAGGTCAAATGACTCTGGGATTGGCATCACAGGGTTCATTCGAGTCACAAACACCTCTTTCAAAGACTCTGCAGAGAATCCCGATAGTGTGCGTTTGGGAGCCATGATACCCTTCGCGACCTTCCAGAAGTCACGCTCAGTCTTAGCTTCGAGAAGTTCTGTGCGATACTGGAGTTGTAACTGCAAAAGAGCTTGCCGGCCACGATGTGCAGTGAGGGCGGAGGAGTGGTCTGCACTAGGTTCGTCGTCTTTGGATTTCGGCTTGAGAATCGGCCTGTATGAGACCTTAGCGGTTGGCAAGGGTGGGTCTGTAGCTATCCCTTCAACGCGGGAATGAGTACCGGGTGCGAGTTCGGGCGCTGCAGGTTTCTGTGCCCCAAGTTTTGCCAAGGCATCGGCGCAGTCATTGTGTATGTTACCACTATGACCTTTGACTTGAATAAATACCACTGGAGCGCAACGCCTTTTCATCAGCGCAACGATTTCCTTGAACAAGTCGGCGTTTGTACACTTCCATCCGTACGAAGATTCTTCGGGAGCTCGGATAGCAATTGTCTCCATTGCGTATTCCGAGTCAGACGAGATATGCAGGGTTTGGTCTAAATAGGCACGTTGGAGGGCACGGACAATTGCGAACACCTCCCCACGATTATTGGTCTGTGCCCCTGGCACCCTTGCAGCCTCGTTCCATGGATGGTTGGGCCCCCAATATATGCCCGCCCCTGCGACGGCGTTGTTTCGGCCATTATTAAGGCACGAGCCATCGACGTAAACTTCGACTGGATTCCCTTGCGTTGTCACATTGCCATAAAGCTTTGCGAGCTTTTGTTCAGCAGTGAGTTTGGAGTTCAATACCTGGATAAACAGGCGGTCGATCTCACTCGCGGTCGGTAGGGGATCAGAGTCTTTTACTGGGTAGGCAAGATTTCGAGATAGCTGTCCCACCACTTTCATGGGTTTAGTGGGTTTGGAAGGACGAGTCAAGCCCGAGGTCCTGAACTCGACGACGATGGCAGCATGGTCCGTATTGTCAGTTGGGTCAAAGTCGAGAACTTCAACCGACTTTATGTTTGCGAGCGCGGGCGAGTTCGCAACCGCGTAATCGACCACAGCGTTGCCCTGCGGGTGGAACGAAGTATAGGCGCTGTTTCTAGGACCCAGGGCACTATTACCATTTAGAATTTCGAAGTTGTGGTCATGACACAGGCGGAGCATCGAGTACCCTCTTGTCGAGATAGGGTTATGTGCGTCCGCGCTCAACCGTTGGTTGTGATCAGAGCCTCCGCGCGCAGCTGTACGAAGGTTAAGGTCGCCCAAGTCGAGTACTCCTTTCCCAGTGAGTTGGAGGATCGCCATTGTTTCGCTCAATTTTTGCCATGGGTCGTAGTCGGCCCAGGCGTGGAAGGTGCTCTGTTCAGGTTGGACGTACGAGTTCAGAAGGAAGACGTCATCATGTTCCAGCACCATAAGATCTGGGCCAGACAGGTCTTCGCGGAAATCGACATGGATGTGGTCAGCAACCAGTGCCATTACACCTCCCCATGGGCGTCTGAACGCGTCGAGGTATTTTCGTGAGTTTGCAAACAACTGATAACCGTCTGGGATCTTCAGACTTTCGTGCTGGTTTGGCAGGAGGTGTGTTTCTTGAAAGAGGAAAATGTCATACAGAAGAATGTCGTTGTAGAATTTAGGGCAGGTCAGCTTCAGCGGCAAGTCGCCGTCTATGTTCCAACATTTAATGCGGATCAGATTCAGATCTACATAGTTTGTTGGGGTTACATGGGTAGATACACCAGGGACACTAGTGCGTGTAGAAGTACGGGTACGAGGTGAATGTCCATGTAATTTTTTAGCGCTGCCTGCCCCAGCTAGTTTCCCGACGAGAAGGATACCGACACCTTCTCGTACCCTGCCGGGGGAGCAGCTGCCCACGCGTTGACGAATTGGATCGCGGCGACGTTGGTGGGGAAGAACGCGGTGATGAAGCGGTTGTTCTTCGGGAATCGCTTCGCGTACAGCTTACGCACAGCATCCGCGTCGATAGTGCTGGCACGAGCCATGCGTGCGACGAGGCCACGGACCTGGCCCGATATGTCCTTGCCCCAGAGCATGGGGCCGATATCGACCGCGGAGCTGCTGTTGGCCGAGCTGGAGGCAGCGGCGATGGGGGGAGGGGCCTCGGGGACTGACCCTGGCGCAGCGTCATCATAGGAGAGGGCGGGCGGGGCAGCGGGGAGGTCCTGGTCGTACAAGCTCGTGGCCAGTGCCACAGGTGGGAGTGGGGAGGGACCGACGACCGTGGTGGCGTGTGGCGAGATACGCTTGACTGCCGGGAGGAAAACATTGTCGGCTCCATCGTCCGTCTGACGCTTGCGTTTGGTTGATTCGTGGAGCGACAGGATGTCCGTGCGGAGAGTCGCCACCTCCTGGCGGAGCGTCTCGATGGTTCCGACGGTCGCGTTGTTGGATTGAATCAGCGCGCGGACCGTTGGGTGGGCCAGCATATCGTTCGCCCCAAACGAAGGCCCGGCGGGAGCGCTCAGGGTGGAGCCCGCGAGGTCGTTCGCGAAGGTGGTGACCTGGGTGCGGACAGACTCAATGTCCGCTTGGGTCTCCACAGCCCGAACCTCGGTGCGAGTGACGAGGTCCTCCAGGCGGGAGGCCAAAGCGCCGATGTTGTTGTCTACACGGCGAATACCTGCGGCAGCGGCTTCGGCTTTTCCAGCCGGGGCGCCTTTGAGCGTCGAGGGAGGAATGGTGATGGTGGCTTTTTTGGGGGCAGGCGAAGGAGGTGCCGACGTATCAACCAGAGAGTTGATGAGGGAGTCGGTGGAGGCAGTCCCCTGGCGGCCTAACAACGTGGTGAACGACGCGCTGGTCTGGCCGACCATAGATCGGGCGGAGGATGAGACGGGCACTGCGTCTGCGGTGGTGGCGGAGGTGACATCCACGGTTGTAGAGCTTGGACCGGGCTGGGAAACTGCAGCGGGCTGAGCGATGTGCGGGAGGGCGACCGATACAGAGTTTACAACCGGGAGGGCTTGAGAGTCCATCTCGTGTTGTACGAACGCAGGAGGGATCTCACCTTTAATACTGTCTCAGAGTTTTCAGAGCCGTTTCAGCTCCCCCTTTTTTTCCGGGTGCACGGAGGGCGGTTGCACGCGTAGACGCTATACCACGGCGCGCTGGGGCGGGACTGATTTCTAGATAGCGCAGATGGCCTGATACTGTCACTGATTTTTCCGATAGTGGAGATATCGCCGAGATTAGCAGCCCGAGGTACGGAGGCAGGGAGGACAGTGGTGTCCCCGGGGCAAGGGCAGCACAGAAGAGAGCGTAGAGGGGAGGGGCGTTGTGGGCGAAAGTAGGGCGAGAGCGTGGCAGTTAGCTCATGCGGCTTCTTACGTTCGTTACGGAAGACCACCTATTTCTGTGGGAATTCGACGAGTCTCCGCAGGAATCAGAGTGGTTTTTCTACAGTATACAGACGCAGCGTGTCTGGGTGGGTCCAACTATCAATTCCCTCTTCCGTTACGTGCCCCAGCAGGGTTTTTCAGCACAATACGGTGGTTTTAAGAGTTTTTGTGGATTTGATGATGGTGGTTAAAATGACCGAGGCGAGCCCTGCTCTATACCGAAACGGGTCTGATGCCGCTGCGCTTCAGGCGAGTTATTTTGGCACTCAATCACTTGAGATACCTCACGACACTCAAAAACACTGGCAGATATGTCAGGTTGGCAGAGGAGGACTCAGTGAATTTATCGGATGAAGGGAAAGCGTCATGGGTAATGGACTTACAATATGTGATCCATAACCTGCCGTTCCGTATTGCGCTCCCTAACTTGTCAACTATCACGCCAGAGATGATTGACACAGTGATCAAGTCCGTTAATGCGGGGGTACGTGCACACCTCCAGGCGTGCATCGACGACCCCGACTCGCCAACCAGTGTACTGGCAAAGGCGGGATATGCATTGGAGTGGCATAATAGATTTGAGTGACCTCATATGCGAATTTTGAGACCAGTGCAATAGTTTGCCTGTAGGATATCATGAGCTTAAAAAATTCCACCACGGGCATCGAGTTAAGTGCGGGGAGTTTTCTGACATCCTTGTTCATACGTGCCATGAAATCGTTGCGCAGGGTGATTAGCTCTGCGCTAGCCGTGCATTCCAACAATGCGTGTTCCGGCGTTTCGATTTCGGCTTTGCAGAAACGACATACTCTGAGTCTCGGGTCAATCCGCTAGTAGCATCTGCTTTTTTGAAAGTACCGTTGGTGCGGGCTTCAAGGTAGAGCCGGTATGTAACAATTGTGAGTCAGAGACTCATATCTAGAAAGCGCTAAGAATCAGATAAATACGAGTCATGGGCTCTGGAAGCATCGACAAAATGCTTCGCACCTTCCCGTACCTTGTTGTTGCTGCGTTCTCCAAAGGTCCTTTCAACGGAAACCCCGCCGCCGCTGTCTTCATCGACGATGAGCTTGAAGAAGACCAGCTCATGAAGATAGCAGCCAATTTTAACCAACCTATGACATCGGTCATCGGACCACAGATACCGACTGCCGACAAGACGGTCGCCGCCTTCACTATCCGCTGGTTTTTGCCCACCTTCCGCGAGGTGTCCATTTGCGGTCATGGGACGATGGTGGCGGCTAGAGCTATTTTCGAGAGAAACCTCGTCGCAGATTCCGTCGAGGTCATCGAGTTCCACACCAAAACGGCCGGTGTGATGAGAGCGCGAAAGGTGGGGAAAGACGGCATCCAGATCCGACTCCCTTCGACGACTGTCACGGAAGTCTCTTCTGAGGAGAGCCCAAAGATCGCGGCCGCCGTTTCGAAGGCTTTTGGTCGGAACGTCGCAATCAAGTACATGGGCGTTGGCGGCAAGGGGTTCGAGAACTATGTCATGATTGAACTAGACGAGCAGGAAAACTTGGGGAAAAGCAAGATTGACGCTGCCGCCCTTGTGAGTCCATAGTTTAGATTTTAATGAATCTAGCTCATCCAAACTGCAAAGCTTGATACAGGGTACATGACAAACGTGATTACGACGGCCTCGTCGAGTGGCGAAGACCTATTTGTGTCTAGAATGTTTGCGCCTGAGGTGATTCAGTCACCGGACTACGAAGATCAGGTTTGTGGGTCGGCCCATTGCCTGACTGCCCCATATTGGCACAATAAAAGCGGCCTTGCCTCAGACCAAGAATTCAGCGCAAAAATGGTCAGTTCTCGCGGAGGGGACTTGAACTTGTTTTGGGATCAGAAGGCCGCTGTGCTTGCACTCACCGGCGAAACATTCGTCATGGCTAGCGGGGAAATATACGTTTAAGATGGGATATGGGAGAGGGAACAGCAAAAACAACTGTATAAGATTTATGTTGGGCACTAAAGTCGTTTAACCATTGAACTGATCACTGGAACATTGGCCCATGGTGAAGCATATGTTGAGCTTGACTTAGTCTCACTTGTGGTCAGACTCCACAACATTTATGATAGTCGATAAATGTTTTATATGGAAGCTTGACTGCCAAAACGCTGCAAGGCGTAGGGAGAACAGACAGTACAATTGTTCGGTTGACAATTGCAATAAACTTCTGCGTAAGCACATTCCGGAAGAGAACCTAGCTGGCATAAATTTATTCTGAGTCTTATCCAAGGCTCGGGTATACATGGATTGCTAAATTCGCAGCGTTGTGGATTGTCAAGTTGTGGTCGCCAACGGTGGTCGCGACGTACTCGCTAAGTTATTGGCAATACTGACTTGTTCAGCACGCCTTCGACAAAGTACAAATAAGCGGTGTTAATACGTGTTCAGATTGCTCGCGCGGGCTTGTAAGTACTCACGACAAGTGGTTCAATTCCAAAAGTTGAACTGATGGAGTGATGTGGCGCCATGATGGGATTGATCCGGAATCATTGCGTCGCATTTTACCACAGCTGCAATTGCAAGACCCTCTCGAAATGCCTTCGACATTCTGCTTTCTCCGAGGGAGACACTAGTACATCTGTGCTCTCACTGAATTTTTGGGGCCACAAGCAAACTGTCGCCATTCCAGCCCGTATAACTCGCGTCTGGAAAATGGCATGAAAATGGGCACAAGGAAACCGAAACAATCTTTTGCCAAGTCCTTAGTTGCCAAGGCACCTGCGACTGGCGAATTCTGTTTAACGGACAAGTGGCACTCTCCAATCCCAGCGAGGACCTTCCTGCCCCGGACCCGTGAGCATTGATGGCGCAATGCCAGCAAGTATATTTAAGAGCGGTGGCGGCGCCGCGGAAAGCCAGTTCTCTTCACTTTCTACTTATAACCCGGTCGTTCACCACGACGATCTCTATCACTGCTTTCGTTACACTTGCACTGGCCTCGCTGTCCGTGGCGAATCCCACTGCGAAGCGCCACGGTCCAGGGAAGCGCGGCCTCGCGTGGACCTGGTACAACAGCGCCCTCGACCCCGGACGCCTGAATGACTGTTAGGGGACTGTTAACCTCATGTGCGCTTAGTTTTCTTTCATTTGCATTACGTTCTAAGATACGTATGCTTCCATCCAGTTACAACGAGATTTACTCCCCTCTGTCCTCCAACGGACTCGGCGGCCTCGCTTTCATCGGCATGCAGCGGTGCAAGGACTGTGACTCGTCCCCCATCAACCACCTCGCCGCGCGCCAGCAGCAACTCGGATTCACGACCGTCTTCACACGGAACGAGCCTGATGCGCCCGGCTCCAACTACGTCTCCCCCAGCGACGCTGCGAACTGGTACAAGCAGAACGTCAATCCCTTGGCCATCAAGAAAGCTCTCCCGGCGGTGACATCGTCCGGCAACTCTGGACAGGGTCTTGTCGCAACGACGCCGAACCTTTTCAACGCCAGAGACGTCGACCCTGGCTTCGACGGCGCAGGCTCGATGTTGTACAACAACGACGGGACCATCAGTGCTGTCGGGAAGCTCCTGCTCTCTGCCTAAACTGATGTTGAGGTTATTTTTTTACTTTGAATTTGTCTGGATCATTACAACAGCTAACTCAATTTACTATACGCTCCTTAATAGAAAAAAAATGAAAAGCCCTCTTCGAGTCAAAGAAAGTACTATCGGAATATCACCCCACCAGCTCGAGCGCCATTAGTGAATCCATTGTCAAGTCGGTCAGCTTGGCCGCTGATGGATGACTGTTAAAACGGGATCGACGTTCTGTCCTCCTTCATATGTCTAGCTCTCTCCCTCCAGAATTCCCACGTCTAACTCTCGCGGCTTGGAGCGGGTTGACACTGCCTTCTACGAGCTCAAGATAGATGGCCACGCAGACGCGGAAATTTCTGAAGCTGGTCGATTCAAAACCTCGTGGCTTTTTCGCGGCCATGTTCAATCCCAACGAAGAAATTCTATGATGACGAAAGCACGCTCGACAAACTCGTCGCGGTTGGAATCAGTATAGACGCCAAATTCACCTTCACATTCACCAATGTGGGCTTGCTCACATTGCGGCAACCCTGGGCTTCGGGCATGCTTGTCAAATTGTTGGGGATGCACGGAGAGAACATGGCCGCCAGAGTGTACATCCACAACACCCGTTTCCTTCGTCACTGGTGGGCCTTGGAACATGCGGTACACAAGGAGCACAAGGAAATCATCAGACCTCTTGCTCCTATTTCATTGCCTAGCTTCGGTGGCAATGATGCACAGGTGCTTGAAGCCCGGCAAGAGTACCTGGGTAATGCATTGCTGATGTTCGCAAGTCAAGGAAATTTGCCAGTATCTCGCATCAGAGGAAGCAGACATGAATTTTTTGCCCGAGCTTTCTCGCACGGGCATTGCACTTTTCCTGGCCGCAGCTAGTCTCTCTTGAAAGACGCTATAGAATCACTTATAGCTCGTGCCTCGCTTGATTTATAGGCCGCAGCCACCGCCAACATTGAACTGCAGCAGTTCCTCCTCGCTTCTGGCGCTGACCAAAATCTCAGCGCCGAGTCATTCGGAGCCTCCCCTATATTTAACGCTGCCAACGTAGTTGTCGCAGGCACTGATCAGTGCCGGCGCTGACGTCCATGCTAAAGACGCGCAACACTGCAGCGTGCTTAAGAACGTCGGGGTCCTCCAATTCCAGTGTTGGCATTGACAGGGTCTGACGAAATTTGACAAAGGTGACCATGGTCTGACGAACAGTCAATTTTTTTGATCTTCCTGGTCAGAGCCAGTCTGATGCATGATCGAGCCCCATACACAAGTACCGTGCTCATATATTATCACTGTAGGTCCGTCTCCATTCACATTTGGATTGAATGTTCAGTTTGTTGATCGAGAGCCTGACGCTCTTTCGAACACCGGAACCAAAATGTACATATGTACGTGCCTGTTCATTTAGATAATTCTTGGGCCCCGGCGTTCCTAAGCGGGACCGTGCCGTGTACTTAATCTACCTACCGCCATTTTCGACCATATTCGGAAATTATGGCGCAGATCCAAGAAAATTGGGTTTGCACTGGCCAAGGTGGTATTTCATGCTCTTTCTAGGGCCTCGTGGCAGCATAGAAATGAAGGATACTTCCAAATTTGGTAGGGTCAAACGGATGATGATGGCCAAAATGCGGACCCGGTCAACTTCCTTCAAGGCCGTCAGACCATTTTAATTTCTGACTCGTCAATGCCAACACCGCCCAATTCTACCTCGAATGCGGAGTACACCGGATATTGAAGATGATTACGCACAGGCAGCACTGCACTATGCTTGCGCTAAGCTGGAAATGTTGCGATTCAGATTTAGATCCTTCTTGAATTTGGGGCAACGACGGTCGAAAAAACCGACTATGAAGGCTGCACACCTGTGGATATTGCGATGCGTTGGGGCGGCTCGGACATCGTGAAAATGCTGGAGCCCCTCGTTCAGGATTCCGAGCTCGAAGACAGAATTTCCAAGTGGTGGGGGTCGCAGGAGGATAAAGAAGGAGCCGAGTTCGAGATTAGATCAAGGGAAGACGAACGAAACTGAAGATGAAAACTCCGAGTCGGGTTCGCAGTGACTTGAAAATTTATTGATTCTCCACCTCCATCATACCTCGGAACCGACACACTGAAACGCCTCGAAGCTTGTCGAGCGTTGCGCAAATTGCTGTAAATGCTTTAGTTCGGCGCTTCAAGGGAAGACGAACGAATCTGAAGGTGAAACTCCGAGTCGGGTTCGCGGTGACTTGAAAATTTGTTGATTCTCCACCTCATGGACATCATACCTCGGAACCGACACATTGAAACGCCTCGAAGCTTGTCGAGCGTTGCGCAAATTGCTGTAAATGCTTTAGTTCGGCGCTTGAATTCGGGGTTTCGTTAACGCGCAGTATCGTCGGACTCCGACGACCCGACGGGTGGTGTGTAGAATCTGCTTTTTTGAAAGGACGGTTATATTACTGGCAGTCAGCTGGCAGTTACCAAAAGGTCGTTCTCATTTGGTACGTCTATAGACTACCACTGGCAGTAAGTACATGTTCCGGGTCGAGAGAATTGCGAGCGTTAAACTGTCATCTAAGCTCATTAAGCTTGAGACCCATTTGGGCATGCTGGTTGAGTGATTTGCTTCTGCTTCTGATTCAATATAACCTCCTCTCCGAGCAGTGAGCACCGCGTTTTTCTTTCTCGTTCCGCCTATATTAATTCATGACGAATTTCAGTAAAGTTCAAACCACTTAACCGCGACAGGGTATCAATATCCTCCCCCTCCTAGCAATCAACTTACATCGGAGTGCCGCTGATGCAAGCTTCAAGGTAGCGCCGGTATATAACACAATTGTGAGTCAGAGACTCAAAGATTCATATCTGGAAAGCGCCAAGAATCAGATAAATACGAGCCATGGGCTCTGGCAGCATCAACAAAATGCCTCGCACCTTCCCGTACCTTGTTGTTGCTGCGTTCTCCAAAGGTCCTTTCAATGGAAATCCCGCCGCCGCTGTCTTCATTGACGAGGAGCTTGAGGAAAACCAGCTCATGAAGATATCAGCCAATTTTAACCAACCCATAACATCGGTTATCGGACCACAGATGCCGACTGTCGACAAAACGGTCGCCGCGTTCACTATCCGCTGGTTCTTGCCCACCCGCGAGATATCCATTTGCGGTCATGGGACGATGGTGGCGGCTAGAGCTATTTTCGAGAGAAACCTCGTCGCAGATTCTGTCGAGGTCATCGAGTTCCATACCAAAACGGCCGGTGTGATGAGGGCGCGAAAGGTGGGGAAAGACGGCATCCAGATTCTACTCCCTTCGACGACAGTTACGGAGGTCTCTTCCGAGGAGAACCCAAAGATCGCGATCGCCGTTTCGAAGGCTTTTGGTCGGAACGTCGCAATCAAGTACATGGGCGTTGGCGGCAAGGGGTTCGAGAACTATGTCATGATTGAACTAGACGAGCAGGAAAACTTGGGGAAAAGCAAGATTGACGCTGCCGCCCTTGTGAGTCGTCCATAGTTTGGATTTTAATGAATCTGGCTCATCCAAACTGCAAAGCTTGGTACAGGGTACATGATAAACGTGATTACGACGGCCTCGTCGAGTGGCGAAGACCTATTTGTGTCTAGAATGTTTGCGCCTGAGGTGATTCAGTCACCGGACTACGAAGATCAGGTTTGTGGGTCGGCCCATTGCCTGACTGCCCCATATTGGCACAATAAAAGCGGCCTTGCCTCAGACCAAGAATTCAGCGCAAAAATGGTCAGTTCTCGCGGAGGGGACTTGAACTTGTTTTGGGATCAGAAAGCCGCTGTGCTTGCACTCACCGGCGAAACATTCGTCATGGCTAGCGGGGAGATATACGTTTAAGATGGGATATGAATGGGAGAGGGAACAGCAAAATGACTGTACAAGATTTATGTTGGGCGTTAAAGTCGTTTAGCCATTGAATTGATCGCTGGACAATGGCCCATGTTGAGCTTGACTGCCAAAACGCTGCAAGGCGTAGGGAGAACAGACAGTACAATTGTTCGGTTGACAATGAATACGTGTGTTCAACTCACGACAAGGTGGTTCAATTCCAAAAGTTGAACTAATGGAGTGATGTGGCGCCATGATGGGATTGATCCGTAACCGTCCAGCGATCATCGTGTCCCATTTTACCAGCTGCAATTGCAAGACCCTCTCGAAATGCCTTCAACATTCTGGCTTCTCCGAGGAAGACGCTACATCTGTGCTCTCACTGACTTTTTGGGCCACAAGCAAACCTCAGTCGCCATTCCAACCCGTATAACTCGCGTCTGGAAAATAGCAAGGAAATGGACACAAGGAAACCGAAACAATTTTTTGCAAAGTGCTTAGTTGCCAAGGCACCTGCGACGGATTTACTTGGCGAAATCTGTTTAACGGACAAGCTCTCCAAATCGGCTTCCTCTCACCGTCGATCACTGCTAACCGGACAATTCGACACGTTTTGCGTCTGCAATCCTAGCGAGGACCTTCGTGCCCCGGACCCGTGAGCATTGATGGCGCAATGCAAGCAAGTGTATTTAAGAGCAGTGGAGGCGCCCCGGAAAGCCAGTTCTCTTCACTTTCTACTAGTCCTTTTAACGATTCGTTCACCATGACGATATCGCTGCATTCGTTACACTTGCACTGGCCTCGCTATCTGTGGCGAATCCCACTGCGAAGCGCTACGGTCCAGGCAAGCGCGGCCTCGTGTGGGCCTAGTACAATAGCGCCCTCGACCCCGGACGCCTGGTCAGGGAACTGTTAACCTCATGTGCGCTTCGTCTTCTTTCATTTGTATTACGTTCTAAGACATGTCTGCTTCCACCCAGTTACGACTACGAGACTTACTCCTCCGTCCTCCAACGGACTTGTCCCCCATCAACCAGCTCGCCGCGCGCCAGCAACTCGGATTCACGACCGTCTTTACGCTGAACGAGCCTGATGCGCCCGGCTCCAACTACGTCTCCCTCAGCGACGCTGCGAACTAGTACAAGCAGAACATCAATCCCTTGGCCATCAAGAAAGCTCTCCCGGCGGTGACATCGTCTGGCAACTCTGGGCAGGGTCTTGTCGCAACGACGCCTCAACGCCAACGTCGACCCTGGCTTCGTCGGCGCAGGCTCGATGTTGTACAACAACGACGGGACCATCAGTGCGGTCGGCGAGCTCTTGCTCTCTGCCTAAACTGATGTGGAGGTTATTTTTCGACTTCGAATTTTTCTGGATCATTACAACAGCTCACTCAATTTATTATACCCTCCTTAATAGAAAAAACTGACAAGCCCTCTTCGAGTCAAAGAAAGCACTATCGGAATATCAGCGCACGAGCTCGGGTGCCATTAGTAAATCCATTGTCAAGTCGGTCACCTTGGCCGCTGATGGATGACTGTTAGAACGGGATCGGCGTTCGTCCTCCTTCATATGTCTGGTTCTCTCCCTCCCGAATTCCCACGTCTAACTCTCGCGGCTGGGAGCGGGTTGACACTGCCTTCTACGAGCTCAAGATAGATGGCCACGCAGACGCGGAAATTTCTGAAGCTGGTCGATTCAAAAACCTCGTGGCGGGCCATGTTCAGTGCCAACGAAGAAATTCTATGATGACGAAATATAGTATTCTACATACATGGAAATTGAGATGCGGTACGAACGAAGTGTATGCAAGCGATTGAGTTGTATGCCAGATAGATGTAGCGAGGAGAGAACCCAAAAAATCACATCAAACTAACCAATCTTTGAGATTCAGCAATCTCAGACTCCCAGCTTGCCGCCCACTCCGGCTCAGTTTTCGCATGCTCGCAGCATTCTGTGCAGCGAATCCAGAAGATGCTGTCCTTCTTCCCGAATTTACGGAGCACACTGCATGGTCAAGGTCAGCCACTGTATACTCTGTGAAGCAACGGAAGAAACGCACAGTTCAGGGACCGTATCGCCCAGCATGGTAATGCGATCCCACTCGATGCAGTCCGTGCAGAAAGCCTGTGGGCAGGTCTGGCACCGTAGAAGCATCCCCCCTGCCGCGGAAGGCGAGCGAGAGCACTGACAACACGAATGCTGGCCACACGCAACGATCATCGAGCGGTTGACCTCGGCGGCGTTCATCGTCGGATGGCATTCCGCATGGAATACTACCAGAGATTTTGGTGAGTCGAAGCGGCGGAAGGGTTGCAATAATACGTACCCCGAGGACAATGAGAGCACAGGACGACTTCACCACCATCCCGACACGCGATACAGACGTCTTCCCACTCGAAACGAGGCTTTTTGAACTTTCCTTTGACAGGGACTGCATCGGCCTTCTCCTTCATCGTCTGTACTTCCATTAGCCCATAGTTGGTAACATGGAAATTCAGATGCACACCTCAACCATGGAGTCGTCGACCATGAATGTCATTCCACCGATGCTCACGGTGCGGTCCACTCGCGCGCGCTTCTGTAGCGTCGTCTCCGCCGCAACGGTTTCCTTCGGTGCCTTCGCGCGCTCCAACAGCACCCCCTCAAACAACTTGCTCTGCACCCTTGCCACTCCGCTCAGCAGTGCTTTCTCCTCCTCCTCCGCGCTGCGCAACAGTGCCTCCGCCGCCTCCTCGCCGCCTTCGACCTTAACCGTCATATTCAGCTCGTGCTTTACGCGCGCGTCATGGACATCATTCCGCGCGCGCGACACTTCGAGGATCTGTTGCAGCGACGCGTTTCGGAAACGCGCGAGGTCCATCCCGTCGTCCGAGTGCATCAATGCACTGCTCCCGCGCCGCAGAATAGCCATGAGCTCGCTCCCCGCATGCGGGCCGTCGTCGTTGTTACCTCCGCCCTCTCCGCCGATGATCTTGGCCGCGAGGAAGAGTTTGCGCCGGATGCGGTCCTGTCGGAGCGTCAGGTATGCCTTTCTCGGAGTAAATGAATGCCATTACAAGCATCTGGTCTTCTACGCTGGCACGGCAAATCAAGCGGTATATCTGGGGACGGTCAGTTGGCGTTGCGCATTTAATTTGTGTTATCGGACGCCTACTTTGACGACTTTGGTCTGCCCGATGCGATGTGCGCGCGCGATTGCCTGCAGGTCGTTCTGCGGGTTCCAGTCGGAATCGCACAAGATGCACGTCGAGGCCTTGGTCAAGTTGATCCCTAGAGTTTACAATGAAGACAACTTTACACAGAAAGAAAGTTTCACTTACCCAGTCCACCAGCCTTGGTGGAAATCAAGAACACTTGATATTCTGGACGTGGGTCTCAGTAACTTGGAACATCCGGGAAGAAACAGTGCAAGAAGAAGAAAAAAACTGACTCGAATCGTTGCGCTGAAACTAATTCGCAGAATCGTAAGCGAAGGCACTCGCGAACAAGTCAGACACTCATACCATGCGAATGACCATGTCGCGTCTGGCACGCGTGGTCGACCCGTCTAGCCTTAAGAACTCATAGTCACGCAGGACCATGTGGTCCTCTACCAAGTCGAGCATGCTGAGCAAAAGTTAGTCATTGTGAAACAGCGAATCATGGAATAAATGTGTACTCGGTCCACTGCGAAAAGATGAGGACGCGCTCGCCCTTGGGAAGGACTTCTGCGAGTATCTTGTCGATGGCGAGCATTTTGCTCGACGCGGCGACGATGTGTTCACCGATCTCGTACGATTCAGGTATGGCGTCGTCGATCATATACGGGCTGGGCTTATCAGGGAGAGAAAACAACGCGGTAACTGGACGTACTGGTCGCAAATCCGCCGCAGCTGCATCAGCAGCGCCGAGAACTTTTGCCATTCTACATGGCTGGTGAGCGCATCGTCCAAATCAATATACAAGAACCCACGTTTCACAGTAGTCGAACCTTGCGCCTGGGTCGCCAAGTGCTGCATTACCTCGGCGCGTCCGTCGTCCATCGTGGCGTCCTCTGAATCTCCCTTCTTGCACGGAAAGATCACCTCCAGATCAACCTTATCCAGCCGCGTTAGCAGCCTGTACGTCCAAAAGCGCTGCGCCTCGGTTAGGGGAATGAACACCGTCCATTCTTCCTTTGGCGGGACGCCGCCCAACGCGCCGCTGTCTAGCATGTTCTTCGTGCGCCGCAGCTGGATCGTGCCGAGCAGTGTGCGCACTGCGTTGAGGACCGGGAGTGCGTAGGTCCCCGCCGCGAGGTCAAAGGAAGAAGCAAACAGCGCGCGCGTGGTGGGCGTGAATATTTGTGGGTACAGCCAGTGCACAAGGCCCCAGAGCTCCGTGAGGTTGTTTTGGATTGGCGTCCCCGTGAGGACTGCGTACTCGTAAGGCAAAGATGAACTAATGCAACGAGGAGGCTTACTGATGCGCCATAGCCCGCCGATGGCCCCTACGCGCGAGGCGATGTCCGTGTCAGCGTTCTTGATGCGATGGCCCTCATCGAGGACCACACAGCTCCAGCGGCCGCGGGTCTTGAACCAACCAAAGTCTTGGCCAGAGAGCGTCTCGTATGTAGTAAGCACGATATCAAACACGGGAGAATCGCCACGCATGAGGCCCTTGAGGCGCTCACGCTCGTCCACGCTGCCGTGGAAGCGCAGGACGCGCATTGAAGGGAGCCAACGCTTGCATTCTGCTTCCCAGGAGGAGAGCACGGAAAGTGGGCAGACGATAAGGTGCGTCATGACAGAGGTTGTAGTTTCTTTGATATGTGCAAAAAGCGAGAGCGTCTGGAGCGTTTTTCCGAGACTGAAGCAAATCAGACACGAGGCGGCCAAAAAATAAATGAGACACTCACCCCATCTCATCACCAAGGATGCAATTTATTCCTATTCTTCGTGAGTATAGAACGTACTGAGCGCTAAAATGCACACACCGTTGTGATACATGTGTGCGAGGAACGAGAGCCCGGCGAGCTGATAGTCTTTCATCTGGCCACCAACAATCAACTTGGGCTGGGCGACAAAATCGCGCATCGGCAGCGGCGAGGTGGCATTTCCGGCGAGTTCTTTGACCAAGTGGCCAAAAAAAGTGGTAGAGTGATTCGGAAGCAGGGGCTGGAAGAGGTCGCGATTGGCAAAGAGCCAATTTTTGCGCTTGACCTCGAGATCGGCGCGCAGTCCTGCCCGTTGGCCGTCGTGCTCCTCTTTTTTGTGCTCCTCTTTTTTGGGCTCCTCTTTTTTGAGCTTCGTTTTGCGCGTCTTGTCGCATTCTTCGGCGTCTCGACCGTTGCGCTTCCGTTTTATCGCGTTTTGAGCGGGGATTGGGACCAGCTCGCGCGCCGCGGTCACGCCGGTCGCGATTGGATCGTTTTCTTGTGTCTTGATTATTGGACAAGGAGTGGCGGTACCGAATCGCTGATAAAATATGGGCACAGGAATAACGGGTCCAGTAGAAGCCATCGCTGCGGGGAAGATGGTGGCAGGAAGGAGAGATGCTTTTACGTTTTAATCGAATTTTGATCATTGTTTGGAGTTATTTGGTCACACTTTAGGGCCGGCAAAGACGCGCTTTAGCGCAATCGATATCGCCACTAGGGACGCTCACGCGCGACGACTCAGCTCATTTTTCAATTTCAATATTGTACTGGTATTTCTAAAATGGGGACACTCACCTTCTGGAAAATGGTGGTTCCAGTACTATAGGACAAGGAAAAGTATGACAGACGCGTTTCGGGAAGCGTTAGCTTCGCATTCCTTGAACCAGTGTTTCTGCCTTCGTCAACAAGTAAACTGAGTGAGACACGCGAGTGACCTACATACCCAATTGGCAATTAGGGGGAAATATCCGCAAAATGCAAGCAAAATGAGTATTAAACACTTTTAATACGTAGATTGGTTAAGATACTTGAAAGAATTGCCCGGTCCGTTGGAGTGCGTCATGGGTTTCCACCCTTCACAGCTGAGGATCTTGGTAGCGTTGGTGGAACGCCTGAGCCGGTGGTAATCGGGGAGAAGGATGCGAGAAGCGTCCGGCAGGTCCAAAAATGAAGGAAATGTCGACACCACTGCTGCGCGCACGGTCCGCCAGCCTATTTTGCACCGCTCAAAGCAAGGAATAGGGTTTTGTTCGTCAAGACCGGGAGAAAGACCCGGCGCCTATGTAGCGGTCTTAGGCTTGCGGATAGCCGGATATTTCGGTATCCAAAGCCTAGGCGACCAGCGGCTATCTATCATGCTGTAGGCGAATCTACTTCAATTCCCACACTGGTCGCCACAGAGGGGGATTTGGCACAGAGCGATTCGTCTATCCTGGCACCGTTCTTCGCCAGATTAAAAAACGTTACCACGCAGGGTGATGTTGACGCTTTGTGGACAGTGGGCCGAATAGTATCAGGGAGGACGAATTTCTCGATTTCGCAATGTTGCTCGGCAACCGCCACACGCATTCGTTAGTCGCCCAGCTCATCGCTATGGAGTTGGGGGAGTGGAAAGGCGATGTGCTCCCGCTTCTCGAGTCGACGCCGACCACGGTAAAATCGTGGATACTTAGCAATGATGTGGGACGCTGGGAGAAGGCCGCGCATCTTTCCCCAAAAGTGGGCGAGGGTCGTCGAGCTAGCGATGAAAAGGCGGTGGAGATTGCTTCAGCAAAGTAGTCCGATTGAAAAACTGGCGAGCCAAGCAGTTCGACTTGAACAAAAATGATATTCGAGCTCACACAAGCAAGCTTGGGAGCTGCTGAGGAACTTGAAAGAAAGGGCTTGCCGTCGATGCTGTCGCGTCTGAATCGCGTGCAACGTGATCGGTACAGCCACCTTACGCGTTCCCTTCTCCAAGAGACTGCGTGGAAGCAGAGGGGGAAAGGGATGGATATCGATGGATGGCGGGTCAAAAACGCTGTAGACCTCGAGAAGAGTTTTCTGCCGGGTTTGGCCTTTCGATATTTCAAGAGCAGAGGTCAGGCTAGGCGTCGGGCATCTAATCTACATGATTAGATTTAGATGCCATCAGATCAGCACAGCCGCTATTCGGCTCTTCGTCCTTGTACGCGCCTCCATCTCAGCTGGACGCCTCTGTCCTCGCACCTTGACCCCGCCCTTCCACAGTCCCTTTTCCTTGAGGGTTTTCGTTCGCTTACGCTCGCGTGCTTCGGGTCTCATTTCGATTCCCCTAGTGCCTTTGCGTACGGGTTCGGCCCGTCTCGGCGCGCTTCGGCCTTTCCCGCAGAGCCAGTCTCTCCTGAGTGGCCGAGACCGCCTTCCGCGCACACACACTTTAGGGTGTTAGCGCCCGCTCTTCTAGGTGCTTAGCGCCCCTCTCTCTCATATCGCCTGGTGCATAGCATCTTCTTCTCTCTCTAGCCGCCTACTCTCGACGGCAGACTACCTTGCCTTCTCCAAAAGACTGGAGATCGAAAGCAACTCAACATGGAAGCAAAGGGCGAAAGGGATGGATATTGATGGATGGTGGGTCAAAAACGCTGTAGACCTCGAGGAGAGTTTTCTGCCGGGTTTGGCCTTGCGATATTTCAACCCGTACCGTTTCTCCTTCAAAACTGGGGTTTTGCTGCTCCGTGACAAGTCCTATTATCAAACTTTCAAACCCCTGCACACACAAGTCTTTTCCTTCGCATCCCGATCCACTTCGTATACGCACCTTGCCTCAAGCTAGATCTGATTCTTGGAACGACTTGACCCATGGCTTCGCGGAATTCGCAAGATATCCTTTTGGCTCTCGATTAAGGGACACAATTTATTTCGGCCTCACTTTTTTCACTCTGCGAAACCATATAGACGGACCCACGTGTAAATCGCAGCAAAGGCTCTTGAACATTACTTGCTACGTCCGCGAGAAGATCTTATGCAGCCCTTCATCGCCGTGGACCTGGCCGCAACTTCAACTTCTCTGTCCGTATGCTTGACATGCTTGTGGTTAAATCTGGGAGTCACGACGAACGCCTTGTACTCTGAACTTGACCATAGCTTTGTGGTCAACCTCATGAGATCTATGGCACGATTCTATGGACGACTCGGACTCAAGGTGGTGTTCGCCTTTCTTCGTGTTTCTGCGTTGCAATCAACTCAAGTAATGCTTTTGGACTAACTTGAAATTCGCCGAAATCAAGCTGGGAACTGCTACCGATGGCACGGCCCTTGACCGTCGTTGTACCCCACGCACCCAAAAGCAGGATGCGTGGGGTACAACGACGGTCAAGGGCCGTGCCATCGGTAGCAGTCGCATGTAGGATTCGGTGTTCCTACATAGGTCTCTCACGTATATCTTCACGAGCACCCTCTTTCACAAACATGAAAATGACAAATTGAATGGGAACGCATCCGAGACGGTCCTCTGCGTCATCGAATAACCTCATCGCAAGTTCGCTGTCACCTCGAGGCTTGAGTTGCCTTGGAGGCCATCATGAATATTTATTGTTCCAAGCCGCGATTTCGCTCTTTCGCTGGCATAGATGTACGCCCAGTAGTGACTGTTGCCTCGAATATAGAAAAATACCGATGTCAATTTTTTTATGGGCGCTAAGTATACGCCAAGCGTTGTGATGAGATGCAGTCGCCGACGCGGCACGTGAAGTGACCGCTTCTGTTGCACTGTGGTGTGGATATTCAACAAATTATCCCTCTTCCCGTCCTCGTCCGCCATTATGCCTCCCCGCGGAAATGAAGGGCTGGACTTCACTCCGATTCTGACCCACTACCTTTTCCTTCTCACTAGTATTCTGGCAATCGTTAGTCTGCGGTCTCCCAGCAAGTTTCATGAGCTGAATCCCTTTTCTCGCGCAGGTAGCATGGATTATTGCGTTCATTGCCCAGGCGGTCGCAACAGCGAAATGTGAGCTCTTCTTCGAGGTACTCTGCACCGCGCTCATCGCGCCCAAGTCGGGAACGGGTCCGTTGGTGTCCTATGGTTCGCAATCTTCCTCCAGGCAGCATTAATACTCGGCGTCTTGTACACGCTCGCAACGGACTCGATAGCAATGCATCGCTTCCAAATATCCACCTTCGGTGCCGTCGCAATTGTCTTTTCTGTCATTGGTGTCCAGGAGGGCATCTTCACCGGCCTCGGAGCCCTCGACGCAATGGCTGCGGGCTGGCTCATCCTCGCAATGGTCAACATCCTCTGGGTGCTCTATTTCACCTCTGAGGAGGACTCCCTCATGCTGCACGTCTTTAACCTCTTGGGCACCGGCGGCCTCACCCCCCCTTCACGACGCCGGCGGACCCGCGCGCAGTCGTCCGTCCACGACATGTCCGGAAACGGCTACGCAACCAACTACGCCTCAGGTGGCGGCATTGGGTCGCACGACATGGCGTACGACCCCAAGATGGGCAGCGGCATGGGCAGCCAGACCGGGGGCGTCAGGAGTCAGAATAGTTTTGGCGGCGCGAGCGAGGGCGGGATGGGCACCCGCAGCCTCGGCACGGGCGCGGCAGGGAGCATGTCGAATCTTCCCACTCAGGGTGGGCCCGGATCTATAGGCGGCAACGACAATGGACCTAGTTCCCCGTTAATGGCCGCACCAACGGGTGGTACGATGAGTGCTGCGGGCGGTGAGGATGCCGGAAGCTATCAATACAAAGCCAAGGCTCTGTATGCCTGTGCGTGTGCTGCTGCTGCGCTTTACAACATAAGCTGATACTGCTTCTAGACACCGCCTCGCCGGACGACCCCAATGAGATCTCGTTCAACAAGGGCGAAATACTCGATATCGTGGACAAGCAGGGCAAGTGGTGGCAGGCCAAAAAGGCCGATGGCTCGGTTGGCAGTACGTCGTCCTCTTCCTTCTCTCTTCAGTGCATACATATACTAACTTTGCCTTCAGTCGCACCCTCCAACTATCTCCAGATTATCTGAGCTCACGCTTAATGTACCGGTAGATATCTATTTGACGACACCATCTACTTACGCCCATCGTTTGATCGAGACCAGGTCTTTAATCGAGAGACTGTGTTGTACATCCTACACTAGTTTCATAGTTACCTTCCCTGGCGGGACGGTCTCTTCGCTGTGTTCTTCTCCTCCTTTGTCTTATATATCTTCTTATACCATCCGCTCCCCCTCGGTGTGGGATATAGCCGTGTCGCATTCCAGTCGATAACCGCAAGTCTTGTATTTTTTTTGCAATTGACTACTCAACTCAATCTTAGAAACAGGTGTGGGGATAATGGGTGACTTTCCATAAGCATTTGAACTTGTTTGAAGGGTCCCAACGAATTTTTCAAAACATGTCCTTGGTCCTCTCAGAGACTCCGGAACCTGATCTTGACGAGATGTATGTCCGCAATAGTATCGGACCTCTATTGGACCAAAGCACCGGCTGACCAAGTCAACGAAAACCATACACTGCAGTCAGTCTCACGCAGAGACGCAAAACGCTCCGCTTTTCTTTCGTTCCTCGGCCTATCCATCAGATGACTATTTACAGGACGGACAAAAGCCTTTGCCCCGTCTCCATGATACTGCCCGTGGTTACTCTAACGACTCAAGTCCACACTAATGGCCAACTCAATCTCAGAAACAGGAGTGGGAAGGATAATGGGTACAACATGAAAGCGTTCATGTTTAAATTATTATTTCTGGAATGTTGTATATGTTGCTACACGGATTGCGAACGGACACTTTGAGATAGAAAAATATTGTGTTGTAAATGGGGAATGTCACCTCCTCCTGCGTCCTCCACCCCCACCGCCCAGAACCACGAGCTTGTTCCGCTTCTTCCCGCCGCCGCTCTTGGCCTCTAGCTCATGCCACGCAGAATCCATATCCCATTCGTCCTGCTCTTCCGCCTCCTGCCTCCGCGCCGCAGGCTGTCCGCTCCGTCCTTGCGACGTCGTCGGCGCCGAGTGAAGCGCGGCCGCAAAGCTCCGCGCACCCCACGCCCCACCCGACGGCCCCTCGGGCGCCGGCTGCGCAGGCAGAATCACCTCGTCCAAGACCGGCGACTCCCCCGCGCCCGCAAACCGCCACGTCGCCGTCGCCTGCGCCGAGGCCGCAAACACATCCCGGTTCTCGCGCTCGCGTTCCTCCGCCCTCATCCTCGCGCGCTCGTCCTTCCTTCCCTTTTCCTTCCGCCTTGCCGCGCGCATCTTCAGCGCCCCCTCAAAGTTCTTGAGCCCGCCCTCGAGCCCGCCGACGACGCTTGTGAGGTCCGCCTCGACGAACACGACGTCTGCGCCGTCGGGCATGTGCGCGAGGTACTTGCACCGCTTGCGCAGGTCGTCGTTCACGGTACCCTCACTGAACGCGTCGACGCGCACCGCGATCGCGTCGGGGAACGCGGAGTAGCTGCTGAAGTGCGCCAGCAGGATCTTGATGTCGAGGGGGTGCAGGAAGATCGGCAGGCCCGAGGCGGCCTGGTAATAGTAGTACGCCGAGGTGGACGGCGGCGGGGGGTTGACGTTCCGGCGCTGGCGCGGGTTGGGGGTGCGGTTGCCGGCGGCAGGCTCAGGCGTGGGAGCCGACCGCAAAGCAAGGAATTCCTGCGGGGCATCCGGCTGCGCCTGGAAGTGCATCGCCGCCTCTTGCTTGCGGCGGTTCGCGTGAAACGCGACGCGCACCTCGATCTCGCGCTGGTCCCGCAAGGCCTTGTCGATCTTTTCCCTGAGGAAAGGTGTTTCCAAAGCCGTCGCCTTCTCGATCTGGTGTCGAACTTTAGCGTCGGCAGCGTCGATGAACAGAATGGAGAGATCGTCGGCCATTCCAGACGAGATCCGGCGCTCCGAAGCTAGTTCGTTCAGATCTTGCGTCAGATCACGGACGAGATACGACGGCGACGCGAGCATAAACTTTGCGTAGTCGAAGACGTCGGGAAGGAAATGGAAAGGCGCCTGATGCGGAGGCAAGAGATCCGAAGGCCAAGTATGGGATCGAGGCAGAGCTAATGTAGTAATCTGCGGGCGCTGCATTAATCGCATGCGCATGGTCGATCCAGCGCGAGGGGCGGTTTCGAATGCAGTATCCAGAACAGAGCCTGAGGAGGAGGAACCAGCGACGGGTGGGCCCTCGGTATCTTCCTCGACGTGCAGTGGCCCATCAAACCACTTGACGCTCTTGAGCTGCTTCTCGTTCACCGAGTCGAAGCAGATGGGGCAGCGGGCCCATTTATTCTCAGAGGTGTTCAGATAATGCAAGACGCACGGGAAGCAGAACACCTGCAGAGACGTTCAATGTGGGATTTCTGGAAGTTCGATAGTTACTGACATGGCCACACTTGGTCATACGTGGGGCTGTCGGCGGGGAGAGACAGATTGGACACGTCGTGTGGCCTTCGTCCTGCCCTGCGCGCTCCCCACCAGCAGAAGCAGACGCCAGCGCCGAAGAACGAGGTATGATGACCTGGAGGATATCTTGCCATTGGAAGAATCTGAGTGGAGCTTAGTATTGCACAAAATAAAATAGAAGCACCTACATATCCGGATCCGCAAAATGGACAGTGTAGTCGCCGTTCGGATTCATTACAAACCGGTACTGGGCATTAACGAAACCTGCCGCAGAGTCGCTTGATAACGGTGTATGGATGCGAATCGCGACTACTCACGTTCCTTATTCCATACACCTTGGTGCGTGCCAGTCTTCCGGCTTCTCCTTGGTACTGGGAGGGGCTGAATCTGCCTCGGAGGGAGCGTAAAGTTGAGAAGGTGGTTCAAGGACTGATTAGATGCCATCTTCGAGGCGCGCCTGGGGGTCAGCGGTGCGGCTGCGGGCGTCGTCGTCGCATTAGGCATCGAATAGAAAAGGTGTTGACTGTGTCAGGAGAAACGTTGAATGGGACCTTCCCTGCCAGTGGGAAGCGTCCACTGAGAGTCAGTAAGACCTCTGCTCCGATGACTCTTTCGGTATATCGGCTAGTATCGGCTCCGGCCGTTACCGGCATGTATCAAGAACGTTTGTGGACCCGAATTAGCTCCTTCTTGGGTTGTCCATGTTCTGGCTGAGCGAAGGAGGCCATATGAATACGCTAGATATTCCAGGCCAAAAAACAATAATAATAATAATGGCCCGAGGTTGGTTATTCCGAGACCTTTTGGTTTAAAGACATTACATCCGCCATAAGATATTCTCCGCCTGCACATACGCCTGCCGACCACAACAACAATAGAGAGGAAATACAAAAGAAACTGATCGTCTGTCCAATTTCGAGCCAAGAGCCTGAACTAAGTTAGTAGAGTCAGGGATGAAAACGGTGGTCCGAAGGCTAACCAGTGTCCGTCACGTTGAAGAAGAATGTCAGTGTCATGCCGTCCGTCAGAGTGAGGGCGACCAGGAATAGAGAGAAAGGAGGCAGATAGAGAGCGTCATTGAGAGCAGCGAAGGTGACGGATAAGATGATGTAGGGCGCAATAATTTTGAAAATCTGCCAAAGCTTTTAGCCTAGATACAAACAGGGAGAGTTAAAAAAAGACCAGGAGCAAGGCCATGGCGAAGGGGCTGAACACCGGAATCAGTCGATATACCGGAGATAGGTAGAACGATCTATATGAGCAATAAGCATTAACCTCCTCGTAATCCATTATACTCACGATATCGATGCAACACTGACAGGAATGGTTAATTTTGCCTTCCACAGACAGCAAGCACACTCACTTTCCCGTCCCAAAGAATCCGACCTGAACGAAAAATAAGAAGAATAAAGCTATCCGGATGTCGTCGGGCTGGAACCGATACTGCAGAACACTTTTCGATTTCTTGACCCGTTCGAGGTCGCTTCGGAGGGACTTTTCGACTTCAATCCACAAAGCCAACGTGATGGAATACGCCACATAGAAGAGTCCCTCGACACTGATGGATAGAATAACAAA
Organism: Mycena galopus ATCC 62051; assembly: GCA_014925785.1. Lineage (NCBI taxonomy): Eukaryota > Fungi > Basidiomycota > Agaricomycetes > Agaricales > Mycenaceae > Mycena > Mycena galopus. Next base: position 952,509 of record WIQG01000026.1, read on the forward strand.
GCATGGCCCGAAAGCCAGGAAATACATGAGGATTTTCGAGCTTGCGCTGTCGTGTTTCACCTGGGATACGAAGGGAAGGACGGAAGCGACGGCTGGGAACGAATGAGAATGGTAATTGAAGAGGAATACACTTCATACTTAACACGATCCACCCGGCAACCTGATTAAGGAGAGGTAACCCCAATTTGGCTCTGAGATGGTAAACGGAACTCGAAGTGATCACCATAGCAAGGGCGATGAGAATGGCCTGGTGCAAAGTTCAAAGCAGAAAATGGAGGGATGGAGTGGTGATTACCTGTGCCATGAAAAGGCGGAATAGCGGTTTGCGCATATTTGGGACGGTCCATGAAAACACTGTCCCCGCAACCATCATGCAAAGACCCCCTGCGATACTATATGCGGGTCAATATCGCGAACGTGCGTACTCTAGACCCAGGACGTACATAACGAGAACGTTTTCCGTCTTGTCGACCGAGAGGAGAGGGAAGATCGCGGTCACCAAACAAGAGGCAGTCCAGAGGGACGGTACAGCTAATCGGCTCCGACTCTCCTTCGTCCAAGAGCTCAGTGGCCACACAGTCCCAATAAGAAGGAACCCCAAGCTCCAGAGAGACCGATGAATGTATGCGGCCTACAATATCCAGCTATCAGGAACAGAAAGCATGAATGGTGCAAGGCTTACGACCATGCTCTGCAGCACCACGAGGATTAGACCCCCGTAGAGCACCATTCGAGTATATCCCACACGACGGGTTTGGGATTGGAACAGCGGGAGCACTTGAACCGCAAACTGGTGCCAAAAGTAGCACGGAAATGCGATGTAAAGATAATATGTCCACGGAGATCGCTGGACTGCGAACAGAATCCAAAATGTTGTGAGAGCCATCCCAGCAAGGATCGAGACGACTCGACCCTTGCCTTGGGCTCTGTGCGTTTGTAATGGGCGAAATATGAAGAGAGACGCATACGCGGCCCAACCGGTGTAAGCGGCAGTAGCCATCCCTCGTATTAGCATCCGTTCGTATGTTTGGAGGTATCGTAGGCCCTCGAGCCCGTCTTTTATGAGATCCGCAGAGAGCTCGCGCGCTGTGCGCCATTGCTCTTCAGAAATTGCGCGTTCTATCTGGTCTAATCTCGAGAATCTGTTCGAGGAGCCCGTTGCTTCGAGGAGTGCGAACGGCTGATACAAAACCGTGTACGCCATCTTCAGCTCTGATTGGAGAATCAGAAGTGTACTGCAACCGCAAGCGAAGCTGGCCAGTACCGTGCTTGATTCTATACTGCTCTATTATCATCTGCAAACTGTAAGTATGAGTACCAGGGCTACTTGCATGAAGATACTAACCTTTGCATTCACTTCAGCTGCTTTTGCGAGCATTCTGTCGCTTTCCCGCGGGAGTAGATAGCCAGGCCTTGTCGGGTCAACGTCGGGGAGGACACCTACCGAATTCACAGGCCAATCGATGCCCACCAAAGCGGCCATGAGCGGAGCTATGTCAGCCTGTTCCACATCTCGGCGGTAGAGATGGTTAAATTCCCAGGGCTCCGAGAACGAATCGTGTGAAGAAGGTGAAGAATCGGGGAGTGGTCCTCGAATGCCACGGCCCCAAGCAACCAGCGGGGTACGAGTATTATCCGGGTCTACAAGCCGTTATTACGAGGGACAGAAAAGCTCCACACCCACGTACGACCGTCTCCATGGTTTCCGATGGTCGACATTCCATGATCTGCGGTGAAAATATAACTGGTATCTTCGTCTTGGTAAAATTGTTGCAGAAGGGTTTCAGTTCGACGAACGATGTCGTCCACGACTTGGATGTTGTCCATGTATTCCTGCAGACGGTTGAACATGCACGTTGCTGTTACTGGAAGTGTATTACCTGCGAGAAAGGTCTGTATGAATGGCCAGTGGTGTCTAGACCCAATAGATGGAGGAAAAACACGGTGCCAGGGGCACGGAGTTGTGAATTTAGCGTGGCATTTGTAGTCGCGTTTTGAAGAAGGCTTGCGAGGTGATCATAGACCCAGATGTCAAGAGCTGTCGCATCTATGACCGCAGTTAGTAGGGGGAAGGGAGTCGAAAAGGATCACAAGCCTTTCGTGAAGTCCTCCTCATCCTCGTCGTAGCACCACGTCATGACCTTACCGGGAGTTGCGCCACGGGAAAACATGGGCAAGATATCCGGAGACCCAAATGAAAACGTCGACGAGGATTTATTGAATACCGAGTCGAAATCCACCTGCAAAGAATCTGTAACGATTTTCCGAGTCGAATACGGCGAACGAACGTACGGGATTCGTTTTCCAACCCTGAAGGTAACGTAAGAATAGTGAAGGTTACCAGAGAAGGATCTTGCCTTTGTAACGGCAGAGACGTCTTCGTACATACCGCCTGAGAAGCGTTGTTCAAGATATGAAGAGCACAGAGAAAACGGTTTTGACCAATAATCGCGACATGGCCGGGCCTGCTTTCCGTCGGGACGCGCGTATGAGATACGCCAAACGCGCCCCTGGTTTCGACAATGGACCTCAAATATGGGGCGACAACTTCTGGGCTATTGGGTATGCCAGGCTGGAAGCCATTCTTGTGGAATAACAGATCTGCACGCAGCCCATCGCCTTTTAACTGTAAGATGGGGGGCCGAATGAAGTGTGAAGCACGTCTACCTACCTACTATCAGGACAAGTCGTTTAGATTCAGCTGAACTGAGCCCGTGACTTTGCATTCCGTGCACAACGGGACTAGTAAAATAGCAATCGAACACTGAAGGCATAAAGTCGGCAATGACGATGGAGTCAGGCAAGTCAACTAACCAGAGCTGATGTATACCAAGTGGAATACGAGCCCAATGAGCAAGAGCCTCCCCACATTGTACTGTGTTGATGCCATTACTTGGTGGTTTGAAGGAAGGCACTGAGGACCACTGAGGTAATTACTGTGAGAGGTTCCCGGCAGATGGCAGAGGGAGAAAGTCCAAATTGCACGGGCTGCGTATAAGAGGTCCCGATTGAAGTATGATCACCGTGATATGGCGGGGTTCGCAGGAATTAGGGAGGCGCAAGCACAAATATCCAATGCTCTTGTAGAGAAAGAAAGCCCAATGACGCGTCGCATGCAACGTTTTACGCGGCTGAGCCTTCAGCGCTTCAGCTTGACCGTGGTGGTTCGTGTTGACAGTAGGTGGCGGTGCAGAGCGTTTTGCCAAAACCTTGATCATTTCTTTGCCTGGAACAAACGGTACATTGTGCAAGCTCAACAACAGAAATCCCTGGTCTCTCGCAGACGCGTTGTCAATTCTAAACCCCTCGTTCTGACTTTACGGCGCGGATAATCCATGGCAAAGGGTAAAAATCTAAATCCAGCGGATGCGTACCGTGAGCATGTTAAATTTCAAATCGTTTTCGTTTTAACATCGCGTAGGCAAGGCTCTTAGAAAGAAAGAACTCAAGAAGGCGAGTGAAATCCAAGGAGATGAGGCAAAATCTTGACGTGATACCGTGCAGTAGAACAAGACAGAACGATCCAAAGCCCGCGACTTTGCTCTTGTGAAAAAGGACACTACTGGTGAGCTGGTTGTAAACTAGGTTCAACGTATCGCTAACCCCAAGCAGAACTCGCCGAGGAAGTAGAACGCCTCGAGTTCGCGACAGAGCCCAAAGACAAGGCTCGTTATGCAGAAGCCAAGGCGGAACTGGACAAGATATACCAGAAAAAGGAAGAATATCTCAAGGAACATCCTGAGCAGCGGAGACTCGTTTACAGACAAAATGGCGCTAAAGCCGACGAAGAGATCGTGCTGCCGAGTCGAAACTTCTTCGACAAGAATGGGCTCCCTCGACATCCTGAACGAAGCATATACTATGATCCAGTCATGAATCCCTTTGGCGTGGCCCCGCCAGGAATGCCCTATCAGGAGCGACGTATGTTATATGTTCTCTTCTCCTGACTTTATCTCACTTCTTTGCCAGCCCGTCAGCCGGGTGAGGTGTACAGTGACGACTCGGATGATGATGGTGCGTTCCGTCTCCTCGACATGTTCCAAACTCGTCTGACTCTTCGAAAGATGACGATGTGGTCATGCCTGAGGGACCTCCTCCAGAAGATGAAGATGATAGCGATGACGATATTCCTATGCCTGAAGGACCGCCGCCCGGTCAGTCTGGTAAACATTTGTCTTCTTTCCCCGTTCAACTTTTTCTCAATTTTCTTTCAGCACCAGCGTCGAGTCTACCGCCGGCTCCATCTTTCCTTCCTCCGCATCCCCCTCCGCCACTTATGCCTGTCCCAGGATCCCTGCCCCCTCGACCATCTAACATTCCGCTTCCTCCACCGCCACCTGGCTTCCCTCCTACCAATCTTCCTCCCCGTCCTCCCGGCTTTCCAGGAGCAAGCTTCCCCCCAGGTTTTCCCGCCATTGGTGGAATGCCCCCGCCTCCTCCCAATTTCCCCAACTTTCCTCCACCAGGACTACCAGTCCCTCGACCGCCCCCAGGATTCTATCCACCCGTTAGGAACCCTTCCTCTATGCAAGACCCCTTATCCAATATTCCACACCAAACATTCCAGGCCCACAGAGCGGCTGCGCACTCGGGTCTTCCCTCCAAACCCTCGTCAGTCGTTCCTCCAGCCAACGCGTCGCTCCCGCCCAAGCCGGTTGCCGCCGTCGAAAGTGCGAGCTTGATGTCTGCCACCGTCTTTGCGGCGCCCGAGCTTCGAGATTTCAAAAAGGAAGCGACGGCGTTTGTGCCTTCCAATGTGAAACGCAAAAAGGCTGCGGGTGCCCCCGGCGCCTCCGCGTCGCGAGTAAACGCCGCTCCGTCACTTGGCACGCTGCCAAGCAAGCCAGGGACCTCCGGTCCTACGGCGGAGGAATCGTTGCCGGTGCGCCCCGATTTGTTAGGTTCCCTGAAGGGAAAATTCGGGCCCCTCCGACGAATACTGCCCCCACCGCTGCGGCCGGGAAGATCAATGCTAAACAGACGCCGGGGGCGAAGGGCGCAAAGGATGACTATGATAAATTTGTTGAATCCATGGCAGATATTTTGGGACCGAAGTAAATGGATGGAAAGAATGTACCGCATGTATGTAGAGGGGCTGGAAATAATCATGGACTAGAGATACTGCTCTGGGATCAAAACGGAACAATCCTGCTGACGTGCTCGCTTAGCGAGTGCTTAAAATTCACATCATCGAGAATCCACCTTTCCCCGCACCGCCATGTCGGCGACTCAAAGCATACTGCTGCGTCCGCGCCCATACGCGCGACGCGCTGGTTCATTTTTCTTGGTCGCGCTTTTGCCGGCCGAAAAGACAGTACCTTCCTTGCCATCAGAAATTTGGTCCGCGATCTTTGAATTCGTGGCGGTTCAGCAGCTATGGTCGCTGCTGACGGTGTCCAGGCCATTCAAGGTTTGTTGTCGACCTGCCCCTTCCCGTATGTAAACCGTTTAATAAATGCTCCAAGGAAATTGTATTGCCGCTGCTGTACGCCCGCGTCGCGACTTCCAATATCGTGCGCTCTTTCCACGACCCTAGCTGACCCGAACTAAACGAAAACTAGAATGCCTTCGAGAAATTTGTAGCACGGCTGCATTTTTCAGACCAACGGTGGGATTCGCTTCGTCGAATTCCATTCTCGACGCCCGGCAGATGGGTCCAAACGCTTGACTTGTCTGGCATCGAATATACTGGACAAACAAAGGCGCTCCTCCTCGACGCACTGCTCGTCAAACTATTTGCTTTGGTCCCTTTCCTAGCGCGTTTTTCTGTGAACCCTTCGTTTGTCCTTAGCAGGCGAGCGATGGAGTCTCTGGGACAACACCAGGGGGCCATTAATATTCGCGTCCTCGAAGGAATCAGCTATACGCCGGGCTCTCCATTGGAAGAATCACTTATACAGCTGCTCCAGTGCTGTTCCAACCTGGAGGAACTCGAATTAATCGGTCGAGGGCTCGATCCTGCGGAAATGGATCTTTCATTCCAGAATACCGAATTGTCGACCCCGGATCCATCTATTCCTCTAACCTTGCCATATCTGCGAACACTGACCATTCTCTCTGTCCACTCATCCACGTTGCTTCTCTCCCTTCTACTCTCCCCCCTTCCCTCTCTTCGAAAACTGACCATAACTCCTTACGATGACATCCCCGCTTCCCTCTCCTCACAATTCATTGCGACACACGGCGCGTCCTTGCGGTCTTTGCTCCTCTTCACCCCAAAATCGTGGCCAACGAGGCTCCATCCATCTCCACATTCCGTGCTTTGCACGTCGCCGACTATTCGGCACCTCTCGCTCGAGAGGCCCCTCCCTTCTCACCTCACCCTTCCTGCCGGAGGCTCCCACCAATTGCAGATCCTCTCCGTCCCACGGCCAGACCCCGACTTCTGGCTTGTGCTCGAGCGACTGCTGCCTCGCCTGCCAGCATTGCGTGCAGTGCGTGCGAGGGATGTCCGATGGCTGAGGAAAGGGATGGGGTCAGGCGCGCAGGCGGCGGGAGTGCAGGGCGAACTTAGGGAATGGAGACGGCGGCTTCTGCGAAGGGGTATCCGAGTTTTGGATTCGGAGTGGAACGAGTGTGAATAGTTGTACGTTTTATCATTTGGATTTGTAGCGGATCTCCCTGTTGTATAGTAGCGAATGCCAACCTCTGCTCACCCGGACGTACTGCTCTATTTTATTCAAGGAGGCCGGTACAGAACGAAATCAAGTTCCTTGGGACCGTCGCGGCACTAGCATTGTCAACTGCTCGTGGACGTCGGTAATAGCATTATGTACGATGTCGACTCTTTCCAAATATTCTAGGCACTTTGAACAGTAACGATATTGAACGCTATCGAACACGAATTGAGGATAACCAAGGTCGCTTTCTTACAAGCTCAAGCCAATGCTTTCGAAAAGGCAACAAAACCACTTCATTGCAACGTATCTACATATTGTAACAAATCCCTTCAGACATCGGACGACATCTTCACAAGGGACTGAAAGAGTTTCCAAAAATTGTTCTAAGCCTAAGCAAAGAAACGGTTCGGATATAATTTGCAATCAGCAAAAGACCACGGATCGGTGTTAACCTCACTTCCGATGGTACGTGCCCGAGCACAAGAGATACTGTTCTCGATGTCCATGGGCTCGTTATATACCTCAGAGAAGCACAGCCACCCGTGCACGGACCACCCTATATGTGCTGCTGTTTTCATTCAAAGCTCGACAGCACGTGCCAAACAGTTCAACCTCAACTTGCCTTCGGCTGAGCGCTGAACGATTTCTGGCTCAATTGCGCCTAATCGCCCATCTTCTCGAAACTCATTATATATAACGGTCGAATATCTGGGTGTTTTGGGCGGCCTGTGTTGCTGCAAACTCTCAAAAACGTCTTCAACGGACCCAAGCGATATTAACATTCCCCAAGGGCCAAAACACCTGCTTGCTACTGATCCTCCCTACTAATTGACGCCCATAACTGTCTCGCCCTCCAACCCGTTCAAGCACACGTCTGATTTTTCCTCGATTCGCGTATAGGAAACGCGGGTATATATATAACGGAGCGTCAGCGCTTAGACAATGTGGACTATCAGCGGATCATCACTAAGTGCTGAATTGTTCTGGCGAAGTTATACAGACGCGCCGCGCTGGGGCGCGACGCCGCCTAACGCGTATTGTCAGCAGAAATGACTAGTTGTATTTTAGGCTCATTCTTCACGCGACGTTGACGCGCCGACGGTAGGTTTGTTTCTGTCCAAGTTCACGCGTTCACGCTCGCTGCTTATCACTGATTTCTTGGTTGCCCCGCAGCTTGAACTTGACATAGCTTGAGACGCAACCAGCCATGGTCTCCACTAAAATTGAGTCGTGGCGCGACAAGACGCAACCACAATTCGGTCATGCTATGCTGGAGTATTTCCCTTTCGATCCTGGATATGTTAACCTCAATCACGGTTCGTCTTCTGGACTCGACAGCTCAAAAAAATCCTGACCTCTGTTTTCAGGCTCTTATGGCTCCCTCCCGCTCCCAGTCATGGAAGCTTGCAAAGTGATGGATTCTGAAGCAGAATCAAATCCTGACCGCTGGATACGGTTCACCTATTCCCCCCGGCTAACGGATGTGCGCCAACGAATTGCTGCCTTGATCGGAGCGAAAGCGGAAGAGTGCGTTCTGGTTCCGAACGCGTCCCACGGCATCTCGACCGTTCTACGCAATATCGAATGGCAGAAGGACGATATTATCGTCGCGTGTGAGGCCCATTTATTTCTGTCTCGGATTCAGCTGAAAGAGTTGGTTTCTGCAGTCAACACTACATACGGCTCCGTCCTGAGCACGGTGCAGTATATATCCGACACGTCTCCGAACCCCTCCGTTCAGCGATCACCCTGGCGTTTCCTACGACGCCTGAGAAGGTCGTTAATCAGTTTCGGGACCACCTGAAGCGCCTCCCGAGGAAAGGCGGCCAAAAGGTGGTAGCCATACTTGATAGTATCAGCTCAGTACCTGCGCTGCTGCTGCCGTGGAAAGAGATGGTTCAAGTATGCAAGGAAGAGGGTGTTATGAGCCTGATAGACGCCGCCCACTCTATCGGACAGGAAACGAATCTCGAGCTCAACAAGGCCGATCCGGATTTCTGGGTTTCGGTTCGTACACTAATGCATGTCCCAGAGTAGCGGCTTTCCTTCTTTTATTCCAGAATTGCCACAAATGGCTTTATGCAAAGCGATCTTGCGCTGTCCTATACGTCCCGCTTCGGTGCGTTTGTATATTGCTTTATGCGGTTTCAGTACTCATTCAAATTCAGAAACCAACACTTGATAAAATCCACTCTCCCCACATCAACAGGGTATGTCTCTCCATCGAATCGCAAGGGCTCAAATTTTGTGGACCAATTCGAATGTATGTACGCTTTCCGTTCATTTCCGATTCAGCGCATACGGCCGTTCAAACGTATCAGGGATTGCCACGATTGACTTTGTCCCGTATTTGAGCGTCGCGACAGGTCAGTTGGTTTATCTGGTCCATATATTTTCGTATCCAAGTGATCTGCCTCCAGCGCTCGACTTTAGACAGTGGCTCGGCGGGGAAGAAAAAATAAACGCATACTGTCGGCAAACCGCCATCGAAGGCTCGAAACGCCTGGCCCAGATTTTAGGCACAACGGTTCTAGATCCGAGCGGTGAAATGACCTTGAACATGGTATGTACTTCCGCAGTTCAAGCTCATTGATATTCCTGCATTTCTCGTTATTTAATTACTGCAGGTCAACGTGAAACTCCCGCTTCCGTTGAGCCTCGAACCCCAGGCCGTCGTGATTCCGAAAATGAAAGAGAAGCTGATCCTTGGCCGGAATATGTATGCGTATATCTTGTTCTTCGAGGGAATAGGGTGGTGGGCGCGGTGTAGTGCGCAAGTGTGGACCGAGGTACTGTGGGCGTTTCTTGGGTTTGCTTTTTTCCATTTGCTGATGTGGTCAGGTCGGAGACTTTGAAAAGTTGGGAAACGCGTTGGTTGAGGTGTGCGCTGAGGTCTTGCAAGAGGTGCGAGCGGAAGCGTTGAAGTCCAAATTGTGAACTGTGGATACTGTCTTCAAAAGATTAGTTTGCCTGAACTCGAGCTTCGCTTATACAGAAGAATAAATTGTAGGCTACATATATCTACACTGAGCTTCAAGTGTACTTAACGAAGCTTGGCTCACTGGGAGATCGTTTGATCGCTTCCAGATTAGATAGTTCATTGATCGCCTAGACACTACGACTCGGACCGACTCGGATAAGCTTCCACTCTTTACTCCCATGAGCTATCTGCTCGTAGTCGTGTGCTTGGCTACTCTTCAATTTTCGCTGTCCTACGGCCATGAAAACCACCTCAGAAATGATCAGTTTCCACTCACTGAATTTGAGACTGCTCCCCAAACTTGGCTTGAAAAATACGGCAAACAGATTGACCAGGTCTTTACAAGTGTACTACGGTCTTTGCCCAAAGCCTAAGGACAGAACCTTCGACAGGTCTTTTCAGGCCCGCTTGCATTTTCTCACCTCCCTTACACTCGCTGCTTGGAGGACGAAAAAGAACTGTTTGATATAGCGATCTTGGGCATGCCTTTTGATACGGGTGCCATTTCCTTGTCTCTCCTGACAGACGCAGTACATCTCACTAACTCTTCCCTTGTCGGTATAGGGTTTCCTACAGACCCGGGTAAATGCGATGTCTGTGAAACTTCATTCATCTCAGTGCTTTCCAGGGCGCGTTTTGGTCCCTATGCGATTCGTTCTGGTAGTAGGCGGCACGGGAAGCACGGGGGTATACCATGTCTTGGGGAAACAATCCATACACCCTTGGTAACCTGAATTTAAACCGAGGCTCCATTGTATTCAAGAATTTCGCAGGCGTCAAAATCGTTGACTGCGGCGACGTTCCAGTGAACCCTTTCGACAACGCACTGGCAGTCGACCAAATGGAAGTGGCATACTCCACCTTACTCTCGCGCCCCACTGTCGAAAGCTCAGGTCTCACGCAGAGACTGGCCTTAGATGGCGTCGACCATCCACGGATCGTCAGGTTTTAAATCCCGTCTTCTTTCGATATGTAAACCTGAGTCTAAATCTTCAATTCCCAAGTCTTGGAGGAGATCACACTATCGTTCGTGGGACTTTCTCCCTTCCGTCTTTCTTCGACTTCTGCTTCAAAGGTCCTTCCAATATTGCGCGCACTCCGCAAGAAGTATGGCCCAATCAGTGTAATTCACTTCGACGCGCATTTGGTACGAATCTCGGTCGTTTCTCGAGCTATCCATTGACCTCCGTAAATATAGGATACATGGTAAACCCAGTATATCGAAATCCTGTGTCTGACATTTTCGAAGGCCAGGTTATGCCGGCGGTATCACTGAGCAGTCCAAAGTGACCCACGGAACTTTTTTCCATCTCGCCCAAACAGAAGGCTTGTTGATGACCAACACGAGCATCCACGCTGGTATTAGATGCAAGCTGGCGGTATACATAATGATCTGTTTCAATTCGCTACCCTCATGCTTTAAAAGGGAACGGAGGACCTGGAAAACGACGAAGCTGTCGGCTTCCAACTAATATCCACTGACGATATAGATGATCTCGGTGTTTCTGAAATTATTCGCCGCATCAGAGAGCGAGTCGGAAGCTCCCCGGTGTACCTGAGGTGTGTTTGAAAGAAAGTAGATGGCACACTGCTTACAGGTTTTCAGCCTCGATATTGACGTGATAGGTTCTTTTTCCACGAATATATCTTGGTAAAAACTAATCTGCCCTTGGAGACCCTGGCATTGCCCCGGCGAGTGCGTTTCCTTTTCTTCAAAATATAGAATAATTCCTGACCATGTGGCAGCCGGTACTCCTGGTGCATCTCCATTCCCTGTGCTTTTCGGAAAGATTCTAAATATCTGTGCTCAGAGGCTGGGGGCTGGACGACTCGGGAACTCAAACGAATCATACGTGGACTAGCCGGCCTCAACTTTGTGTCGGTCCCAATACTTTCCCAGACCTTTTTGTTCTAACCCAATATCAGCGGGGCTGACTTGGTCGAAGTTTCTCCAGCGTATGATGTCGCCGAAGTGACAGCCATCGCCGCTGCGGACTTGGTCCACGACTTCTTGTCCTTGTTTTTGTCCGACAAACCCCAAATCTCGTACTAGTAGTCACGCACCCCAGGCTGCTCGAGACGAGCTTTGAAAGATGGGCTAATGAAACGGCAATCATGTCTGAAAGAATCGATTCCTAAAATTACAGGTGCAATATGGTAGCTACATGTAGAAGTACATGAAATTCCTCCAATCCAAATACAAACATCAACGAGGCGCTCTAGAATCCTGTGCGCGCGTCGGTTTTCAAAATAGTGGTGATTTGCCACCTGCGACGGCTCCGAGCTTTCTCGGTGATTCTTTTTCTTCCCTGGATTTGTTAAGAATCCCAAGAACCCTGACTTTTCTCCCCCAGTCTGGGGAATCGTCCACCTCGGCTTCTTCCCCGCGCTCTTCTTCCAGCACCTCGTCCTCTCCCAAATCGATGTCGGTGCTGAAAACTGCTTCCGGCGTCGCCTTGGGTGAGGCGCCGAAGAACGAAAAGGGAGTAGCGATGGCGGATGAAATCAATGCATGTGCATCATCTAGAATGCCCTTGGGTTTACGAAGAGGGATAGAAGCCAAGATATATGTCTTTCTCTGCCACGCGTCCGACGTAACAGCAGAGGGAGGAGGGTGAGATGGATCCGACGCAAAGTGCACAGTTATTTCCCCAGTTTCGGCAGAGTACGAAAACTTGGGAAGCGGATGCGAATATGCGTTCGGGTACGGCAGGGAGACGGGCCTCCTGTGACGAATGACAAGGCAGTCGTCTAAGATGGCAGTTAATACAAGGGGTCCATAGACGCGGATGGCGTGCCTTCAACATCGATAGCATGGCCGGCTGATCTGGAGCAGAGGGCGCCAGAAGTGTCAATGAAGAAAACCTAGATTTAAAATGTCAGGGTCGTGGACCATTCACGGCGAATCCAACGGGCCTGATTGTTCGCGTCGGGATTCCTGCGTGCTGGAAGGAGAGACTGGTCAGTTGTTGAGTGGCAAGACATTGGATGCATAGCGCACTTTCAACGATGGAAGATTCCTTCTGCGGCCAAAGCAGAATTCCCGTTCCATCCTCGAAACCAAAGGTGTCAGTTTATTTGCTGAGGGCGGTGGCTACAAATCTACCTCGACGTCGTCCATACTAACATCCAGTAGGCGGTTCGAGGCGACAGAACGGATAGTGAAGTAGCCTGGTGGAAAGCCAAAGGTCTCAAGTTGCATGTCGACGGTCATTTCGGTGGGTTGTGGAGAAGCGGACACCGCTCTCAGTTAAGTAGTATTCGTTGAAGGCTGTGGAGTGCTAAGAACCGGAGAAGCTTCAAGAGCGGCGGTAGCACCGCCTCCTATTTGCGATCATCACGGTCACGAGACAAGCCGCATCATCCGTACAACTGCGCGTCGTTCTCCACGCGTCGCGTCCAGTGCGTCACTTTCAACATCTCTCCGGCATAGACTTGATCCAGAGAACGACTTCTCTTTTATCGGCCTAAAATTGGACTGGTTAAAAGGGTTGTGAGGCCAACGTGTTTGCAGCGTCTCTCCCACACCCCACCACCATGTCCATAATTCTCTTCCTTCGGGCCCTCTGGAAGCGTCTAGCAATGTCCTTGTCTGCTAGCTCTATCCGAATGGATGGCCTCTGGGACCGCGCGCGCCTCCGAAGTGAAGCCAAAGAAGACCTCAGAGCTTGGAAGAACCGACTCTTGTTGCATCCGCGCCGAGGAGCACTGAACAACGGAGTGGTTGTTACCAAGGTCGAGCACTTGAAGGATGGCGCAGACAAAAACTGGCAGCACGAATTTCTGCGCATCCACGTCCTCCACCAGAAATCCAAAGAAATGCTGTATTTGATTGTTGATCGAGACTTCTCGCCGAAGGATCTCCATGGTCCGCCGGAAAGAAATGTCAAGGTAGAAAGTCTCGATACGGAGAAACGCAACAGGGAGTCTTTCTTCTCCTTCAAATCCTCGAAGACTGTACCTGCAGGTGAAGAGCAAAATGATTTGGTACGTCGACCTCGCCATCTTTCTAAAGACTTATTTATATGTCTCCCTTCAGATCCCTGGAAAAAGGGACGTCCCGGAAGAAAGAGGTCTGAGCTTGGTGATCACCCGCGTTTCCGAGGTCGTGCACTGCTCAGAGCCATTCTTCCCCGGCCACAAAGTTCTCGACAGAGTTCACCGCGGTGTCGGAGACATAGAGAAGCGAATGTCGCCTGACATCCTCGAGCTCCAGACACTCACCTTCCCCGAATGCTCCCGGCCTTCCATCATAAACGTCGCATTTTTCCTCGCAGCCCTGTCCGAGTTTGCTCCTCAATATCATGTCGGCGAATACCAGGGCTACTGGTTTGCACATGCCGCCTTGGACGGTTTGCACGCAACGTTTCGAGGTAAATTGCGGCCTGGGCCCAACATTCATGCAATGGGGAAGTGGAAGACTGCCGCGTTTAGATATATAAACCCCTCCACTTCGATTGTGACGGAATATGGCCGACAGCTGAAGGAATACGAGGACGTGAGCACAATCATTTCGTTTCTGATTGGGGTGCTGAACAACTTTTTTTCAGGCCTTCAGGATTATTCAGCTGACGGGCCGCCAGCTTGGGACACAGGAGAGTCATTGGAATGGTATGGCTTAAAGAAGGTTGAACCACGGACGGCGTAGTAGCGGAGGCGACTAGAGGACAAAATTGTCAAGTTTCGGGCTTACCTAGCTCTTTTCTGTAGTATTCATATGTTTCTTTTTTCCTTTATGTACATGCGCAGATAATTTATTACTTCGCCATGTCGTAGAAGATTTCAGCTGGTTTAGACGATCGAGGTGGTTTCAACGTTCAACTCATGAATCTTCCTGACTCACGAAATAAAACATGATAATTGCATAGTTAGTGTACAACCGTTTACTCCGAATCCTCCTCCTCCTCTTCTGCATCAAAAGTCCCGGGCATCGTGGTCCTCCTTCCGCGCGCGGAAAGTTGCTGTAATCTCGTCGAACGCCTCGGCGAGCTATTTGCTCGGTTTCGCTCGACCCAATCTTCCAGCGAGCCGCCCATCTTAGACAGCCCCTTCCACTCATGCCGGGCGACTCTGCTACCGCCACGGCCGCCTTCCCATCCGGCACTCATCAGAACAGGTTCCTAATCCAAACGATTAATTGGTTGAGAATTGCGCGAGAAACGCACCTGTGAATGCCAGCTAACATCGCGGACACAGACATTGCTGTCTTGGCCGTATGCCCGCCCAGGGTCGGCAGCCGACGCATCAAACGACATGGGCAAGGTTCTTGCACGATCAAGAACCTGAACCACCTGCCCATCAAGCGACCAGATCTAAAATGGGAGAGCTGAGCAAAGAAGTTGAACTTGGAACATCATATTCTTTACGTGGATTTTGCCGTCTGCCGAACCAGAATAAATATATTGCCCTCCTGTCGTTTCCGCAGGACTGAAGTGACATCGAATGAGGGTTCGCAAAACAGCGTGGCCATGATAAGACATGACACTGCAGTCTTTCGGATGTGCGGGATATCTGGGTTTTGGATAATGCGGATAGCTATTTTTTCGGGTTCAATGCAAGCAGAATTGATGTAACAATGAGGACTGACCGGTAATCATAATTGGTGCCATAAAAATGATTCTCAGCCTCCTCCAAATCCTGGTTGCTGCGCATCTTGCGCAAGTCCCAGAGGCGAAGTTTTTGATCCTTGCCGTTGGAGATGACGTACCGTCCGTCGCCCTTGGCAGAAACGTAGGAAATACCTTCGGTGTGTCCCATTAGGACACCAGAAGGCTTCTGCGAGACGCCCAGGGACCGTCGATCCCTAAACAAAATTTCAACATGGGAAAGGCATAAGAAAATATATATCATGTACCAAACTTTCAGGAAAGAGTCGTCCGAAGCACTGACGAGTACATTTCCGGATGAAGTATCGGCCCAGGTGCAACTATTAATGTCGTCTGTGTGGGCTTCGATTTTACTGTCCGTCGGTTGGCCAAAAGGTCGTAAACTGGGGGTATTCAGTGATCTGCCGGCCTGAGGGCACACAAAATCCTTACCGAAGAGCTGGCCGCTACCGCCGGCGATCACTTCGTTTCCATCGGCCGAAAATCGACAGCTGTAGATACGGAAACCACCCGAGTCGCCCCAAAAGTGGCGGCTGCGATTGCGCGGGGGATCTGCGAATGGGATAGGGACCTGTGCTGGTGCGGGATCCATGGTGTTGGTCATGTATACGGTAGACGACTAGATGGAGGAATGAGACGAGCACACGAAAAATGCCATGATGGTACCATGGACGCGTACACCATCCTGCAGAGGAGGTGAATAAGAACCGCCAAGGAGCTTCATGAAATATTCACCTTTCATTATCGGGCGAAAGATTCACATCTGAGATTGTCCAATTACCTGGATGCGCGGTGATCGAGTTGATGACCTTCATATTGGTTCTGAATTTTGGTGGATACGTGGTCGTTTGACGCCGGGCTCCTGAGGAAGAGCAGGCACGGAGGTGTCAAAGACATTCAGCCTGAAATCTGAAGATGGTCAGCCAAATTAATTCTGCGTGGATTCCTGCCCACCTTGAGAACATGTGTAGAAAAAGGAGGAGTCTGGAAAAAAAACAGTCAGCGCTGAACAATTGAGTGCACTCCGGGAAATCCAAGTATTTCGCGTCACGAACAACATCCACTCAGTAGGCTCGAAACTTGAGGTTTTGGGAACCCACGAATCATCGGATTTCCCAAAGTGGCACTACTCATGAATGCATACCTGCGGAAAATTGGGCCGTGTATACGTTTGCATCATATTCGCCACGGTGGTCCCGTTGGAGTTGGGAACCAAGTCCTGTGCCATGAAGCTCAAGCTTGAGGTCTAGCAATTGGTCCCTGGAACGCACCGAAGTGTAATCCTCCTTATAAAATCTAGGACGAGCCTGGGAAGCTCTACTGCGAAGTTGCTTGGCAATATTCAAGCCATTCCGTTGTGATTTAATTTTGGGTCCCACTCGACCAAAGTCTCCGCTGTGAATAAGGCGGACACCAGGCTCCTGCGGCTCGGTAACCTTGCGGAAATAGCCACTGTGGCTGGTATTGCGGAAGGCCCTGAAGTAGGCTTCGTCGTCGTCGTCATCTTCTTCCTCCTCCTCCTCCTCGATTTGCTCTGGTTCGGCTGAGGTAGCACGAAGTAAGCGATTAAGGTCGTCGATAGTGATCCCCTGAGGTCTATGGCACCACGGTGCTACCACCCGATGCGGCCTGCCGTTGAAGGAAAGCTGTTGAATGCGTCTGATAAGCACAACGAGCGTCTATCATGTCCCACTTACGGGCGAGGATGGCCTGAATCGTCGCTTGGGCGTTGCGCGTCGTCCTAGGCGCCGTCGTCGCTGCAGCTGGGCGAGCTGGCTGATCTTCACCATCTGCCTGCATTTCCCAATCTTCGCTGTCCATGGCTATCGCAGTGGTATCACTGGGGAGTGAGGATGACCGATATCTGCCGCATTACGATTACCCAAGCCGGTTGCTCAATGCGGAAGGCAAATCCTTCGGTAAGTTCGGTTCCCCGGATTCGGCACACATCGGCATCTGTGGAATGTTCAGACGCAAAAGATACGTGCGCACACTTCTGCAGGACGAACTACGCCACAAATGGTATTGAATAAAATTAGCAGATTTGGGAACAGGTTCCATAGTAGAGGTGACTCGAATATGGCATTTTCAATTTTGAGAATGAAAATTCATACATACTGTGTAGAGGCAATGGTTTGAAATTCAGCTCAATCGTTTCGAACCGTCTCAAGCCTTAATATCCACCTCTGTGGCTGTCTGTGTCGGAATCAAGTATACCGCTCGAAGTCCTTGCGACGACCCATCAGTCTGAGTTTGAATTTGACAGCCGCCGACCGACAGCTTTACCACGACGCTCATCGCGAAACCGACTCTAACGTCCTTCCTCACCCTTTTCCCATTACAATTTCTTTGGAGTTCTGAGAACTATCTTCTCATTCCTAAAAGAAAGTCCTGAGTAACGAGACTCACTCGCAATCTCGACTCAGCTTTTGAAACTCGTCCATGACGGCAATGTCGAATCGTCCGGTTATCCGCATGACTGCAGAAGACATTAACTGTCTCGTATATGCCTTTTTGCTTGATTCCGGTGCTTCACTATCTTGATGCACCTTTCCGCGCATTATGACGAACCACTTCATCGCAGGTTTCAAACATACCGCGTTCACTCTTTGCATGGAAGCCCGCCTTGAAAACTCACCCAGCTTTTCGAGACACATTCCACGTGGAGAGCTGGTTGATCTGCTCAGCAAATCTCTGCTCTATCGCGAAGTTGAGTCCCATTGGAAGGCGGACCACATGGCACTCAACTGCAAAGCCGGCTTCTCATTGCTGGAACCCCACATTTGTTCGTTGGAGCCCCCGAAGTTGAAGTCGGTTCCCTTACCACTCACTTACACACAACGGCCGCTCGTACAATCCAACCGCATCAACAGCGGCTCTGACGGAAAACGCAAAGCCAGTCCAAACGGTGATGGCCCAGCTGAAAAACGCACCCGGTTGGATGGAGACGAGATGGGCACCGACTGTATGCGGTTCCGCAATGTATCTGGAAGTAATTTTTTGTTCACTTGTGAAATGCAGTCACGGAATCTTCCGCGAAGAAGCCGAAACTCAAGGCTCCTCGGCAAACAGGGCCGGCCGACAACGAGACCAATCCTAATGCGATTCTGACTCTTTCCAAACACGAAACCGAAGTATGCTTCAGTTCTTTGCACTGTGCCGTGTCTCATGTTGCTCAAGGTGTTTGTGTGCGCTTTCAATCCTGTGAAGCCGTCGATACTGGCGACCGGGTACTTATTGATGGCATTATTTTCACAATCTCTAACACTTCGCAGATCCAAAGACGCTGTTTTAAATATATGGGATCTTCCAAATCCTCCTCTTCCTGGCTCCCTTGAATTTGCTCAGCCCCCGGACTGCCCCGCAGATTGGAGTTTGGAAATACCGATCAGGGCGACTTGACAGCCTTGCATTGGAATGCCGAAGGCACGTTAGTTGCTGTCGGCTCCTACGACTCAGTTCTTCGCGTGTGCACGGCTGAAGGCGAGCTGTATTTCGTGAACACGCAGCACCAGGTAACGATTGTTGTATTTAATTCACAAGACGACATTGATCGCTGCGAAGGGTCCTATCTTCGCTGTCCGATTCTCCAAAGACGGGAAATGGCTAATAACAGCCAGTCTGGACGGCACCGTTTGTCTGTGGGATGTCCATGCAAAAGAGCTGAATATGCAATATCGGGCTCACACTGGTGATTTACTGCGCCGTCAATCTGTGCCGATGATTTTGAATGAGCGAAACACCGTTTCTTTTTCCACAGATTGCTGCTTGGATATTGATTGGCTTTCCGACACTCTGTTCGGTAGTTGCTCTGCAGACCACCTAGTCCATATAATGCAGGTCGGCAAAGCTGAACCGGTGAAAACCCTCTCGTGCGTCACGCCATTCCGTTTCACTTTTTCGCCGCAGATTTCCAACCTGACTCGCAGCGGACATACACACGAAATTAACCAAATGAAATTCAATCCTTCCAGCACGCGTCTGGCAACGTGCTCGGACGACATGACTGCGCGCATATGGCGAGTGATGACCTTTCCACGCCCAGCGAATCGGCGATGGATCTCGGTGGGCTGACCAACCAATTCTGTTGAGTGGGCACAAGCAGGCGGTAAGTATGATCGGCTGGTGCCCCGACCATCTTGCGGGCACGAACGAAATTATCGCGACGTATGTTTTCAGCATCGAGTTCAAGAGTGAGTCATTTATGCCTAGGCAAAACAGATCGTCGATGGATGGAACGGCGCGGCTGTGGGATTCTGTGACTGGGGAATGCCTGAAGACTTTCAGCGATCACAAACGGCCAGTGTACGCACTTAAATTCAACCCAACCGGCCGCTGGATCGCTACGGGAAGCGGCGACGGTTGGCTGCACATATATGATGTCAAGGTATGTGTTCTGGAAACCCCCGAATCGATCATGTTCAACGTGTGTTTTTGTAAGGACCTCGAAATGAAGTGGTCGTGGTTTGCTGGGTACGAAAAGCCCGGCGTGTTCGATATAGACTGGCAGACAAACGATAATTTGGATCGTATTGCTGTGGCATTGGAGTCTTGGAGCGTGGCTGTTATTGACGTTTCCAAGGTGCCCGCTTTGCAGAAGAAATAGTTGTATTTTTGGTCGTGCTGTGTATCTTAATGACTGGGCTAATACAGGTCGTATTAACGTGTCGCAAAAAGATGCTAGTTCAGCACAAGATCAAATATCGAGTCATCGACCAAAAACATATTTGAACGCAGCTCTTTCGCGTGCCAAACTAAGAAACTTGAATCCCCAACTTCATCCGCTGGAAGTAAACCCCCAAACGGGCGAGCCGTTCCTTCGTCTGCTTTCCCACAAAAACATTATCCTCACTCCTCCGCGACTCAGCGACGCCCCTTTTCTGATCCCGCTTTTGAACGATGAGCGCGTTTACCATTGGCTAAGCAGTCCACCATACCCTTATTTGCCAGATAATACACATGTTTTGAAGAAAGTTGCGGCAACGATGAAGCAGTGTACAGAGCATGCAAAATGGTGGTTGAACCAAGTAAAGCCGACATCGGATAAGATTTTGACCAATTAGAGGACGCGCGGAACGATCCAACGCTCAAGATCGTTGATGGATATCCAGTGAGAATTATTCGGGAAGTCAAAGAAGACGGCACAGAGGTTTTCTTGGGCGACATTGGCATCGACTTGGCGGAGCAGCCTTGGGAGCTTGAGGGAACCGGCAGACTTAAACAGGAGACGCCGCGCAGAGATTCTAACGATCCAGATATTTGGACTTTAGGCGGTGACTTGGAAAAGGCAGAACAGGCAGTAAAACTCATTTGCGAGAGTCAGATTACTTGGCTCCGAGTCACCACCGGCAGGGAATCATGTCGGACGCACTTAACACCCTCTTGCACCAGTGGGGCATCCCACGGATGGGTGTGCGGGGCATGGTCGCGACGGCGTTGGAGGGTAACAAGGGGAGCGTTGGCGTTTTCGAAAAGCAAGGGTTCAAGTTGCGAAAGACGATAGAAGATGCTATGAACGTACGGGGGACGAAGCGAGGCGTGCACGTACTGCAATAGGAAGGTCGTGTGAGCAGCCGGTGACTCGAGCACAGACACGCAATCAACTTTGAATGACAACAGCAACACATATAGGGTGGTCCGTGCACGGGTGGCTGTGCTTCTCTGAGGTATATAAGGAGCCCATGGACAGCTAGATCGGCATCTCTTGTGCTCGGGCACGTACCATCGGAAGTGAGGTTAACACCGATCCGTGGTCTTTTGCTGATTGCAAATTATATCCGAACCGTTTCTTTGCTTAGGCTTAGAACAATTTTTGGAAACTCTTTCAATCCCTTGTGAAGATGTCGTCCGATGTCTGAAGGGACTTGTTACAATATGTAGACACGTTGTGCACCTTGTCAATGCAATGCTTTTATTGGCTTTTCTGGAATGTTTTCGGTTTCGTTACAGGAGTCGCCGTTCAAAATGCGCAAAATAATTGGAAAGACGATTCTAGTATCGCAGCGGTTCTTATTAATAACAAGGGGAGTCGCCTGCTAGACCCGACTAAGCTGGTACCGCGAAAAAGTTATCCAAGTTTTGAGTAATGGATTGAAGGCCAACTCGTCGAGACGTTTTCTTCAAATGAAGCCCGCCCTGATTCACAATTTCGACTCCAACCTGGCCTCTTCCGCTCGCACCTCCTGCACAATCTCAGTGCACGCCTCGACCAATGCATTGCCCAACTTTTCAAAATCTCCGACCTGGCGATATCAATTGAAAAGCCAGTGAAATTTTACAGTAATTTACCTCGGTCCATACTTGCGCACTACACCGCGTCCACCATCCCATTTCTTCCAGGAAGAAGACCGAAGCAAACATGTTTCGGTCGATCAACAGCTTATTCCTCATTTTCTCCATCACGGCGGCCTGGGGCTGGAGGCTCGGCGGAAGCGGAAGTTGTACATTGACCTAACAGAAGTTATACAACCGCACACGCACGAATTTAAACTGGAGGGAATACCATGTTGAGCGTCATTTTACCGGTCGAATCCAGAACCGCTGCACTTGTGCCCAAAATCTGGGCCAGGCGTTTCGAGCCTTGAACGGCGATTTGATGGCAGTATGCGTTAATTTTGTCTTCCCCGCCTAGCCACTGTCTGAAGTCCAGCGCTCGAGGCATATCAGACACCAGAATAGGAACCAACTAAATTGACCTACCTGTCACGACACTCAAATACGGGACAAAGTCAATGGTCGCAATCCCTGATAAATTTGAATACCGTCATATATTCAGAATCGGATTTAGAAAACTCACACTGGAATTGTTCCACGAAAGTGGAATTCTTGCGACTCGACGGGGAGAGATACGCAGCTGATGTGGGCAGGGTGGACTTCATAAAGTGCTGGTTTCTGCATTGAGGTGAGCTTTGCGACCGGAAATACGATGTAACGCACCGAAGCGGAACGTATAGGACAGCGCAAGATCGCTTTGCGTAAAGCCATTTGTGGCAGTTCTAGAGTGAAAGCAAGTTAAGTCATAGCTCTGGGATAGCGCTAGTTGGTGCACGAACCGAAACCCAGAAATCCGGATCAGCCTTGTTGAGCTCGAGATTTGTTTGCTGTCCGATGCAGTGGGCCGCGTCTACCAGG
Source organism: Mycena galopus ATCC 62051 (assembly GCA_014925785.1). NCBI lineage: Eukaryota > Fungi > Basidiomycota > Agaricomycetes > Agaricales > Mycenaceae > Mycena > Mycena galopus. Next base: position 974,846 of record WIQG01000026.1, read on the forward strand.
CTCATAATATCCTCTTCTTTGCAAACTTGCACCATCTCTTGCCACGGCAGAACGATTGCAGGCATCGATATGATACCATCAATTATGGCCAGAACTTTGCCCTCTTTTCTCTGCAGGCGCTTCAGATGGTCCCGAAATTGACTGACGACTTTCTCGGGCGTTATAGGAAATGTCAGGGTGATCACTGAGACGGAAGGATGCGGAGGCGTATCGGATATATACTGCACCGTGCTCAAGACAGAGCTGTACGTGGTCTTGACTGCAGAAACCAGATAATTTAAATCTTGACCACAAAAAAGAATTGAATTATCTCACATGCAACAATAATATCGTCTTTCTGCCATTCAATATTGCGTAGAACGGTCGAGACGCCGTGGGACGTGTTCGGAACCAGAACACATTCCTCTGTTTTCGCTCCAACCAGAGCAGCAATTCGTTGGCGGACATTCGTTAGCCGCGGGGAATACGTGAGCCGTATCCAGCGATCGGGATTAGATTCAGCTTCATAATCCATTGCCTTACAGGCCTCCATGACTGGAATTGGCAGTGACCCATATGCGCCTGAAGACAAACGTCAAAATAAGTTGTTGAAGAGGCGCACAAGACTAACCATGGTTGAGGTTGACGTATCCTGCGTCAAAAGAGAAATACTCCAGCATGGCATGGCCAAATTGGGGCGGCGTTTTGTCGCGCCAGGATAAGAGTTTACTAGTGGCCATAATTGTGGCAGGAAGAACGGATGGCGCAACTTTATAGCAGGCGATCGAGTCATAAGTTAACCGCGTAAATCCTTATCCCCTATGAAGGACGCGATATGCATAAGCAAGATCATTGTACCCAGGAATTGCGGCCCAAAGGCAGGAAACGTACTAGTGCCTACGATATTGCCAATCAAATTTTGAGGGTACTGGACGGGCGGCCGTGTGTCCTACCACCAGACTCAAGACCCTCCGGTCTCAGTTTTATCAGTGAAAAATGAGGCCCATTATTTCCCCTGAGATTAATCTGACAAGGGGCCCGGCCGCGCCCCAGAAGAACTAAATGGCAGAGTTGAAGCAGCCGAAGGGAAATCAGACATCAAGCTGGAGGCTACAGGACACTATAGATTCGAGATTTTGCAGTGAGTCGAGAAAAGGCATAGTATCCACAGAAGCAGGCAAGTACTCTCGCGACACACTGCGCCATCGCTTGGGCTCACTCAAGTCACCTAGGCCCAGGCAGGCATTATCGGACGCGTTTGATGTGCCGCTGTGCCGCGCTTGAGCCCATTGGATGAGGGAGGCGATGTCTTCGCACCGTAGGTGGAAGGGGGGGCTTCGGGAGGCGAAAGGAACGGTCTGTGCTCGGGATGCCACTCCATGGGGGATTCGCGATGCAGGAGAACAAAAAACCGGCCCACAGGAAGTAGTATCCTGGGCGACCAAGGGCAGAGACTCGAAGCGACCACGGCGGAACGACTCAAAAATCGGAGGGAGAAGATATCGACGATGGTACATTGCAAATAAGCATCGAGTGGCAGTGCAAGCCGTACAGCCATCATCCTCTTTGGTCGGAGAATCGGTTGCGGCGCAAGCTATACTAGGTAGCTAAGATGCCGGCGTAGTAGGTAACTACTACGCAAAGTAATAAATACGTGGCGGATGATATAGTATCCTCGGCGTGAGTATTCGGCCGTCCTTTCAGAGTATCCCGTCTGCGGTGGTGCTCTCATCCTCTTTAGAGAGCACGTCGAACACACACTTACCTCCAGAGCTACAGTGCGAAATCTTTGGCCTTGCATTCCGGTCAAACTTAGACTCGAACCAGTACCTATCCAAGTGCCGCAAAAGATGGAAGACAGTCGTTCGATCAGTGATGGATAGGGGAGGTCTCGACATCGCGTTAAACGCCACTTTTTTTGTTCCGTACCCCAACAACGTTATCCTCAGTACCTCGTCCGCAGTATCCTGCTCCCCGAAATGCGTTTCGGACTCGTGTACGCCATGGCGGATCTACCTCGTGAACGCCAAATCTTCGAAATCGCAGTTATACTGAACCATTAATATGCGGCTCTCAAGCTGAACCTCAGTCTACCACGTTTATTTCTGGTCAGTCCTTCTTCAAAAATGAAAAATGAAAACATCTAATTCTCCTGGCCAGGTTTGACGGCTTGTTCTATGAGCCACATAGTCACGATAGAGGGCCGATCAAGCGCAAAGAAATACCTGAAGCTCGTCGATTCAAAACCCCCCAACTTTTATGCGACCGCCGTCCAAACACTCTTTACCATTTCCACCTTCCAGGCTGCTCGCGCTCTATCCGTATGTACCGCGATCGAGGGGCTTTTCTGGTGGAGTGGGGATATCGTCCCTGCCCTGGCTCTTTCTTCGAGGCAACATAGCAGACGGAGTGGAGATACCCCCAGCTACCAGGTACTGCTTCCCACTCAGAAATTATTCTTTGCTGACCATTGAACCCAGATCCATTTATTCCGACCAAAAAAATACAAGGCATACAATCATTTAAGCAGTGAATGGTTCATTGTCAATCGGCGCGCGCTCTTCCCGACGAACAGATACACAATAGTGATCGCCGTCATACCCCACACCGGTATCATGAGGAACACGAGCCCAGTCGTGTAGCCGCGGGTCGCAAGAAGGTGGTTTATGAAGTATCCGATGCCGAAGATCCACGCGTTACCGAAACACGCTAGGAGTAGCCCTATTTCAGGTGCGAGGCGGTTGTACGCGTCGATGGAGTACGAGAGGCCGCAGATTAGCGGCGCGATGAGGCCGAAGAAATTCAGCTGCATGTGCGGTTAGTACCCGGCAGCACACTCAGGAGGAGGAACTCGCAGTTGTTCCGATGACGAGAATGATGGGCCACGGCCAGCCGCGCTGTGCGCCGACAGCGTAGATGATGATGCCGATTGATCCGATCACGACGCCGGGAAGAATAAGCCACAGACGCATCTCAGGCTCGCGGATCCCGCCGTTGTTACGCGTGCGCCGCGCCAAATCCCAGTCGCTCAGCCAGCCCCACGCCAAGCACCCGGACACGGTCCCCACTATTGCAGGAATATTCGTCATTCCCACCGCGGCATTGGAAAAATTGTACGGCGGCGCTGTGAGGAACATTGCATCTTGCTTGATTCGCGGTTTATGCTTATTGAACTCACCTTGCCAGATCTGTGCCGCTACGTAGTTCTGTCCAACGAGGATGCCCTTGCACGCGCCGAACCATCCGATAGATATCCACACAGGGCCAATGACTGCTGCCTTAGCTACACGAACGAATGCGTCGAGAGGTTTATATGTGGGGTCGCGTCCAGCTGTCAGTCCCCATCGCCCCGCCACAGTAGGGGCACCCTTGCCAACAAGCTCGAGCGTGGCTTGCTGCTCTGCATCTTTGAGGGCCGCCGGCGGGGCTTTTTCGTCGAGATCTTCGTCGGTTGACACGGAAGACTCGTGCACACCTCGAGCCAGGGCAGCGGAACGGCGGAAACTCGTCTCCGGCAGGCAAAATGCCATGATGACGAATGTCGCAGCAAGCATGGCTGTGTTGAAGTAGAAGTAACTGCGCCAACCGGCCTTGCTGTCGGCGAACGCTCCGCTGAGCGCGCCGCCGACGTTTGTCGAGACAAGTAAGTTGATGCTATCCCACAGTTGTTAAAGGGCTTTGTAGACTCGAAGTGGGGCACGTACAAAAACCATGCATGCATCTTCGAGCGGTCTGCGGTGAAGAATAAATCCGCGATTTGCATCGGTGCGAAACACTCGACGGGACCCATGAAGAAACCCAATATAATGCGAGCCCAAAGAAAGCTCCGGTATGTGTGAAATGTCGTTCCGAACCAGATAGATGCGGCGGTGCAGCCTAGGATTGAGACAAGGAGGACGGGACGACGACCGTAAGTTCTTGCGACAGGAACCCAGAAAATATTGCTGATGCCGCTCATGAATCCAGCCCACGCAACAAATGCAGATATACTGGCAAGCGCGCGAGTTATAAGACCTTGAAATAAAGTAAACGAGAGCCCGCTCACGAATCCACAGAAAACCCGAGTTCGATTATAAACGGTGCATACATGGATGTAACACCAATCTGTTCATTCAACAAGTGAAAGGTGTTCCAACTGTTGTTCACTCACATAGGGAAAGCTGACCTGTTGTTTCAAAGTGCCATCAAAATAAATCGAAGGACGGCTCTCAAAGAGAAACAAGCTTGCCCAAAAGACATACAGCATCAACGTCCCGAACGTCAATAACTTCCACTGGGGAGACCAGTTGAGAGGATCGGCTGGGTCATTGCTAGGCATCGGGTAGTGGATGTGCTCCTGTAGGTCAATTGAGCACGGCTGTCGTCTCAGCTATAATGGGCTACTTACCTCTTTCCCGCTGGGATCCACAACCTCCGTGCCTGGTGGAAAATCATACGTGTAGTGGGTTACACCGTGCTTCAAGTCGATGGGCCCTTCTGCTGACATTGGGGGTCAAGACAGGTTGGAGACAGGCCAGGGAATTGTTTCCATTGGGAATGTGGACCGTGCGGCCTTCGCGCGGTTTGCCGAAGACGATAGGCAGTAGTGGCGCGAAATCCTGAACGCGACTATCATGTGAACAGAACCTGACAAATATGTGCCTTATTCGGAGGTGCATTCTTCCCTTATCTGGTTATCTCATCCTATGGACATAACGAGATTATCCCACAGTCTGTGCATCCCTTTCACTAAAATTCCCCTCAGCTACATACCGCTTAACGTCCCTACGCATGTTTGAAGCCATTTCGAACGTCGGCGAGCTCCCAGGATCTTTTTTGTCTGTGGACTTGATCACAGTATTTGACGATAAAGAGGCCCTAGATGTCGCGAAATCCCTCGCACCACCAATCTCTGAGCTGCTTTCTCGGCCTTCGAAACCCTCGCTTGACGCCCTCTTCCATCCCGACGCGTTCTGGCGCGATCACGTCTCGCTTTCTTGGTCTTTGCGCACCTTCCATCCCAGCTCGTATGTTTCCGTCGAGTTCAAATCTGTCTAAAAACGACACAATTTCAGTGTAATTTCCGACAAGGTACTTCCGCTGCTCAGTCGAGCGGACATTGTCCCGTCCTCAATCGTTCTGCAAGAAGAAGAAGTACATGCCATCACGTTCCCCAATGGCTTCTCCGTTGTTCGTGCTCCATTTACCTTCTGGACCTCGAACCCGAAAGCAGAATGCACTGCGGCTTTCAAACTCATCCGCATGAAGAATGGGGACGTCAAAGTATTCACCGTTACGACTGCACTTCAGGAGTTGGCAATAACACCCTGGGAAAAACTCCCTTCGGCGGGTTCTCCCAGTATTCCATCTGCGGTTCCCGCATCATTAGACGTCTTGGTCATAGGCGGAGGGTGAATTTCCGACTTGCACATCCCTCCAGCATTAATCTCGCAATAGACACGCCGGCTTGAGCATTTCCGCGTACCTCAAGTCCCTCGACATCAACTTCGCAATGATCGAGAAGCAACCCGCAATTGGGGATAGTTGGACCAAGGCACGTCGGTATTTCTTTCCGTGACTTTGGAATAAATGGTGCATTAGCGCTACGACAGCACGACGCTACATACCACGCGCCTATTCAGCGGGCTACCATTCATTGCGTTCCCGGACGATTTTCCTCAATTCGTTCCCGCCAAACTGGTCGCCTCGTACTACGCGAAATACGTGCAAGACCTGCAACTCCCTGCTTACCCCGGCCGAGACTGCGTCTCAGCCGTCTGGAATGATGCACAAATGCAGTGGACCGTGACACTGGAAGGCGCGGCTGCCACCGAAGTCCTCTCGGCCAGAAACCTCGTCTTTGCAGTGGGCATCGGCGGACGTCGACCCATTATGCCAGACTTTCCCGGCATAGTGTGTCGTCTTTGAATTTGTGTGTATTTACTCTCTTATTCTACCTGTAGGATTCATTCCTCGGCGAATCATTACACTCCAGCGTGTACAAGGACGCGTCTTTGTGGGCGGGCAAGCGCGTTGCTATCGTTGGGGCAAGCACGACTGCATGCGACGTCGCGCTGGACTCCTTCCGTGCAGGCGCGGACGCGGTTATAATCCAGCGAGGCCCGACGCGCATCTATCCACAAGAGCACATTCGTAATATCCAGGCAATTTTCTGGAACCCGGAGACCCCTGTCGAGGTCGGCGATGTGATGTCCACGGAAGACCCAGTAGTGTTGCAGGCGACGCTGACCAATCTGATCATGAACCGGATGAAAGACAATCACGAGCATGTTTCCTTCTTCTTGCGATTCGCGAGGGAGGCTAAGTTATACTCCGCTTTGACAGCCCGGAGTACTACGAGGCCCTGCGTAGGGCTGGGTTTTTAGCGACAGTGGAAGGATCACTCCAACAGGTGCGTTGGTCGAGCGCCACTGGCAGTCACTCTTATTTAAATATCGCAATAGCAAGTATTCTGTCGCAGTGGTGCTCATTATCCCGACGTGTGTGCGCCGCTTTCATCCCCTGGCATGAGCTCATTCATGATATCAGGTTGGGGCTTGTGGTGCCATTGCTCGGGGAGAGGTAGACGTGTTTTCATCTAGACAGAGCAAGCTCACATAGTTTCTTCAGATCAAAGTCAAGTCCGGCGCCAAAATCGAGGCCATAACGCCTACTGGCGTGGCATTTTCCAATGGCACCAAGTTAGACGTGGACGTCATCGTTTATGCGACAGGGTATATCATACCATTCGGCGCTACCTCTCGTCTTATATTGTCTCTTTGTAGCTTTGAAAAAGATGCGCGCTCAGTAGTTGCAGCGATTGTTGGGGCCGAGCAAGCCGCGTTGCTTGAGCCTGTGTGGGGTCTCGACGTAAAGCACCCATAGTTCGTATCTTTTGCAGGCGGGCTGATTCCGGGTCAGGCTGAAGGCGAGGTCCGCGGATGCTGGCGGCCAAGCGGGCACGACCACATCTGGTTTCATGGCGGTGAGCGCTCGCCAGACACTTGACATATGAGGAATTCTAACATGCACCGCAGGTGAGCTGCAAACGATGCGCTACTACGCCAAGGTTTGGGTGCTCTTGCTTTGTGTGTGCACGACGGGACTGAGTGATTTGCAGTTCCTTGCATTGCAGATCGCTGCAGAAATCGCCAACGTCAGGCCAACACCGTGTCGAGCGTGAGTGCGTACGAAGGCAAACGGTTGTATAGGCGATGTTCGTATGGCTATATTTTGTTATTCCGAGGGCAGAGATCAATGTGAAAAACCGAGCGGTAATTGTAGGAACACAATGTAACACGGTTTGAACAGTTTACGAGGTCGAACAGACAAGAGTGTTTGAATTCACGGCATACCAACGTAGATCACCCTACTCATAGCGTTAGAAAGCCATGAAAGAAGAAACTAGACATTCGAGTCACCCTAAGAAGTCGGCCATAGCTCAAGTTTTACCACCAAATCCTGGAGCATTTGACGCTCCTCCTCCTGATATTTGGCAAACTTGCTCGTTCCCATCCCTTCTACTAGCTCCGCCGTGTCTTTAGCAAGCTGACGCGCTTCGTCTGTCTTGGTGCCGCCTTGTTTCCACAACGTCTCGATAATCCTACGCGTTGTTCCGAGCGCCTGTGGCGAGTCTTTCCCCATCCTCTCGGATTTCTGCATCCACGGCAGCACCTCGCGCTCCAGCCGCTCTGCCTCGGCATAATCTCCTTGCCGAAGCTTCAGGGCGGCCAGCATGTTGGTCCATGACAAACGCTCCGATTCTCTCTGTGACGTCTCGAGCATGGTGCAGATCGTGTCGGATTCCTCGGGCATGCCCAGATGATTCTGCATCGTCTCGATGCCCAGCATCAGACGTTGCCACTCACGGTGGTCGGCGACGTGCAATTGCAACGGAGCCGCGGTGGCTTTGCGTGCATCGAGACGTGCTTCCAGCAGGGAAAGTAAGAAAGCGAGCTTGGATGGAACGGAAAGCGCTCCGTCGAAACTGATTTCCTCGAGCTCAGAGGCACTGTAGCAAGTAAGGAAGTTGCGACCGGCGGTGAAAGGGAGATCGTGCCAAAATGGCGTGTCGGGAACATCGTAATCCCAATCGAATTTCGGCTGCTTTTGTGTCGCAGTGTCGGCCATCGTGGGGTTGAGCTGGTTGGACGCAAAGGACGCTAAACTTCAGCCGTAGATAAAGTGTCCTTGGTAAGTAGCCATGTTCGACGACTATTGATGAGATCAGCAAATGGGTTGATAGCGCCGGCTAATCTGACCACCCTAGTGGATATCAGCGCAATACCAGGCCCCAGCTCGGAGAACGCGTGAGGCACGAGAGGCAGGTGATTATGTTGAGGCCTGCCAGGTTGTACAACAACATTCTCACAAAGCATCGGTAAGTATTAATATTTTGAGTAGCTGGTTTTCATTAAATAAGCATTTGCGACTACTTGCGTCGTAGTTCCCTTTAAGGTTGCCCAGAACTCGCACTAAACCAACTCAAATATTCAGAGCTTGGCCATCTCCATCCTGTGCGTTGCTATCTTCCTGGGCCTTTTGAACGTGATAATCTGTACCAAGTCAGATGACGCCAAGAAACGGCTGTCCCAAGAACATACACATGAGCGGGGAGTTCTAGAATATGCGCACATCGCTGTGAACCCGCGCTCATATACCGCAGTCAGCTCGCCATCGCCACGCCCCATGCGTATCTCTTCGACGACGACGCGACCCGCAGTGGCCCACACTGGCTGCACCCAAAACGTGTTTGAAAAATCAAACAAACAGATAAAACATGGCGACGTACAACGACGATTGGGTTGATGAAGACGCAGTCCACGAGATTGGCGGTATCAGCGGCCGCTATGAGCACCGCTGTCGCCGCATCGACGGTCTTGCGATGCGAAACCTCGTTGTTCTTGAACGGCGCGTGGAGCTGAATTGTGGCGGTGTGTGCGATGCTGTACACCACGACGAGCGCGCGTGCGTCGAGGCTCTCGGCGCTGAACGTAGTCACGGCGCGCCGGAAATTGTCGATGCGTTCGTCGAGTATGCTGAACTTGCTGAAAAACTCGTGCGAATCTTGAACGCTCATCTCTAGTGCACGTCATTTTAGATAACAAACGGCGCATCAACGGTGTTGATGCGAACCAGGATCCCAACGGACTGCCAGACTGTTGGCACGCTCCCACAGCACAACTGCGTTGGCTAAGAGTGTCTTCGGTGATATGTCGTTGGCACCATCCCCGCCATACCCCGTCTCAAGCGACCCCGGCGCTAAAAGCGTGTCGTTCCAGTTGGAGGGCGTCCCAAGTGCCACGGCCCAGGCCTTATCCAACGTAAGGATCGCCAAGCAGGCATTGAAACGTTCGGATTCTTCCGAATCGGTCGCGTGCGCGCCGGACAACATGCCCGGGGCTTCCGCGAACGTTTTATGCAGTCCGCTGCTCACGGCAAGTGATACGGCGGCGGCAGTGTGGTATAGACATTCCACAAATTTGCCTGCCGAGAAAAAGTAAGTCGCGAGGACAATCTCGGCCTGGAGCGCGTGTAGGGCCTTGCGGGGATGTAGGCCAGAGAGTGAAGAGGGTAGAGCTGAAAGGGCACGCGCTAAGAAAGTTTTCTCGTGCATTTTCAAGGTGGGCGAAGCGGAGAGGGTGATGCCCACGAGAATACAGCGGCCAAGAGGGCGGGAGAGGGTCTGGAGTGGTCGCCGATGGGCAGTGGAAGAAGAGCATCCCGGCGAAAGTTCCCAACGTGGAGGAAAAATCCCCAGTCTGCAGCATACGGAAGGAAGGTGTCGAGCCTACGGAACATGTGTTATATGAATTCAACACACTAGAATAGTAGAGCCTTACAAGCTTTCGGCCATGTTCCTGGGAGGTTCGTCGGAGTTCCACCAAGAACCTGGCATGGTTGGAAGTGGGGGCTCGGATTCGGTGGGCATCCCGGGAGGGGCAGGAACCGCAGGCGCATCCAAAACTTGATAAATGCCTGGGATCTTGACCTGTGCATACGGGTTACGAAGGGGAATAGATGGTTTGGCGGTTCCTGGATCTTCTAGATGATGGATGCGAGTTTGAATTCGACGGATATCTTCTTCTAATATTTCTGCTCTGGAACGACGGATATTGGCCGTATATTCACAGTCTTCTTCGCGGTGTCCGCGCACACACGGCCCACATACGGGCTGCCTGGGAAGTACAAGGAGAAGTTGATCGTATTGTGCGTCAAAGATATCACTGACTGTCCATCGCATCGCTTAACATGATTTCAGCTAAAAGCGCCAAGTAAATCGTGGACCGCCTACTTACGATTTTCCGACGGTGACAATGAGAGCATGCTTGATTCCGTTGAAGTACGGTCTTCGGGTTAGAAGTGGAGGGAGAACCTTCGGCCATTCAGAACAGTTGAACCGCCGACGTGGGTCAGGATTTTGTTTAAAATGGTCCCCATGAGTTGAATTTAAATACAGGTTCACCTCAACCAAGGCCGAGTGCAGCCCGAATGAGGTCAATTACGCTCAATGCGAACTACCGATATGGCGGAGGTTGTAACTTGAACATCGGTCTCGGCATCATCGGCAGGGCTGATCGTCCAATCATATGCGCCGTTTCTAAGCGGACTCTTCATACGCTGGATGTGAAAAGTCCGCCTTGCAGTCCGACGTTGTCAGGGTTGACCAGACAGCAAGTGGGTGTCGGCGAGGGCAATACCCGGGCCGAATCTTCATTGGCGAATATTCAGTTATCAAGAACATCGTTATAGCCAAGCGTAACACGCACTTGATTATCTTGCCCTTTCCTCCCACCAAGTGGCAACCTTTGACCGAAGACTGGGACTCTGGAAGAGAGGCTCCAAAAGCTTCACAATCTCCGAGAAACCGGCTGACATCGCGAAGTCCATAGCCGTGTGCCCGCCGCCATCGGTTTTGTCCACCGCCGCTCCGAACTGGATAAGAAGCTCAACGGGAGCCTTCTGGGCGTTCCAGATCGCGCAGAAATGGTGAAGCGCCGTCCTTCCTGTGCGGTCTTCAGTGTTCGGGTCCACTCCGCGCTCAAGAAAGAAGCGAAGGAGCTCGACGTTCGTACAGTGGGTGAGAACAGTTCGTTGCTCACGGTCCCGCGCATTAATATCCGCACCTCCTTCGACTAGGGCCTGTGCAATGTCCAAGTACCGACAGTAAGCAGCTCTAAAGAGGGGAATGCTGAGATTTGGGTCGGCACCAGAGGCCAATAGGAGCTGTACCAGCCCCAGATTGTTTCGGTCTGTAGCGTAATAGAGAGGAGAGAGAAGCACCCAAGGCTCCTGCTGAAAATCGACGTCTGCTCCCAGAGATATCAGGTATCCAGATATTTCGGTATCCCCTGCTTTGGTCGCTTCCCTGAGGGCGACGTTTAGGTAAGGTCTGCGGGATGATCCTGACGAGAGAATGGGAGCTAAGAGTTTGACAACTTCCAAGTGTCCGTGTTGTACTGCATAATCCAACGGTGTCCCATGTGCATGGACCCGAGCCACCGCGTCTTCGCCATACATCCCCAACAATTTTGCGACCATATCTCGAAGCCCCAGTGCTGCGGCAAGGTGGAGAAGGCTGCACCGGGTATAGTTGAAATCAAAAGCGCCGTCCAAGCTGACACCAGCAGCAACAAGCTGGTCGACTGTGTTTTCCAGCTGGTGCTTGACGGCAAAGAGGAGGGCATGCCTGCCAACAGTCTCGTCACTCGCGCAAAAGTTGTAAAGAGTCTGGTTGAGCCGAAAATGCATGTCGGAGTTGGTCTGACAGAGGGCATTAATGGAAGGGAGGTCAGGATCTGCGGTTTCCAGTCCGTCTCCGGGCAGGATTTTCTGCACAGTGAGAAAAGATATAATATGAAGAAGCAGTTCCAAAGGAAGGTCAGAGAGTACCACCATCGCGGAAATTGGTCGTGGACGTTTGCTGACGTTCGGAAACGTTCGGTGCAACGAGCGTGGTCTCGTAACCCAACTCTCTTCTTCACGTTGAGAAGCGAGCGTGGGAATATCAAACAGGCGCCGGCGGCCTGGCCTCAAACTCATGAGCACTGGCAACCACTTGGATTGCCTTCTGAACCGGTCAAAGTAACGGCGAAAAAGGTCACTGGAACTTTTCAACCTTGCGTGGAAAGTGTAGCACGCTAGGATACCCTGACGCAGCTCGCGATGGCGTCGGGACTAGCTGAATTTCCCCCAGAGCTGATACTTCACGTTGTTTCTTTTCTCACTCGCGAAAAGACCATCGACACAGAGAACCGTCTGCCAAACTTTTCAACAACACGGAAACTCGAGCTTGTACCCGATCTCCCTTCCATCAACGCCCTCTCTCAGATAAACGTCATATTTCACCACACCGTCGACCAGACTCTTTACGACGTTTGTGCCAACGTCGTGCCTCTGGGCAAGCTTGCCCTCCTCTTTGCCGTTGAACACGAGCTTGAAAGTGCGGTCGACAGGCTCGTGGCCGCTGGAGTCAGCGTAGACGCTGAATTCATTTTTGAATATGTCCAGTGCGGCCTTCTCCAGATTGCAGCAGCCAGGGGGCTTCGAGATATGGTCGTCAAATTGTTGAAGATGTATGGAAACGACATGGCGGTCCGGGTGCACGCACGCAACCACAATGACAAGACGGCTTTGGATTATGCAGTCCTGGGCGAACACATGGAAATCGTCAGACTCCTCGCTCCCATTCCCACCCCTGCTTCCGAAGACCTCTCGCCCTTGGTTGTGGACGGACATGAAACGCAGGAGCAGTACCTGGGCCATGCCCTCGTCGAGTTGGCGGAAGCAGTGAACCTGGAAATCTGCCAGTATCTCATATTGGAGGGGGCCGACGTTAACTTTCTCGGCCGAAATTCCTACCCCGGCACTCCGCTTTGGTATGCTGCAGGCACAAGGAACCTCGCGCTGGTACAGCTCCTACTCGCCTCCGGTGCTGATCCAAATCTTCGTACCGTGTACGGAAGCCTGCCCCTGTTCAAAGCTAGTGACATAAACGTCTTGCGGGCACTGCTCGTCGCGGGAGCAGACATTCATGCAACAGACAGCTCGTCGGGCAGCGTGCTTGCATACAAGAGCACCAACATCGAGCTGCTCCGCTTTTTCCTCGAACATGGAATAGACCCAAATCATGAAGATGATGACGGAGAGACCCCACTTCACTATATTTGCAGAGACGGAACGGCCGAGCTTTGCGAGGCTCTTGTTGAGCTGCTTCTCCAGTTTGGAGCAACAACAGTCGAAAAGGCCGACTTGACTGGTTTCACACCTTTAGACATCGCGATGCGTAAGGGTTACTCCGAGGTGGTAAAAATCTTCGAGCCCCTTGTCCAGAGTCCCGAGCTTCGGTCAAAAATCGCAGCTTGGTGGGACGAAAGAGAGGCAAAGAATATCCCTTAAAACTCGGACCTACGTGATTGGATTATCTCTTATATATTGCATTACTCGATGCCTGTTGTATCCTCTCGATAAATCGACCAGCTCAAACTCGATAGGATCTAACCACTGACACCAGTCCACAAGAAGTAAATGTATTCAAGCGACTGAGATCCTATACATAAAAAGACAATGTACACAGCCACCACGTGATATAAGTCATGGGGTCTACGGACAGTGATTGGCTGAAGGTCAGGTGCGCCGCGCGCCGCGAAGCGGCAGTGCGGCGCCTCTCGGAATCTGCCGTGTCCGGGTGAGCACGGAAATCGCTGTGTTGCGTACATCTCCGTGGCGAAGACACGGGTACCTATGGCTTGTCAAAGCTGAATTCCTATACATAAAAAGACAATGTCTAGGTCACGTGACTGCACGTGAAAGTCACGTTTATCATGTGATATTACCCCCGGAAAGGCGCCGCGCGCCGCGAGCGTTAGCGAGCGGCAGTGCGGCGCTGCTCAGAATCCGCCTGCGCACGAGCTCAGAATCTACCATGTATGGGTGAACTGGGAATCCACTTTGCGTGGCATCTCTCCGTGACGAAGGCACGGGCATTATTCTTGTAATCAATGCGACTCGAGCCAACCTTCCCTCCTTCCGAGCAGTGAGCGGTAAGAAAACATCAAATCTTGAATCGGAGAACAGGATTCCGTACGGAGGAACGGAGTACCTCCACGATCCCCAAGAAAGTTTTGGGATCCCTAGTCATCGCAATATCCACAGGCGTGCGACCCTTCCAGTCGACTTGTTCGACCCTCGCTCCGAATTGAAGCAGGAGTTCGACCGAAGCCTTGGCAATCGCAGGGTTTGCCTGAGAACAGGCGAGGTGAAGTCCTGGTACGTCTCCGTTGTTTGGGTCAACTCCGCGTTCAAGGAAGAAACGGACCATCTCGACGTCTCTGTAGTCCTTGCCCATGAAATATCCAAGGACGTTCCGCCAGGAGTTGTCCTTCGCATTTATGTTGGCGCCTGCACCCAATAGCGCCTGCGCGACATCGATGTTGGAAGCGTTGAACAAGGGCACGATCCCGTGTTTGCCACGGATATTTGGGTCAGCTCCAGAAGCAAGCAGAAGCTGCACTAGCCTAACGTCCGCGTAGCCGGAGGCAAAGTAGAGTGGAGCACCGCCCTCAAAATCCCAGTTGACGAAATTAACGTCTGCCCCCTCCGATATAAGGTATTCGGCGATCTCTGTATTCTTTTTCAACACCGATTCAATAAGAGCGATGCTCAGGTAGCGTTTGTGCGTCTCTGGTTTCGGCGGCGGCGGGACGGTTCCATGATGAAGACCCGAGTTGGGCATGGGAATGGGAGCGAGCACTCTGACGACTTCTATGTGCCCTTTCTGCACCGCGTAGTCCAAGGCCGACCAGTGAGTGGCGCTGCGTGCGTGCACCCTCGCCTTCATTTCCTGCCCATACAGCACCATCAACTTCGCAACCATATCTCGAAGCCCCCTGGCCGCCGCGATGTGGAGAAGGCTGCACCGACTGAACTTGAACGCTAAGAAATCGCCGTCTAGATCGACACCAGCTGCTACGAGTTTGTCGACCGTGCTTTCGAGCTGGTGTTCGACGGCGAAGAGGAGGGCGAGCCTGCCAAGAGGCTCGACGCTGACACAAAGACGGTAAAGAGTCTGGTTCAGAGTGCGATGGAATGCGCTTGTCTGAGAGAGCGCATTGATGGAAGGGAGGTCGGGAACGAGTTTCCGCTTTGAGGAATTATACTCGGGAAGACGGTCATTCGAGTCGAGGATCGTCTTCCGAGTTAGAAAAGAAACGATGTGTAGGATCAGTTCCGGAGGAAGGTCAACCATCATCGCCATCGCGGAATGAGGTCGTGGATGTCGAGGACGCTAGTATGCGCTCGCAGTTATATATACTGCGGGCACACTGCGGCGCATGCACCCTTTGCGGATGCCCAAATATAGAATTTCAAAGAATCAGGCTTGCCGCTCATACAAGCCAGTAATCTAATCTACAGCAGAGATATTAGTAGAACCTGCACACATGCATCGCGCACTGTGCATTACGAGTACCGTTCCGCCATGCAGGCCTGTCTGCGGTCAGCCGCCGCACGCGCACGCGTCTCCCAACTGCTGGTTCGTCCCCGAGGCCACCATATAAAATCCTCCGCCCCCGCCTCGTACACGAGCTTGTACGCAGGCCGCTCAATCCGTACGGACATCGCGTCGTCAACCACCACCGAACGAACATCCCCCGTGCGCCGCGTCCTGCAAGTCAAATTAAGAACGTTCCATGTAGCGGACGTGAAGCGCTTACCTCTTTAGAAAGACGCTCGAGCCCACCCGCTCGCCATCTTCGTCGAGGGGCGGGGGAGGCGCCCATTCGGTCGGGAGGCGCATCACGTATGTCGCGACATATTCCCTCCGCCTGTCGCCTCCGTTCACGCTCGGGTCCTCCGGACTCATCAAAAACACTCGCATTGCCCGCGTGTCGCGCACCTGTTGTCCATGTCAGCTCGAATAATATTACCCGCAATACAGACAGCACGCACCCATTCAAGACGGTACAGGTGATCGTCCTGCCCGACATGGCGTTCAGCCTCGCGGCGGTATCGCACAATGTCTGCATCGCTCATCCCGACACCCTCGGCCGTGGTATTCGCGCTCTGCAGCAGCGTCCATAGCTCCTGGCACTTGTTGTCTCCAACGATCGTTTGCACCTGCTTCACCAGTGCCGTAATAAGCTTGTCCATCGTGAACAGATGATACGCCTATCATCCGGTCAATCACTTGAATGGCGACAACAATCTAGCCCAACACACCTTCTCCCCAAAGAACCATCGCATGTGCTCCTCAAACGTTGCCTGGTCGAGCTCGTTGTCGAACACCTTCTCGCATGCGTCGAGGAGGTACATGTACGCTACATTAGGTGGCGCACCGCCGGCCGCCTCCTTCGCGCCGAGCGGCTGGACCGTCTGTGCGAGCACCACTGGCGGCCCAGCCGGGTCGTCGAGCCCCAGCGCGGAAGCGACCGGGTTCACAAGCAACGACGCGTGCTTCTCCTCAGCGAGCTTTGCGCCAATGGTTTTGCACATCGCCAGCCGGGAGTACAGAAGCTGCAATGCATAAGAGGTTAGTGGTCGATAAGATAACACAGATGAAAAAACGAGGGACCATGGGAGAAACGAACCTGAAGTAGGCGTAGCAGCGTGTAAAACGTCGTATTGGCGAAAAACGGTCGTCTTGCATGGGAAGCGTTCCCATTCACAGGGTTCGCACGCAGATGGGTCGTCTCCTTGATCCAGACATCCGCAACATCGACCACGGCTGGCGATTGAGCGCGTGAAGACGCGGCACCCGACTCGATCTTCTCCTGTGCCGTCCTGAGCAGTTTCTTGCGCAAGTCCCCGGGAGCCACGCCCGTCCCATTTGCAGCGGAATGTACGCTCCCGTTAGACCGCCGCCCGCTCCGCGACGCGTGGTCCGTCGCATGTGCGTGCTGCTGCTCCTCTTCCTGCAACAGCAACCCGTCAAGCGGCCCGCATGCCGCGTTGAACTCCACCATCGGGTACATGCAGAGCAGCGGCACGAAGCGCCGCAGGAACGACTCGACGCTCCGCCGCTCGGGCGCGCTGTACTGCCCCTGCGAGTGGTCCAGGAACGAATAGACCATCTTGAGCGAATCGTGCAGCACCGGCGTGTCCGCGAAACTGTAGTCGAGCTGCGCGGGCGTCGAGCGCTTCCAGCTCGGCGTCTGCGCGGCCCGGAGCGCCTCTATGTCTGCGACAAAGTGCTTTGCCGTGATGTTCTTTTTGTCGTTCTGCTTGAAGCTGATCCCCTGGTGGTCGAGACTCTTGTAGAAGTTTTTAGAGTCCACCTCGCGCCACGTGCGCGCCCATTCGCGTTGCGCCCGCCGCCACTCGTCGTCTTTCTGCTTCAGCCGCGTGAGCACAACGGGCACGGCGACCACGGGCGCGTCCTGCAGCGCCTGGATGATCTCGAGCCCGCCTTCGCGCCCGTAGACTTTCTTCAGGATGCGGTGGTATATACATTTCCCGGATCCGCCAAAGTCGGGTTTGAGCCGGAATGTTGCGCGCTCCTCCGTGCTCATCTCCTCGATGCGCAGCGCAAGCGGCTCAAAGTGTGCAATCGTGCGCGTGAGCGCGGCGATCTGCACGTGGTATTCATGCCGTTCCTCCTCGCTCTTATGCAGAGCCTCCTCGAACGAGTTTTTCTTGTGCGAAACGAACCCGGCGTCCTCCGACGCCCACGTAGGGTGCGAGACCCACTCGTCGTTGAGCACAGACCGACATAGCTCGTCGCGCCCTGAGCACGCAAGGCGGCTTTCCTAAAAGACCACAGCGCAAGAATTTAGTATCCACCGCGCGGAATTGGCTGAGAAAGGGGCTCACGCTGTCTGGCAGTCTCCGATAACTGGGGCCCTCACCATCGTCAGCAGGCAGCGCAGACAACGCCTCCGGAGGGCCTGTGCGAATGCTCCCCGGCGGGCCCTTCTCGACATCACTCTCATCCCACCCCACCAACTCCTTAAACTCGTTCATCAGCTCCCCGTCTCCTAGAAATGCATCCCGCGTATGATCGATCAGTGTTTTCATGTCGATGACTTCCTTCGAGAAGAGGCTGAGCAGCTTCAAAAAGTCCTCGTACATCTGCCGATTCTCGAGTGCTTTTTTCGCCCGGTCGAAGAACAGAAGCTTGTCTGCAGACGTTCCCACCATCATCCCCAAGCTGCCCGGCGGCGCCATCGCTTGGTGCGGGAAGGCCGTCATCGACGGCGGTGCCATCTGTGTCGGCGGAGGCGAATGCCCAACGTAGCCAGAGAACGACGACGGCGATCCCTCGGGTTTGTGGTGATGCTTCGCCTTCTTCGTCGGCTGTGACCCTATTAATAATTAAACAACATCGAGAGGACTCTTGGACATACGCGGGCAGCGGGCTTTGGAGGCGGCACTGGAGTCGGGTCTTTTTCGAGAACCCGCTTCTTGCGCTTGGGAGGCTGCACCGGCTTTTTAACCGGCTTATCGAGTGCCGGATCTGACTGTGGCCAGGGAGGGCCAGAGGGCTGAGGGAGGATGACAAGACCGCCTTGACCGCCCAGCATCTCAGGAAGAAACGCCTTGAATTCGCCCAACAAGTCGGGGGCGTCCTTGAAGAGATGCTGCACCTGCACATACACCTGGGACTGAAGCCGACGAAAAGGATCAGCGGCCGATAAGATAAGATAAAGTCGGACAGGCGCACATCCTGGAGATGTTTTTGCTCCTTTTGATACGTCTGCAAAATATCCAAAAATTGCTTGTATGTGTTCGGGTCGTCGGCGTACCGAGCCTTGATCTTGTTCAGGTACTGGATGGCGTGGTTGAACTCGCTGCCGGGCTGTTGCTGCTTCTCGACTGGGTTGCGGTTGTTCAGGTTGCCGAGGAACGAGGCAGCGGCGGTTGTCTGCGGGTTCTGAAACGGAGGTGGATCGAACGGCGGCGGGTGGGGGACGTGGTACAGCGGGGTCATAGAGCGCGACGCGGGGCCGCTGCCGAGCGGGGGAAGGACTGGTGCGGGTGTGCCGATGCCCGCGAACGGCATAGGGTGGGCGATGTTGGGACCAAAGCCAGGGATGTCTCGTGCGATGCGGGGAAGGTGGGCATAGGTGTTCTGGGTCGTTGTGCCCAATGGTGTCGTCACAGTAATAGTGTGGGGTTCGGCGGGGTTCTTAGAAACGTCAATACGATATCCAAGAGGTAAAAAAGTGTTGAAGCCCTGAATGAGGATGCGATTCCCATGGAAAAGGGACGAAACCCGCTGGATGACGCCGGGAGTGTCGATGCTGGGCGGAGGTGAGCTCGATACGCGTTAAGGACAGCGCAGCACGCACACTTGGCTTTTAAAGTCCTTCATTATGTCCAGGAAGCGATTGTAGACCTCTGGCTGGTTTTGAAACTGATTCTTGACCGCGTCGAGGTAACTGAGGGCATCGGTGACGTTCAGTGGACGCGCGGCCTCTGGGGACTTGCTGGTGGGTGCCGGAGTACCAGGCTTCGTTCGGGGGCTGCCCACAGCCGAATGGACCATTGCTCGAGGAACAGGAGGGGTGTTTTCGCGAGTAGGAGGGGCGAGAATGGAACGTGGTGGACTTCCAGGGCGTACGGAAGGGGATGCGGCGGCGGCATCAGTCTGATCTGGGGTATTCTTGGGCTGGGCTGTAATAGGCCCTTGCGCAAGGCTCATAATCGAGTCCGCGCCATTCCCAGCTTCTTCGTCCATCGAACCCAAGATGCTGGCGCTGTACGCTCACTAGCTAATGGGTTTTAATGCGAAAAGCTAATTGAGGATTCGGTGAATGCCTTGACGCGAGTTACGCGGATTTGGGAGCGAAGGGATGGAAGCAAAAGAGAACCTGATCGACGCCAAAGGGTGCCGTCATTCAGCGGTATCTAATCTGGTACCCGTTTCACTTACCTGGAAATCCAAGACCTGAAAGACGTGTTCTCTAGTATACTGTACGGTATAACGCGTCGTAAAGACTAATAGCAGAGAAAAGGGGCGAGCGAGATGAGAGTCCGATTGAATTCAAGAATTCGATCACGTGAGGCCTTGCTCAATAACGCGTCGCGTCGCGTCTGTAAATCACCAGGCACCCGTATTGCAAATTGGGGGAATAAAGATTCAGGATAAACCAGGGCATTGGACCTAAAAATACAAGGATTTCATTGACAAGCGTAGTTCTAGACTGAGTTTTTTGACATGTCGCGAATACATATGGGATAAATAGCTTGCATGCCGAGTGTCCGAACCCTGTTGTAGTCCGTGCGGAAAAAGAAAAATTGACGAGAAGGAGCGAGTGGAAGGAAAGCAACGCGTTAGGCGCCGTTATTTGCATCATGAACAATAACGCGACCGCGCGCGTCAAAAGGCTTGGTTTCCAGATCCTACACGGTGGATTTCTCGGACTCGGCCTTGAACGTGCTAACCCTGGTCCTCTCGCTCTCGTTAATCGAGTGACCCAGCCCAACCCGCACAACGATCAACGTCGGGACGATGTTCTGAATGATTCGATGAATACGAAAAAACTAAGGTGCGAAGGAGATGGAGTGCACGAACCAACAAGATCGCGAGACCGCCCCGGAATACTCGCCAAACCGTCTGTGAACAGACGGACACAAGATCAATTTCCCAGCGGCTGTGAAACATGGATGAAACGCACCGGCGGGACATTCATGGAGCGCAAGATGACGTATATCACGACCCAGAGGGTGAGAATCGTTCCAGACTCCAAACTATTGAAGTGAGTGAGAAAAAATGGAGCGAGGGGACAAGTACATACACCATCGCCACCGCGGTGTTGTACCGACGGACAACCGCGGTTTCCAAGTTGCGTACGAGGCGTCGTTTGTGATAGATTCGCCCGGCTGGAGGAAGGCATAAACATATGCATGGAGGAAAGAAAGCGGGGCAAAGACGGTACCTGTAAGCCCGACGAGGACAAGGTTCGTCAGGAGCCCGAGCAAAAATCCGATCCGCAAGTCCACGGCCGGTCCACTGGCGCTGGGGTAGTCTCCCTCGACTGCGGAGAGATAACTCAAGATCGTGGTCAAGAGCAGCATGATACTGGGCGCAATGATTGCGTAGTAGTTGCTCTCCCACTACAGTTTGAATACATGAGTGAATATGTAAACGTGAAAAATCGGGCTACGTACGATCAGCCAGCAACGGTAAATCTTCGGAAGCGGGGTTTAACAGAGAATGGCGCGTGAAAATGTGAGATACGCACTAGAACTCCGTCGGTGAGGGCATTGTTGGTAACGAGGAGCATGTCTTCCACGAAATTGAACGCGAGGTTCTGCGCCGCAGCCTCACGCGCAGCCGCAGACTCAGGCGCGAACTGCCCCGCCACAGCAAGGTAAAACACTGTGTACGCCTTGCGTGCAGCGAGGATCCGGAACATGAACTGAAGTGTCGCGAGCAAGAACATCGCCGCCGTTGAATACAAGAGAACCCGCCCGCCAGTGGCGTGCCTGCGGAGCAAAAGGTTCGCAGCAAAAGCGACTAACACCAGCAATATGCCGTAGAAAAGCATTTCACTCTGGGTCCCTATAATTCAGCGACGTCATTGCGAAATAATCATGAATCTCACCATGACCGAGAAGAGCTCTGCTGCAAAAACCTCCCAGTCCGAATTGAAGACGGACGACTGGATGGTGAACTCCATGCTGAATGTCGCACTGCGAACACGAACCAGTCGAGAAGGAAGGAAGGAAAGGGAATCGGAAAAATGGACTCGTTACGGGGCCCTCATCTATATAAAAAGCAACCAGGCACTGTTGCCGAACATCGCCCCCCTTTTCTAAATGAATCTGTGATGCCCAGAAGTGCCCAGAAGTTGGAGTAAGACCCATGACGAGGTTTTCCGGTTCTTGCCGTACGACACAGCTAGTCGCTTATACGCTTAAATATCCGTCGCTTGGACCAAAAATCGTTCATGTCGAGTGTCAAGGGATGATTCAGTAGAGAAAGCTGCATTCTAATGCAGGATCCCCAACGTTCTGTTCAATCGAATCAGTTTCAGGTGCGTGATGAACCCGATGAACGAGGATGACCGACGGACAGGCGGACGTTAGGCGGACGATTCAACCGCCGCAGTACGATATTATTCACTGCATTTCCACTATGGTTGTATCCTTCTGGTATCCTTGCGTGAATGCCGAGGTGAACAGCCACCAAGCTGGCCAAAACGGGAACGATACGAATGATGTTGATGCGGTTGGCAAAGCAACAGCGTCCGGCAGTTCCGTCGTCAATCTGTTTCCAGTGAGCAACTCATCGAGCCCGCGTCTAGACGTCTACCGCGCATCTAGGCACTAGGCATGTCGTCGCCGCCGTCGGAACTCGAGAGGACATAGAAGTGGTGGATTTATTTAGGGAGGTAAAGAACGAATTGGTTATGAATACAGCTTTCGGTGGATAACTTACGTCTCATCTGGAGAGGAGAGGGTTTTACTGCGACTGGGCTTCCGTCGAGGAGGAAGATAGGTGTCAGCGGCAACGGTCCCTGGTGGGGGGAAGAAATATGGCGCTTCGTATGGTTGTGTGCGAAGAGTCTGGGATCGTTTTGGCAATACACGCGCCATATCCTGTGAGTGCGGCCGTTCCGGAGAGGAATGACCTTCCTCCTCTGTCGACCCAGACACCGAGACTTGAGTTACATCCAGGTTGTCGATGTTCTGGGAATGTCTCCTGTGTAGAAGAGGCGCGAAGAGCTGAGATTTTCTCTTCTCAGCCAAAGGAAGCGGCTCGGCAGTAACTGCGTGAAGCGATGAGCGAGGAAAGACGGGGAAGACTAATCTCCTTACGCAATCCACCAGTCACGCTTGATGTTTTGCGCACTTTTCTTCGGTGCAAGAACGACAATCTCTTGACGCCGTGCTCATCTTCAGGCGAGGATGCAGAGTCGAATGTCGAGTTCCGAGGAAGATGGAAGACTAGGGAAGGACGTCGTTCGGTCGACAACTTCCCACCTCGGTGAAGTGCAGTATCGTCCACGCAGGCATGCGTTGACACGTCCACAGCGTCTGAATGTGACGAAGCCCAAGGAGCAGGGGATGGGGGAGCCGAGTCGGAACGCCGGTGTCGACGCGCAACCATATTCCGGAAATCCGGTCGGTCGTCTGTGGTGGGCTCAGAAACTACTCGACTGGGTGCGTTTGCTTTCGTTTCAGACACGTTAGACTCCAGAGAGGTTGAGGTGCTTGCAGCGCTGGAAATATCGGAATTGGGTGTCGGTACATGGCTTCGTCTGTGTTTCGAATGGGCGAATTTCCGTATCGTACTACGCCTACGAATAGTAGACGCGACAGCCGCGCCGCGGGTCGGATGATAGGGCAAAAGCAAACGAAGGAATGTCGACAAAACGCTCTTTTTTGGAGTAAGGAAGTGAAAAACCACCGAAAACCACCGACTCGGCTCACCAGCGTGAATCCAACGGTAGCAAAGATAAAGCCAGCAGATGCCAAAAACAATCCTCGAAAGCGAGCATCCATAGCGGGCGACTGTCAAAGCCAACAGGAAGCGCGAACCGGCAGTTGCGCAGTTATATTCCTCCGGGCATCATGATAGGCCTCGGAGTTTTGTCCGTCGTTGTCATCCAGTTGTACAGCCAATATCAGCGAAACACTTCGATTTCTGTCACTGTATCTGCGTTACCCTCAGTTAGGGACGAAAGGTCCAGTGATGGACGGAAATAGAGGAGCACAGACTTTGACATTGACAAGATTATCTACGCGACGCAGTTCGTAATCTTATCAAACTTTGCTATAAAACCAATTAATTACATTGAACACTGAACCTTGAGTTGAATCAAGTCCACGATGCGGCCGCTGAACACTTAAACCACTCCACGTTCCTTGGAATATTTTTCCACCTCTTTTCTCAAAGTCTCCTTCTGCACGATGGTTCGCTCCATAAGATCCTCGCAGCCATCCAAGTCCTTGTCCGCTTCCTCCCAAATTTTAATCATCTCGTCGATGACCGCCATGAGCTGATTCGGCAACCAGGTCACAATGGGACTCCCTCCCGTCGCCGTTGGATGTTGAGTCTTCTTCAGGATGTACTCGCGCGTGAAGCACCAATGGCGCCATCGGAAATCGCGAACCTGGTTCAAGATACGCAGATACGCGCTGGTCGAATCCTTGTCGGAAAGCGCATACTCCTTCACCCCGAGGTTATGGGAGCGGGTGTTGACATATTCAAGGAAATCCTTGTGGTTACCGGGGCGATACTGACGGAAATCTTTGAGGATGGCGGTAAGTGGTGTAGCAGGCATAGAAATCTGAAGGAAGTTGTCGCAAAGCGGGATCATGCTGTCGTTCGCCCCAGATTCCCCACGAAATGAGAGCGGTTCCTCAGAAACGCCCTCATAGATGACACCATTGGGGAACATGGACTGCGATGTGATGCCGAAGATGAAGGTGCGGAAAGAGGTGTAGTCGTTGGCTCTGGATTTGTCCCACATGGTGTCCATAACGGAATTGACAGTCGTCATCGCTTTCACGATTGTCTCGAGGCCGTCGACGAAGGACGGGCGGTCGTTAGCGGCGCACGCGCTGAGGGCAGACACTACGCCCGCAATCAAAGGGCCAGAGTTTCGAACCATGTCGACGTGGACGAGGACAAACCCGGCCTCGGATGAGGTAGGGTCCAAACCGTGCTCGAAAGCACGGATGAGACGGAGGTTCGAGTATTCCAGCCCCCTGGCCGGATCCGCGAGACGATAATTGTACAGCGCGTAAGATCCTGCGTACTCCATGAATGGTTTAAAACCGGCTCTTCATTCTAGGTCAGCGGCAATGCTTGGAGACGCAAATTACACATACATTTCAGCGCATCGAGAGATGGGGAGGGATATGTTCTTTGGTAAAACCTGGCGCCCGAGACCATATGCCTCTCCTTTCATGAATCTTTCATGGCAGGGTTCGAGGAGGTACGCAGAGGCCAAGAAGGAATAATCGCGATATAAAGCATTCTGGAGGGGGAGATTCTCTGCACGGCGTCATTCAGAAAAGGTTAGATATTGATATGATGTCATTCCGTACCTGCATACTTTTCGACCGCCCAGGTGAGGTCTGGCAATTCTTTCAGAACTGTGTCGCCGAGGGTACCATTCGCAAGCAGCCCTGGCGTGCCATCGAGTTTCTTGATAGGCATGCGACTGAGGAGAGACTCCAGGACATCGAACTCTTCGGGAAGGGCGACAATGGGTTCCGCCCTGGGGAGAAACCCTCGCGTGGTAGACACCGCGAACGCTGGGAGGCGGGTGTCTTCAGGGCGAGTATCGTGGAGGACAGTAAAAGCGCCAACAGTCATGTTGAGGTAAGTATGTGTCCGCCATTCCCAGGTCGCGCTTTTAAAGACCTCAGAATCCCGATCGCCTAAGGCCCGGCCGAGCTTTTTGTGATCGAATCACTTTGGCCGACAAATAATGGAAATTGCCTCCGTCGAATTCTTGGCCAATTTCATAGAGCTAAAGTCTCCCCCAACTATGGTGTGGTTCTTGGTCTTATCGAAGGGACCATTAGCTCTCCGGAGCGTCCAAAAGCTTCAGAAAGTTGCTAGTCAAAGCGACGAGGCCCGAGTTGGGCGGGCCTCTGAGGCCCGAGTTCAACGGGCCACCGCTACTCGTGATCGTATGTCACAGCCCGCCAACACAGCGTGAAGCAAATATTCCCTCGGACGGATCCAGCCCAGCAAGTGGAGCTCAAGAGATGCGACACAGCTGAGGAAGTTCAAAGTCTGCGACATCAGATAGCACCCAAGGTTGCGACCGCAGTAAGTCGGGGCAGTAAACAGAATAGGTTGGTATGGATTAGCCACAAGCTTGCGAGGCTATTTGAAACGGTATCAAGTTGCGCCTGGGCCCTGCCGGAAAGTTGGAGGCTTCGAACTTCGAAGTTCAGAAAATAGGTCCGCGGCAATCACTAATGAAGCAGGGAACGGGGTAAGAGTAAGGCTTTGACCAATTGCAATGCGACGGTTATCTAAAACAAGCGGACTTGAAAGTCGTCTTGGAACTTTAACAGTTGACGCTGCTTGATCCAGAAGACGTCCCCGATTGTCTCGGCTGAAGGTCTTATCTTTTCGCACCTTGTAAGCTTACTTACTTTACCTACCGCTCGTGGCCTGACCGTTGACGAGTCTCGGAGTCGGAGCGGAACAGCGACGGACAAGACCAAAGAGCTTGACGTCACGCGAGTGTGACGGCGCTCATCTGACCGCGTTGCTCTTTTCTCAGCGTCACCCGCGCTCGCGCTCATTCCGCAGTGCTCTTCTACTCAGAATCCACATCTACATCTACGGATAATTTCCCGGGCTTGTGTTGTTTCGACCTTCCCCAGTTCCAGCTTGAGCATTCATTGACCTGATGCTGCGATCTCGCCTGCAAAATGGTTTGCGATTGTCCCAACTGAAGGCTACACGTCCCATGTCTCGTGCCTTGCATCCTGTGATTCTCCCAGAAGAGCCGTTTGTCTTTGGGGTTGCCCACATCACGCCTCGCAGTGTCCCCCAACATATCTCCAGGCCTGCTTACGCCGGTGGCTCGTCAACAGTCCCACAAGATGTGGATGGCAAAGTTCAACTAGGTGGGGACGCTGAGCGACGCCTGCGAGCGGCTGCAAAATTGGCTCGGAATGTCCGGATATTTGCAGGAACATTAGCCAAAGTGAACTTTTTTTTTTCCCTCTCGAAACCCGCATAATGAAGCTTAGGCTGGTGTTACTACGAATGAAATTGATGCTGCTGTTCACGAATACGTTATTGCTCACTCTGCGTATCCGTCGCCATTGCTATACTCCGGCTTCCCTCGGTCGTGTTGCACCAGGTAATTCCCTTGCATTGGGGGTTGTGCATTTCTCTGACTTGTTTGAAGCGTGAACAATATCCTAGCTCATGGGATTCCTGACGAGTGAGAACTCCTATAGAGCAAAGATAAACAACTAACGATGCACTAGCCGGCCGTTGGAGGACGGTGACATGGTCTGCATCGATGTCACCGTTTATCTCGACGGCTACCACGGAGACACGGCACAGACGTTTCTCGTTGGCAACGTCGTATGTTCATTTCTCAAACAATCTCGAGCATGGGCTCATATGCCAGGATGATCCAGGAAAAGAACTTGTCAAAGTAACAAACGCGGCTCTTGAAGCCGGGATCGCCGCCTGTGCGCCAGGCCGACGTTTCCGCGAAATTGGAAAGGCTATCCACAACGTCATTAGCGATACCCGCTTTTCCATCTCTCCTCACTTCACAGGCCATGGAATCGGGACCACCTTCCATCGCAAGCCTTGGGTTATCCATGATTGTGCGGTTTCTGCGGTTTCTTAAAAGCTAAATCTAAATTCGCACATAGTGAACGACGAACCTGAGATCATGAGGCCAGGGCATTGCTTCACCATCGAGGTACATCGGTTTGTTCAGCTCGGTCACAGTCCTAATTCGTTGCAGCCTTGTATAATTGAGGGAAAGACTCCTACCTGCTGGATATTTCCAGACGGATGGACAGCATCTACAGAGGTATGACACGCCACCACGGAAGCCAAAAAATAACCTTAACATCCAGGACTGCGCGCGCGCGGCGCAGGCCGAGCATATGGTCCTGATAACAGAAAGCGGCAATGAAGTGCTGACTCGGTGATAATACACTAATACTTTTGCGACAACGTACAAATTACTACTACTGTCCAGGAGAGATGATCCGGTCCTGCAGAAAATTCGACAGCACCTGCGTCAAATCGACCCCAGGCGACCCCAACACCGCGTCGCTCTTTGCAATCACCGGCTTGGACTTGGTCAACAGGGACTGCAAATCTGCCGCCATTTCCCCCGTCACGCCCCTACGCAGCCGATCCGCAAGGGACAACGATGCCCTTGGCGCCCGCCGTTCTTCCCTCCCGCCGGCGTCAGCCTGTTCCTCCATGTCCATATCAGCATTAGAGTTGACGTCAAAGTCGGGCTTGGAGAGCCACATCGCGAGCTGGGTGACGGCGTAGATAAGGAGAGCCTCCAGATTGCGCCGTGCGGTAAGAACGCCCTGCCGCACGTCCAACGGATACGTCCCGGGCAGCGAGCCGACATCTGCGAGACTCTGCCCAGCAGGTCGGTTCACAAGGTCCCGCAAGACATCGAGAGTGCTATTTCCTAGCTCGAGGAGAGTCCCCATTGAAGCGGGCTCACCAAGAACCACCTTCGAGTGCTATGCATGAATGAGTACGAGCTACAAAGCCTGACATTCAACTACTCACAGGTACGACCAGCGCTTCGTGCACTGGCCAGTCATCCTTGTCGCTGGTCAGAACGGAGTACGCTCTGCTAATAGTCACCAGCGTCGAGATGATGTTGCTCGAAAGGCGGAACAGCCTATGGACCAAGTGAGCGATCAGTGGCCGTTTCAATGGTTCCGTGGATGTAAGATCTTTGTCGAGAAGGGTGCGCTCTTCGACCGTGATGGGTTCCAATAGACTCGCCAGATGGTTCGGATGGGTAACGGCGTAATTGAGCTGTTGTAAGAGAAACAGCGCCGGAGGGGAAAAGATGTGCAAAACATTTGCAACGGCATCGCTGATATTGGGCGCCAAAGGTGCGCTCTCGGCGATGGAGTAGAAGATATTCACCACCTGCTCGAGCTCCTCGAGGAGCGGCAATGTTATGGGCTCTCCGATAGTCCAAGAAAGCGCCCGGCCTATTTGCTGTGCGTACAGGTGAATAAGGCCGCTGGCCTCCGCATCGAAGTAGTGGTTGTGCCGCCCCAATGCCGTGACGACACCGGAGATGATACCAAGCATAGAACAGTACGCGCTGTGCGCGGGGCTACGCTCTACCGGCAATTCAGGCAACGTCACGTCCACCATACCAGCACTGATAGCTGCACTGAGGGAGTTATTGCTGTACGCAACCAGGACACCTTCACTTGCGAACCGCTCAGCGGCGGAGGGGATGCCGGCCAATGTCATGTGGAAAAGAAGGATATGCGGCGCGTAGAGGGGTTGCTTTCGAGCAAGAAGCAAGGGGAGGTCGGATAAACCGACGAGATCGATGTGGACAAACAGGTCGAGACTTGCCCGGATAATATCGGTTTCCTGGCACCGAATGAGCCACAGCGTCGACGAAGGATTGAGGTCTGGCCGAGTGCACTGCTCGAATACAGAAATCAGGAACTCCATGTCTCGATCGAGTTCGACATCCAACCGACTCCGAGCCGAGATGAAAACCACGCGAAGAGCATCGATAACCAACACCAATGTAGCATCCAGCATGGACGCGATCCTGAGCCGTTGGTCTGCGTTCAAAGTCTTCGTCCGCCGTGCCAATGTTCCCGAGTTTTTCGCGCAGAAATAAAGGATCAGCAAAAGCGTGCGATGGAAAGGAACCGATATGGCTCCGAGGAAGGATTTCGACGGCGGCTGAGCCTCGTTCAGGATGATGTTGTGGACGTTGTGCACGAGCTCAACAAAAGACTCTACTTCCATTTTCTTGTCCGTTGCTGGCGAAAACCAAACAACCTCCAGAACGGCCAGAAGGAGTGACAACCTCGTGCCATGGATGGTCGCCATCATGTCCCCAGATCGCTTCTCGGCCGCGATGTCGTAGGACATGGACGCAGCACTTGTCATGAGAATCGATCCAACGGCAGCATCCCCGCGGAGGTAGGGTACTACTTTGCGCAACAACAGCTGCCACGAATCGGCGAGGGCTGTTTGTGAGTGCGACAGGGACAGATTCATATTGACGAGGTGGAGCTGGGCGACCAACGAGTCGTGATACTCCGGAGCAGTTTTATGGCGGTACGCATACAGCCGAGTCCGGAAGAGGGTCACGGAGAAGGCGAAATCATCTCCAAACTCGCGTTCCTCGACAGGTTGCGAAGTGCGCACCTGCTCCAAAGTCAACGCGGGAATATCAGTCTCAAGGTGCTGCGCGAGCTGGTCGTACAATCCCGGTTCGTACGAACTCGGCGCGGCCTCCGAGAGCAGCTCGCCCAGATCCTCCGACGAGTTGAAATGCGGCGCCATCTTGACGAAGCTCGGTGGCTTGGATCGCGAGGCCTCTTTGCTGGTGGAGAAATGGATCCCAATATCGTGCGCAATGATCTTGACGGCATACGACTTGACCAGCGTGCGGTACGCGTGCATTGAGATAATCTCATGGTGAGAAGACCGTCTAGTCCCATCAACGACACCAAAGGACTCGGTCTCGTATTCAGGAACGGGTCCCAGCTCCGAGCACGCGAGCATCGATATGCGCTCCCAGAAATTCGAGCTCTCGCGGAGTGATTCGAGGACGCTCCGATGCTCCAGCCCGTGCTGCCAAACCACCTCGAGAAACCGCAGCACGGACGCCAAAAGCTGGGGATTCGACTCCCACATCTCGTTCCATCCCTCCAGCATGTTCGTAGCCACATCCAGAGCGCTGTCATGCTGGTCCTTGTCCTCCGACGCCGGCTTGTCAGAAATTGCCGCCGGTGCCTTGGCCTTGCCCTTGAATTGTGCGGGAGTGCGGAACTGGCCTACAACAAAGAGGCTGCCGAGAGCGGGCTCCTGGCCGACGGCTAGAGAGATGAAGTTCCACACTGCACTCCGGAGCGCCATCTCATCGTACGGGTGCTGAATAATCTGCACCAGAGACGCCACTGTAGCTTCAGGACTGCTGAGATGCGCCATAATCGTGGGCGGAGAGGGCGAATTCATAGAAAAGGAGGTGCAGAGCGCACACAAGACGCGCATCGATTCCAGCGGCACCACGCTCCCGATGCTCCGGCTTTTAACGTACAGCGCCAGAACGTCGATGGGATCCGCCTTGACGAATGTATGGGACTCGCGTGAGAAAGCGCCACCGGTGACGCGCGCGCAAAGGGATTGTTCGAGGAGACAGGGCCGCTTGGATGCGTGAGAGTTGATTTTGAGGTTCAACACTATCCGCGCCAGACGTAGATGCGCACCCAAAGCGAATATCAGGCGCCGCACGTCGCCGAGAAGCCGTGAATCGTACAGAGAGTCAAGCATGGAGAGGCCAGTGGTGATGGACGAGACCATAGGGTTGATGGTGGATGTCGAAGCCTTGAATAGCAGCACGTCTGCGACAGACTGCAACAACGGTGCAAACGGAAACGTCTTCCAGGGATATTCAATGAGGTGACGAAATGAAATTTGGAAGATAAAAACCCACCGTAGTTGTCTGATCAAGAACGGGGATCGCATTCTCAAGGATGTCGCCGTAAAGTGTCATAACCTGCCGCCCGATGTCGAACCGCTCCGCCTTCTGTGCATACTTCCACCCGAGGTGCTCTACCCAGATTTCCGTGTGCACGAAGCGAATCGCACGCAAAAGAACCTCCTCCTTCAGCTGCTGCAGACGTGGGTTGTCGGGGAGGATGGACGAGAACGCCTCGAGTGCGAGCTGTTGTACGAGATTCAGCAACGCCAGCGTCATGGTGTACCGTCCGCTGATTCGCTCCGACGCCAACGCCACGGACGCGAAGCCCACATTCCGATCCGCACTGAAAAGCGCCGCAGTGGATCGGATGTACAACCAAACCCGATGTGCGTATCGCGGCAGCGCCAAGATGGCCGACAGCACACTCATAGCGGAGGTAATCAGCTGCGTGCGGTGCTGATTATCGCGGTGCGCGGAGGACAAGGCCTCCTCCAGAATCATAGTCGTCAGCTGGACCAAGTCCGGCGGCTGCGCTTCCGTCATCGTATGCGCCACCACAGGCTCGCCCGCCTCCAGCGCCTGCATCAGCTGCTCCGCCTGGGCTGGATTGTCCTGAATCAGGCTCCGAACAAGATCAAGCGCGTCCGTGATCACGGTCTCGTTCACCCCGCCGCCGTCCATCTCCAGACCAGCCTCTTCGACGCGGAGCGTAACGGCTTGCTGAGCCGCCGCCCCGCGCGGGGCGAACGAGACGTCTTGGTATGCACCGGCACCGCCGGATGCAGTACGGCGCCGGTTCACATAGTCGGTGAGGACCTCGAGCATGATCTTCCACCCGGAGTGTGTATGCTGCCAGCATACGACCAAAAACTCGGCGCCGTCGCCGCTCAAGAGACGTCCGGGGGAGCCTGGTGGTAGTGTAGAGCCTCCGGGAAGGCGGATCGGACGTGTGTTGGCGTAGCTCAGCCCAATCGGCGCGTGAGGGCGCCCGTACCGTTCGGGCTGACGCTCGTAGAGAGCGTGCGGGCCGGTTGATGCTGCTACCGACATGAGCTGTGTGAACGTCGAGAGGGTGTCGAGATAGTAGAATACATGACGCGCGCACGAGTCCCGCGCCGCTGCCTGCGATGGAGGCCGTGTTTGCGGCCCTTCTTGAGTGGAACATAGAGGATCAGTGTCGAGGAAGCCGGCACCGGTCATCGCACGGAGAAGGCGGATGAGGGGTTTGAATTGGATGGGAAAGCGTGCACGAGAGACATCGAAGATAGCCCGGCGTGCCGAGGAAACATGCCAGTCCGATTCCCAGTACTGGGCACAAATCAGGGCAACAGACTTCATGTCCGAATGAGCAAAGATTCAGCTGTGAAAGTGGATTTGATTGCACACACCTTGCTCTCGCTGCGCCCAAACAATGCTATCCATACCTCAACAAACAATTCGAATTCCGGAATGGCTTCGACAGGGGTGAGCTCTACGATTGCAATGAGGAGACCTAGAAAGTGCCGTTAGACGAAAAAAAAGAGATCGGTGTAGAGCGCATGCCTTTGATAACTGATCGGTAGGCAGTAGCATTCGGATCTGTGACGGGCGACGCCATTTTCCACGCGATTGAGGCCACGAACAGCGGTGTATTCGTCAACAAGCCCAGTATCAACCCAAATAATCCAGCATTTGGTGCCAAACACGCCCGCGTCATGACAACATGAACGGGTTCCCGGTCCTTCGAGT
The DNA here is from genome assembly GCA_014925785.1 of Mycena galopus ATCC 62051. Taxonomy (NCBI): domain Eukaryota; kingdom Fungi; phylum Basidiomycota; class Agaricomycetes; order Agaricales; family Mycenaceae; genus Mycena; species Mycena galopus. The sequence continues at coordinate 1,007,644 of WIQG01000026.1, forward strand.
ACGCCCGGTGCAAGTGTGGCAGGATCGATTCGAAAAACGGGCGATACGTGTCAGGGATTTCTTCCAGCTCGGCCACCGCCGCCGCTAGACGGGAGAGAACAAATGCCCATGCAATGTATACACAGGCATATTGACCCTCGTCGTTTGACGTGACCAGCTCGTGTAAGCGTTGCAGAGCCTGAGGAGACGCCGTATACACATCCTTTTGGGAGGGCGTGGCGGATAACTCTATGACTGCGGATGGATCAGCCAAGGTCTCGAGCTCCAGAACCTCGACCATGATGACAGTCCACATTGCAGCAATATCTTGTCCAATCTGCACTGCTTCGTCGTCCAAAAGGAGGGGAGCGTTGAGCTGCGATGATCCAAGCTTCGTATCGTATGCAGCTTCGAATATTTTTGTGACAATTGGACCATCGCAATTGACGTAGTCCCACATGGTAGCAAAAAGGACCTCGAGCAGGACAAGCTGTTCGGTGCTATTCTGCTTTGCGTCGCGGGAAGCCTCCCGGGGATTGCGAATCATTGTCTCTGGCACCCGGGCCCGTGTCTTGCGCGTGTACTCCGTCAAAAGCAACTCGACGAACTTGGGTCCGTCGGGAATAAGGGTTGGAATAAAGGTGGATGCGAACTCGCATAGCGGATCATCTTGATCGCCTTTCGCGCGGAAGAGAGGTAGAAGGATCCTGAGGACAGATAACCGCTCCGAAAAGTAGAACGGTGTTATAGCCACCAGCAGTTCGTCCACGAGCGAAGTGTCCTCCTTCGTGCCAACGGTGGAGGGTAACCCCTTGTTGTATAGGAATGACCGCAAGAGGATGAGGGCTTGGACCTGGTCGATTTGGAATTTGGCGCTGACGGCCAGAACGTATTCCTTGTCCGCGTCTTCAATCCGAAGCGTAACGCCATCGTTCAAAACTGCGGCGCCACCCTCTATTTTTTTTCGAGACGCGTCCGAGGGCTTTCCAAAGGGTTCTGAAATGTTTCTGAGCTGCTCAAGACGCGGAGTAACGTGTTCTATGATTTGGTCAACGGTTGTGCCCTCTTGTTGGCCCGAGAGGATGGCATGCAACTGGGAGTACGACCTAGATTCTGGTGAGACGAGAAACCTGGTGAATTATCCTCTTACACATCGATGAGATTGGACCGTTTCGACGATTCTCCAGACATAAAATGCGTGCTCGAGGGAGAAAGCCTGTGACACGAACGTGACCTTGTCACATTCTTGCTGCGTCCATGCCGTCCTTTCCCCACCGCGTTCGCGAGAAGCCTCAACATTATCAGACCGCCGTTGCGCTCCTGGTGTGAATTCGAATGATCACCCAAACTCCGAACCGACGCTACTTCAAATTTCCCTCTGCACTGTCCAAACTCTGATCTAAACACCCTTGCACAGATCCATCTCGCGACAATCCTGATTCACTTGCAATTCGTGCCGTGCCCGTACATTGCGAACAGGTGTTAGTGCTAGGTTTCACAAAGGGCTAGGATTATCCGACCGTCTCCTTCCTACGCATACCGGTGCTGCAGTTACACTTTGCATGCGCCCTCCCCATTACCGCATTAATCGTCCGATTCATCCCTCGTTCGGCAGTCGCGGAATTCTACTTCAGAATTCTCCCATCACACATATCGCACGACGTTGTTTAAAGCATACAAGAGCGTGGCGGGCCGCGAAGTGGCGGCATCACTTCGCTTCTAGTGAACGGGCGCCAATAAGGGTGTAATATCGTCCATATCCAGACATCCATCTGTCTGATTGTATATTCGTAGCCATGCACCTTTTCCTGGCCTTTGTTCATCATATCCTTATCACAAGTCCCAAATTTATCGCTGGTTTCCAGGAGCAGTGCAAATGGCATGAACATGGACTGCGGTTTGCTCCAAACTCGATGAAACTCTGCACTGCGTATTTTTTTTGGCCGCTCTCGTACTCTCACCCTACCCCGGGGCATTATGTATTTTCGGTATGGATGCTTTCATCAGTCGACCCGCCCCCGTCCAGCACCCCACATCCAGCAGATCAACTGTAATTGCGATGTGTTACCATCCAGTCTTTATATCTCAGCTCGCAGCTCGTCGACCACATCGGGTTATTTGTTTCATTTTATTTTACACCTACCTACCTTCTCCGCACTCTCGTGTCGAGGAGACCGAACGAAACCACACCTCTCCGTCGGGAGCACGCCCTCTTTAATAAATCCCTCTTGAAAAGGCAGGCCTAGACAGGACTCGCGGAGTCGTGCCCACGACAATCTGATATTTTTGGGTTCGCCGCCGATCCGGGCGCCGCAACCGGCGTCAACCTGTCCTTTGTGAAAGCCCATATCGCACCCGGCCCCCATGATCTTTCACTGTCGGCTGTACTCTTCTCGAATGGCCCATACTTATTGTCCATTAAAAAATCCTGACCTCTCTTGACAATTAATGGATGGTGCCCTGTGTGCGTTGAGTTTGTCTTGAGTCCGGTTCATGACGTAGTTGAAGAAACGCAGAGGACACTAGAAAAGGGACCTCGGTGATCACCCAGCACTGCCACTCGCTGCTTGGAGTGCACTGCCCTTGACAGGAAGCGACCTTTTATCCTTGTCGTCTTCCTCCTTGCGCCTTTCTGGAAGAGATACAAGTGTTTCTTTCGCAGCCACTTTTACACTATGGGCTGCATTCGCCCCGCCACCCCCGGTTTTATTTTAACGACTCTTGCCACGGCTCTTCTGGCGGTTGTGTCCTTTTGCGTTCCCTACTTCAAGTCCGTTTACTTCCTGAAAGCCGATATCACATCCAATGGTGTCTCCGGGACCATCACCTTTGGTACTTTGGGCTATTGCGTAGAGCTTAGCACTGGGACGACCTGCTCAAAACCTACTGTGGGGTATGAACTCGGTGGGTCATATTCCCCACGTTCTGCCTCATTTTCCAACTTGGAAATATAGATATCAACAGTCTTGTTGGCAATAACTTGCCTATCGACATCCCCGACGTTGTCGTCAAGTGGCTGACATACGTGCTGGTGTTGCACATCGTCGCCCTCGGCCTTGCTGCTGGGGCCGCTGTATTCGGCTTGCTGGCCCACATTCGCGAAATGGCCATGACCTGCTGCAGCACCTGTATCTCAGGTTTCGCTGCCACAGTCGCCCTCGTCGCTTTCATCTTCGATATCGTTTTATTCTTCATCGCGAAAGACCGTATCAATGCGGTTGGAACCGCGTCCATTGGGAACGCGGTCTGGCTCACCTTGGCCGCCTGGGTTCTCCTCTTTTTCAGCGGTTGTTTCTACACCGTTGGCCGCTGTTGTATGTCCAAGCGCCAGAAACGCGGTGACTGGGACAGACGGCAGGAACCCCCGCTCCCTGGCGCCAGTGATCAGATGCGTCTTGATGCTGTCAAGGCCGAGGCAGATCGCAAAGCGCGCCAAAAGGCGAGCGAGGGTGGCCTGCCCGCCTTCCACGAAAGCCAGCCCCTCACGACCACCGCGTACGACGACGGCGGCCACGTCTACTCGGATAGTAAACCCCCAACGCCCGGCGGCTACATGCAGGCGCCGCCGGGCTCCCGCGCGGTGGACCAATATTACAATAACAACGCAGGGCCCGCGGGATATAATAACGTCGGTGCCGCATACCCGCCTTCCCCTCAGCCCCAGCGTCAATATGCGCCATCCACGTACGCCCCATCGACGTACAGTTACAACACCCCGCAGCAGCCGAACCCATACCCTGCTCAACAATACCACTCCACGCCCCCCCTCCAGCACAACACGCAGCAACAATATCCCCCGCCTGAGCGAGTTCTGTCGCCGCCCCAGCAGTACGCTGCACTCGGTGCCATGCGTACCGACTCGCCTGTCCAGCAGCCTTACCTCGATCCTGCCACCAACAACCAGTACCTCGGCGTCTCGGGCCATGCCCCCCACGACGTATCCAATCCCTACCTCGGCGTGGCCGGCCATACCTACGACCCATCGACTCCGAATCCGTACCTCGGCGTCTCGGGACACATGGCCCCTGATCGCGGCACGTCGTACCACTCCGCCGCGACGCACCAGGGCGAATACTCCCAGTACGACCCTTACGACGACGGCGCGGGCGGGTCCACGTATTACACGCCCCAGACGCAGTACCCCCAATCCGCGTACACCTCCACCCCGCCGCAGCAGTACCCATCACATCCGCAGTCACAGTATTCTCCCCAGCCACAGTCGCAGTATTCGCAGTCGCCGCATGCGGAGTACGCACAGCCGCGGGGGGATGGGTACGGCGCGAACAGCGTGCCGCCACTAGAGCTTGGCGGCGGGAGCTACTTCCCGCAGGCGCAGGACCAGAAGACGGCGGCGTCGAACTCGTCCGCAACGGGCTCGACGGTCCCCACGAGCCCGACGTCGCCCAAGGGCCCAAGAAACCACCGCCAGTCGCTGCGCGCGATGAACCACGACGAAGAGAGCCCGCCGCAGTACGAGGCTGGCACGTCAGAGCATGTTCCTGGTGCATGGGGGAAGAGCTAGTTCAAGGAGCTGAGCATGGATCAATTTGCAGCGCGGCGATAGGCGATATCATCGTTTTTACTGCTTCCTATTTACTGTAATGATCTTTCGTTTTCTGCGTCTGTAACATGGACTTCGAGTATGTAGCTGTCATGAAACTTCTTACGCCTCGCATCTGCAATATGTATGAGATTCACTGACCTCGAATTAATACCCAATGATGTACATAGTGCAATATCCTACGCCAGAGGAACGAGCACTGCGCGCGTATGTTGGGATCTGGAACTGCCCCCTCACATGTATTTTGGTTGTTCTGCTTTTCAGGATGCATAATCTTGCCACATAGACGGTCCGGCCGATCCGAGCGGGCCGCGTGAAATGACCGGCGTCGAGCAAGTGCGATGTCCAAGTCGCTGGCGAATGGTTGAAGCTAAATATGGGAAGCAAAGATCGCGTCGATTCTCCGTTCATTATCTTCACAATATTAATTTTCCTCGAGCGCCGAAGACCGCCCAACCCGGCGTTCAATCGACACCTAAATTCAAAGAAAAGCCGCAAGATAGAAAAAGACGCGACACTGGTCCCCGGAACAACCTAGCCACTCGGAAATTTGCCAAGTACTCGAGTAGTAAGATGCAATAAATGACTTCAGACTTTTCGGATTGCTTCAATATCGCTGCCTCTGTCTAGATAACTACAGCCATTCTTTATTCCCGAAATGTGAAACGAAAGCGCCCGTATCTTCGACTTTCCACCTGTTCAAAACTTCCAGCTGCATTCTCACAGATTCCTCAGGCGTAATGGGACCTTTGAAGTTAGGCCAGAACTCGGCGATAGACTTCGCCACCATTTTGCGCTCTTCAAGAGCTCCGATCGTTGCTGTGGGTCGCAATATGGAATGAGAACGTGGCATTGAGGGAGAGAAAGATGTGACATGACTGACGTTCGGAGATTTTAGTATCTGAAGTGTCCACCAATCCCGGACTCATCGCCAGGAATATAAAGCCGTCGGATTTGAATTGAGCCGCATATTTGGCCACGACCATGTTCAATGCAGCCTTGGCGATGGAGTACGAAACATGGGCGTGGAATTCGCTGGCCAGGGTAAATTCGAGATCTCCAGGGGCACTACACATGAAGAGGACTTTTTTCGCGGAACCATTCTTGAGAAGAGGAAGAAAAACATTGGTGGCGTGCACTGTGCTGATGGTATTGGTTTTGAACTGAATACGAGGAATCAGCATTCAGAAATAGGCGACGAGATTGACATACATTGTCGAGTAAGTCTTTTTCAACGGTCTCTGGGCTGGGGCTACATATGGTTGAGAGACATATGTATGTGTTGATTGTGAAACAAGACTCACAAGGAATCTATAGTGAATCCCGGCTGAGTAGAAGAGCCAGCATTGTTGATCAGATAGTCCAGTTTATTCTCAGTGGCCTTTGAAACTTCCACCGCCGCAAGCTATGTGAAAATTTGGGTTACATGCTTCGAGAAAAGGCTGAACATCCGCCCACCTGGAGGGCCTTGGCATCGGTGGCATCGGCCTCGAGTATTGTAACGTTGTTCCTCGACAAACCATGGAGGTGGGTGGCGGTAGCCTTGTTGCGAACAATGGCGAAGACTTTGTTCTCGTTGTTGACACTCAGATGCTTGACAAACGCAAGCTAAATAAAGTGAGGTTAATGTCCGGATAAGAGAATCAAAGGGATTTTAGAACGCCGAGTCCTCGGGAGGCACCAGTGACGACGTAGGAGGACATTGTGAAGTTCGTGGGATTTGAGTGGTTATTGTGTGCTCAACGATTCATTTTATACGTGGATCATGAGCGGCAATATTCGTCCGGCATCCATGGATGACGGTTCAGAGCGGTCTTCCGCAGCGGTGCTTCTTATTATTAAAGCGGGCCTGCAAAAGAAATCCATCGAGAATGGTTAAAGGTAAAAATTCTGGTGCGGGAGACCATCAATGATCGTATCCAACCCCGATTTACAACTTTCCCACGGTTCAAATTGAAGGTTGCACTTGAAGGAAGAACGAGAGGAAGGGAAGCACTCACCGCCAGCGCTCACTGAACCAATATGTAGCATTCTAAATTACCTTGTAGCACTTCCGGGCGGTAACTTGAAGGATAGTTAAGGTCCGGAGGCCCCGCGCCTTCGATGCTTCGTGAATGGGGACTGGTGAGTACCAAGATGGGGATCCGTACGCTCATTAAGCTCTCTAGGCATGCCAGTGTTCAATCCAATTTAAACATTAAACGACTAAAGCCATTCTTTATTCCCGAAATGAGAAACGAAAGCACCCGTATCCTCGACTTTCCACCTGTCCAAAACTTCCAGTTGCATTCTCACAGATTCCTCGGGCGTAATGGGACCCTTGAAGTTGGGCCAGACCTTGGCGACAGATTTTGACAACATTTTGTGCTCTTCGAGAGCTCCGGCCGTTGCTGTGCGTCGCAATTTGGAATGAGAACGTAACATTGAGGGAGAAACAGACTAACGTTCGGAGGTTTTAGTCTCTGAAGTGTCCACCATTCCCGGACTCATCGCCAGGAATACAAAGCCCTCGGATTTGAATTGAGCCGCGTACTTGGCGACGACCATGTTCAAGGCGGCCTTGGAGATGCCATACGAAGCCAGGCCGATGACTTCTCCTGCGAGGACCAAATCGAGATCCCCATGCGCACTGGACATGGTGAGAACTTTCTTCGCTGCACCATTCTTGAGGAGAGGCAGAAACGCGTTAGTGCTGTGCACTACGCTAATAGTGTTGGCTTTGAACTGGATAATATGTCAAATCAACAATAATAATACAAGGCAATAAGCATACGTGATCGAGCAAATCTTTTTCAACCGCCTCTGGGTTGGGGCTGGATATGGTTAAGAAGCATATACATTTATTGTGAAACAAGACTCACAAGGAATCCAGAGTGAACCCTGGGAACGTACTCGAGCCAGCGTTGTTTATCAAGTAGTCTAATTTATCGCCGGTAACTTTTGAAACCTCGACTGCGGCAAGCTATATGCAAAACCGGGTTACATGTCTCGAGAAAAGGCCGAAAATCCACCCACCTGGAGGGCCTTGGCATCGGTAGCATCGGCCTCGAGTATCGTAACGTTGCTCCTTGACAAACCATGCAAGTGGGTGGCGGTAGCCTTGTTGCGAACAACGGCGAAGACCTTGTTCTCACTGTTGGCACTCAGCTGCCTTACGTATTCCAACTAAACGAAGAGAGGTTGGTTTAGTAGAGATAAGAAAAGTAAGAAAATTCTCAAACGCCGATTCCTCGGGAGGCACCAGTGACGACGTAGGAGGACATTGTGCTTCAAGTACAAAGCCGGGGAGTTGATGCTCAACGTTGTTTTGAAGGTATTTATACTAGGATTACGTCTCGTTCACGCTGACATATATTCCGAAAGTAATCGCCAGTACTGACGCATATTCCGGGAGTCGGGGATTGATACCTTATTAATACTTACTTTCAATCAATTCAAATTCCGTTATAGTGCTGCGGGCCCCTTGGGGCCCATGTCGCACTTCTACGTGAATACAGTGAGGTACTCTGGCTGGCATGACGGTAATTCGGTAGAGGGGTAGCGCGGTGCATGGGGGATGGAGGTAGGGTGCCTATCGGGTGGGAACTTACTTATGAGGGCCAAGCTAGCAATTCGAGGCGATTTCCGCCTGTTCCGGGAGTCAGGGATTGATATCTTACAGATACTTGTGATTCATGAGTGGCTAGCAATTCGGGGGGGTTCCCGCCGCGGCGGTGTCCCATTTTCAAACGCCAGCTCGCTCGGAGTTTCAGAGTGCTGCCGGTAGCTGGTGAGCGATGAAAAATCCAAGAAAAATCCGTAAAAACCGCACTGCCAGATCTTCTCAGCCTGAGGAGAAAGTCCAGTTTTGGGTCCCAAATAAGCCCCAGACGCTTATCTGAGGCAAGGAACGTCCACCGAGTTGAAGGGTGAAGAAGCCATCACAAATGTTCAAGGCAAGAAGCGGGAGAAAACCTTGGAGATTGAGTCTGCTTTCCACGTTGATTAGCAGCAAAACCAGAGCTGATATTCTACATGGAGGCTCTGCACAAGTCACCGATTACTAAATCCATTGCTTGTTCCCGAAATGAGAAACAAACGCGCCGGACTGTTCCACCGTCCACCTGTCAATCACCTCCAATTGCATCTTCACCGATTCTTGAACTGTGATGGGACCCTTGAAGTCTGGGTCAAACTTGAGGCCCGCCTCCAGCAACATCTTCCATTCTTCGGCGGCCTCGGTTTCAGCTGAAGGCATATTTGAAATCAGGAAACCGTAGGGTTGAACAAAAAAGGGAGCATGATAACTGACTGGGAAGCATCGAGGTCCTGACCATGCCTGGACTAATCGATAGGAAGGTGAAGCCCTCGGCCTTGTACTGGGCCGCGTACTTGGCCATGGCCATGTTTAACGCGGCCTTGGAAATGGAGTAGGACGGCTCGCCGACCGCTTCCCCCGAAACCGTAACGTCGAGGTCCCCCATGCCGGAACTTATACTGATCACTTTCTTGACTAAACCATTCTTAAGAAGAGGAAGGAATGTATTGGTACAGTGTATTGCTCCGATCGTGTTGGTTTTGAACTAAAATAAGAATGAGAACCAGATAGTATTCAACCGTGGGAGTTCGACCTACAGTGTCGAGCAAGTCGTTTTCAAGAGCTTCTGGGTTTGGGCTAGAGTGAGGTTAAACATTCGTTTTGGTTTAATTGCGCCGAGACTCACAATTGGTCGATCGTAACTCCAGGATGGTTGGTCTTGCCGGCGTTATTGATGAGATAATCTAATTTACCGCCGGTAGCCTTTGAAACCTCGTCCGCCGCAAGCTGAAAACAAATCAGGTTTATTCATTAAGTAATGCACAAAACGTTACACACCACTAGAGATTTCGGGTCAGTAATATCTGCTTCGAGGATCGTAATATTATTCCTCGACAAGGCATTTATCTTGCCGGCTGTGGCTTTGTTGCGAACGATTGCAAAAACAATGTTCTTGTCGTCGACACTGAGCTGTGTGACGAATTCAAGCTAACAGTCTGCCTATGAGATTCGATCAAAACAATGAATTGAAAATCGAACTCCGATTCCTCTAGCGGCGCCGGTGACAACGTAAGATGCCATGTTCGTTTGTTTTCTGAAGAAGAGGATACAAGCGAGAGTGCTGGACTTGTCTATATATCAAGGCTCTCCGGTCAATGACAGTCGATCAACCACGAGATGTCCTGCGACATGAGTTAAGTAGTCCAAATGCGGTCAACCTTCGGGGCAAGTTGAACCGGTTGCGAGCGAGAGGCTCGAAAATTCCACTTGCCCTCGGAAAAACATCGTAAAGGAGCGAGAATTACGGAAATACAGCACTTACATGATCTTGGCGCTCGCAAGCAGAGTACTAATCGTGATAGGCGACATAGGAACGTTGCGTGTGTTGAGAACTCCTCGGACTCGAATGAATTGAATTATCAGGGCCATCGTTTGCGAGAAATTGAGATATGGAACGGGTCCGTCGGCTTCGTCGGGCTACGGAATTCGAAATCCTGCCAGATGTCAGCCGCTGTAACTTTTGCGAGTGTTTTCGAAATCATCGTGTTGTGAGGTAGAAGACAGAAGGCGAAACGGACGCAAAATTCTGCCACATCTGCAAGTCTGGTACTGAGCGTTGGAGAAAGCATGAATTGAGCTGTGCGATGGGGAGCAAACACGGGAGAGCGGGCTCGGAGGGTACTTTGACCGAGAAATCGAGCGATCTGCTGAAGTTGAAGGATTGGCCTCAGTCATGACTGCCTGGCGTCTTACGTGACGGCGTCGACGTCTCGACGCAGAGACGATTCGACAACGACGAAAATTTGGAACAAACTCGGCCGTAGCGCGTCAAATAGGATGGCGCCAGATAAAGATAAGGAAGATCCAGACGAAGTGGGGGGCCAAAGGTATGTCAGCGAGAAAAGCCAAAGATTCTGAAAGTTCAGAAGTGTGACGGTGGCGAAGAGTGTCACGCGATGTCACATGATTCTCTTGGCACTACGCAACTTGGAACTTGGAAGTCAAACTTCTGGCCCAGAGCGTTCGCGGTTCAGCATCTACGGCCACTGCTTGCACCCCGCAGCTTGTATAGGAGTTCTATAAAGTTTTGGGCGGTGTCGGCAAGTTTTCGCAGCAGCTTGCGTAGTCTCGCGGCAGGCGGCACGAAAAAGCTATATAAATCTGGCACTTGGCCGCTTTCATCGATAACTTCCATGTCCTCTCAAACTCGTGTTGCAATCATCGGTGCTGGCATAGGTGGACTTACTCTTGCTCGCATTCTCCAGCTTCGGAACAGCCCAACCATATCCTTTACCATCTACGAGTCCGATGACGACGCCTCCATCCGTGCCTCCCTCGGAGGCTCGTTGGATCTCAAGTACGAGTCGGGTCAGCGCGCAATGAAAGATGCTGGACTTCATGCCGAGTTCATAAAGCTCAGTCGCCCTGTCGGGGACCATATGCGTATTCTCGATAAGACGGGAAAGGTGCATCACGAAGAAACAGACACCGGTACCGCATTTTACAACCCCGAGATCGACAGACGCCAGCTACGCTCTATCATTCTTGACTCGCTGGAGCCCGAAACTGTCCGATGGGGACACAAAGCGACAGTCATCCGCAAGGACTCCGCTACCAACAAATACACCATCGAATTTGCGTCTGGCGTCACGCAGGAGAATGTTGACGTTGTTGTCGGCGCCGATGGTGCGTGGTCCCGAGTGCGCCCGCTGGTTTGGCCCGAGGCGAAGCCAATTTATACCGGTATCACCTTCCTCGAGACCAAAATCGACATGGAGCAAAACCCGCAGTTTGGGCCACTCGTTGGGGAGGGAGCGATGTTCGCGCTGGGCGACGGCAAGGGGATCTTGGCCCAGCACAACTCGGGCGGCTTGATGATGCTCTACTCTGCGCTGCGTGTGCCTGAGGAGTGGGCCACGACCTCGGCTGTCGCGCGGGCGGAGACTCCGGAGGAGACAATGACTGTGATGCTGGAGCATTTCGACGGCTGGGACGAGTCGTTGCGGGAGCTCATCCGTGCTGGGCAAGATCCTGTCGTTCGCCCCATCTACGCCTTGCCTACCGATGCCGCCCCGCGGCCGAACGTCGACAACGTCGTCCTGCTCGGAGATGCGGCTCACCTCATGAGTCCTTTCGCGGGTGAAGGCGTCAACCTCGCCATGGCCGACGCTGCAGATCTCGCGAAGACGCTCACCTCGGGCAAGCCGTTAGAGAAGTACGAGAAGCTGATGCGGAATCGCGCAAACGGGAGCGCGAAGGAGTCGGCTACAAACTTGGAGCTATTCTTCGGGCAGGATGCGGCACCCACCGTGGCCAAGCTTTTCAAAATGCCCCCGGGTGTGGCATATCTCATCAAACCGTACTTCTACATTCGCTCGTTCTTTGTGTAGGTCGCCGTCCCTTGGTATGGATGTTTTCAACATGTAGGTAGGTAATTAGGGAAGGGTAAGTATATTCAAGCAGTGAAATGTAATCCTCGAAAAGACAGCGTGCTCTTCTTCCATGCCACACCAAGACCGTCGGAGACAGTGTTTGCCAGGTACGATTCTTATGAACAGATGGCATTCCGTTCACAAAAATACAGCAAACGAGAGAAGATTAAAGATCCACTGCGCGGGATAATAGCACCAACACTGGAGGTTAATTGGTAGCCTCTTCCCTCTCCGCCCGCCCAGTAGCAATTTTCACCTTGAGATCAGGGTCCTGCACAAGGGGCCGAAGCATCTTCACGACACTTGCTGGAGTTGTGCTGCCGTACTATGTGAAAGGCGCACTATTAATACCTGCTCCTTACCTTCAAATCCACAAGTAAGTTGGCCTCTGATGTGATGGACGCAGTGTAAATATGCACGCTCGATTTTCTGGTCAACTCGTCGTGGTGCATGCTTAATCCTTTCCTCTGAGTTCTCGATATCTTTCTACACATCACGGCTTTGGATTGAACTAGGATACCCTGCCACTCATTTTTCATTACCACGAAAATCCGCCGCATCCCGTGTCCTCTTCCCAGAGAAGCCAGAACCCAAAATATCAATGGATAATCTCCCATCTAATTCCATTTCCTTCCACCACGTCGCAATCCGCGCCTTGAGGCCAGGGTCCTGGACAAGGGGCTCGAGCATGTTCACAACCTCCGATTTACTCTTGTCCATCGCAAGATCCACAGGTGTTTTCCTTTCATCGTCGGCTTTTTCAACCGTTGTTGCTCCGAACTGGAGAAGGAGTTCAACCAGAGCACCTGCATCACAGCCCGTCATGCGGCAAGCATAGTGAAGGGGTGTCTGTCCGACATTATCCACGTTATTAGGGTCAACTCCTCGTTCAAGGGCGAACCGGAGCAACTCAACATCCCCGGTGCGATAAGCAAGGATGTTGCGTGAATGCTCATCTTTAACGTTGATGTCTGCACCTGCATCGACAAGTGCCTGTCTGACATCTACGGTTGAAGCGTTGAATAAGGGGGGGAAACTGTATGAAGCATGGATATTTGGGTCAGCGCCAGAGGCGAGGAGGAACTGAACTAGTGCGAGGTTGGTGGTGGATGCGGCACGGTAAAGTGCAGTGCCAGTGTAAAAATTCTCGTCGAGAAAATTGGGGGATGCACCCTCCGATATGAGGTACTGGGCGACTTCCAGGTTCCCATCTCCTGACGACTCCATGAGCGCAATGCTGAGGTACCGTTCCTGTGTTTCAAGTTCAAAGTCATCTGAGTCCGGTTGAACATCAGAGCTAGGCATGGGAATTGGAATGGGAGCAAGAAGTTTGACAATCTCCAGATGCCCGTCGCGTGCGGCATAATCCAAGGCCGTCAAGTCAGTGCTTTCTCGACTGTGAACTGTCGTCATGATGTCTTCAATGCCCAACAATTTGACGACCATGGCCCTATGCCCCAAGCCTGCCGCAATGTGGAGAAGGCTGCAGGTGCCAAAGTCGAAATAGAGATCGTTGAAACCAACTCCAGCCGCGACGAGTTTGTCGAATGTGCTTTCGAGCTCATGTTCGACGGCAAAAAGGAGGGCTAGCTTTCCGAGACGCTCGACACTGGCACAAAAGCCGTAGAGTATCGGATTCAGCGTGCAATGGAAGACGGTGTTCGTCCGACAGAGGGCGTTAATGGACGGGAGGTCGGGAACAAGTTCCGGTTCTCGGGATATGCGTTCTACCAAACGGTCGCGTGGATCGACAATTGCCTCGCGAGTTAACAGAGAGACGGTGTGAAGTATTAGCTCTGGAGGAACCTCAGCAAGCAGCATCGCAAGTAGGTTTGACTGCGACGTAAGTCCGATCAAATTTCGACCTCAGGCTATAGGTAGGTAGTTAGGTGGAGTAGGTATTCCGGCATTATTCGCCTAGTGAGATGTAAATGTAAGTGATCCTCGAAAGGACAGCGTGCTCTTCTTCCATGCCACCCCTAATAGACCGTCGAATACAGCGGTGTCCCTCAAAATTTGTGATGGCCTAGTTACAACTTTTACGGACGAATACAAGAATACAGCAAACAAGAGAAAACTAAAGATCTACCACGCGGGATAACTTATAGCGAATAGCACTGACAACAGGCTAAGTGGTGGCACCCTCTTCCCTCTCCTCTCGCCAAGACGCAATTTTCACCTTAAGATCAGGGTCCTGCACAAAGGGCTCAAGCAGCTTCACGACCTCCGAGCTACCCAGACCTATCGCGAGATCCAAAGGCGTTTTCCCTTGGTCGTCGGCCTTTTCCACCGTCTCGGCTCCGAACCGGAGGAGGAGTTTGACCCGAGTATGTGCATCGCACGGCTGGCGGAAAACATAGTGAAGGGGTGTCTGTCCGAAAGCATCTACGTTATTCGGGTCTACTCCGCGTTCAAGGGAGAAACGGAGCAGCTCGACATCCGCGGTATGGTAGGCAAGCACGTTTCGTCCAAACTCCGTTGTAACATGGATGTCTGCTCCCGCCTCGAGTAGTACCTGTCCGACATCTACATCGGCAGCATTGTGTATTGGGGTGACTCCGTGTGAAGTATGGAGATTCGGGTCGGCACCAGAGGCGAGGAGGAACTGGACTAGCACAAGGTTCTTCGTACGCGCAGCAAGAAAAAGCGCAGTGCCGATGTAAAAACGCTCACGGAGGAAATTGACGTCCGCTCCCTCTGATACGAGGTATTGGGAGATCTCCAAGTGACCCTCTGTGGCCGACTCCATGAGCGCAATGCTGAGGTACTGTTCCCTCGTTTCAAACCGATCTGAGCCCGGCGACACACCGTTGCAGATACCACAGTCAGGCATGGGAATGGGAGCAAGGAGTTGGACGATCTCCAAGTGTCCACCGCCTGCCGCATAATCCAAGGCCGTTCTGTTATTCTCCTCGCGCAAGTGCACCCATGCAATCATGTCCTTTCTACACATTTGCAGCAATTTGCGAACCATGGCCTGAAGCCCCTGGGCTGCTGCAATGTGCAGAAGGCTGCATAGAGTCCAGCCGCCTCCGAAAGAGAATTCGCCATCGAGACTGATTCCAGCGGCGACAAGTTTGTCGACCGCGCGTTCCAGCTCGTGTTCAACGGCAAAGAGGAGGGCTAGCCTACCGAGAGGCTCGACGCTGGCACAAAGGCTGTAGATGGTCCGGTTGAAAGTACCGTGGAAAACGATGTTCGTCTGAGAGAGGGCGTTGATGGAAGGGAGGTCGGGGACGAGCGCCCACTCAGGGGGTTTGTAGTACTCTCGCAGACGGCATTCCGAGTCGATGGTTATCTCTCGGGTCAGGAAAGACACTATATGAAGTATGAGTTCAGCAGGGAGTTCAAGAAGTGCTGCCATTGCCGTCGATTGTGGAGGAAAGGAAGATGCAGGTCACGCAGCCTAGCCTGAGCCGCAGCGGCACTGCCTACCTACTTTGGGTAATTTGGGGACGAAAATTACATCCAAACCAAATTCTTAGCAAATTCTGGCAGAATTTCTGGCGCACCCGATCAGGGCCTAAAGTATGTATCCCGTTCTTCCGTGTACCTCAGGGAATGGAAAGTGCAACAGAGCGCAGCTCTGCTTATTGGCAGCACATAATAATACAACACAAATTTATTCGGATAAGCTGAGGTCATGGTTCCCTCGTCGCAGTTAAAAATACTCTTCCTCCGACGAGTTTGCGCGTTCATCTCCATCTTCCTCCTCCTTCTCCCACCAAGCAGCAATCTTTGACCGCAGTTCAGGATTTTTGACAAAAGGCTCGAAGATCTTCACAACCTCGCCGAAACTTTTACCCCTCTCCATCGCCATATCCACAGGGCTGCGCTGGCCTGTTTCGGTCACCACCGCTCCAAACTCGAGCAGGAGCTCAACCAGAGATTTCGCAATCTCGGGGTCATCCGCACAACAAGCATGCCAAAGTGGCGTCCCTCCGAAACGATCTTGGTGATTCGGGTCTACGCCGCGCTCGAGGAAAAAGCGAAACATGTCCAGGTTCACATTATAAACACACGCAAGCATGTTGCATGACTGGGTGGCGTCCGTGGCGTGAATGTCTGCGCCTGCGACGAGGAGAGTCTGTACGATGTCTAGGTTGGAAGTGCTGAATAAGGGAAAGTAACCGAAGCCGGCGTTGCCGTTTGGGTCAGCACCGGCCGCAAGCAGGAGCTTGACGAGCACGAGATCGTCGGATCCGACTGCATGGTAAAGCACAGTCCCGCGATCAAAGCGATGGTGGGTATAATTAACGTCTGCTCCCTCCGAGACAAGATATTCACAGATATCTCGATGGCCGAACATCAGCGATTGCATGAGAGCATTGCCCAGGTATTGTGTCTGCGTTCGGAATCGATCTCTGATCATGAGGATAACATTGCCAACGGGAGGCCGAGGAAGGGGAGAAGTTGTGACTGCCGCGGTGCTGATGGGAATGGGAGAGGAGTTTGACAACATCCATATCTCCACGGCGGGCGGCCCAAGCCAAAGGCGTCATTCCTTCGACCCGGTCGCGCTGACGGGCATGCACCATCTGCTCTCCGCACACGCCCAACAATTTGAGAACCATGGCGCAGAAACCCAAAGATGCTGCAATGTGGAGAAGATTGCGCGGACCCCAGCTCTCTGCGGAATCAAATTCACCATCTGGGCTGACTCCTGCCGCGACGAGTTTATCGACTGCGCCTCTGAGATCGTGTTCGACAGCATAGAGTAGGGAAGTCTCGCCAAGAGACTCGACACTGGCACAGACGTTGTAGAGGCACTGATTTAGGGTTCGATGGAAAATGGTGTTTGTATGAGAGAGGGCGCTGATGGAAGGGAGGTCCGGAGCGAATTCAAGTTCCAGCTTTCGAGATTCGTACGCCAGCCTTTTCCGGTTCTCTATCCGCATTGTATCCCGAGTCAAAAAAGAAACAATATGAAGTATCAGCTCCGGAGGAAGGTCTCCCAAGCCCGCCATGGTGAGCGTAGTCTGAAAGTAAGCAAGTGCAACGAGCAGGGTGGGGCGTTGCAAAGGCACGCAGAATCAACTTCAAGTTGGAGGAGAATCGGTGACAACAGTCACGGTGAACGTCTCATCAGTGACTGGGAATCAACCGTGACTTCGTCTTTTGACTTGATTTTTCCTGTTCTTCAGCCAGGCTGAGCCAGCGCTCTTCAGCCCCTTCGCATCGATCCAGATTTTCTCTGGCAGGTGTCCGCTGGATTTCTGGCCCTGGCTGCCTGATACAACTTGAAGGAGATTCCAATCTGTGGCAAAGTCGATATCATGCCCCGTCTCTACTGCGCCGGCGCGTTCTACTGTTCCAACACGTCCCGGAGCTCGTCCCGACAAGGAATCTGCAGTTCACGCACGCATGACCTTGGAATCTCCAACAGCGCTCCAACTAAAACGACCCTTTTTGAAGCTTTTCCCCCACCCTATTTTCTTTCTTTTTTACCTAGAACGCCCCAGTCCAAGACCTTTTCCCCTGCTCCTCGCACCGTGCGAACTCGAAATCCATCCCCCAAATCCAAAAATGCTCTTTCATTCCTGCCGGCGGTCCCTTCAATCACACGCACGCACCGCTTCCCTATATCACGACTGGTAGAGTTCCATCATAGAACTTGGTGAGTAGTTATACCCGTTGTGGCTCGTAAGATGAGACATCGAGACATTTGCACGTCAGTCAGACTGACGAGCGCTTGCGCTCTTCGGAGAGGACGTCAACTACGCATTTACTGACTTTTTACTTTTTTTATTTTTTATTTTTTATTTTTTGGATCGTCACTCACTATGTATTCTTCCAGCGACCACACTATAATTCCAGCCAGGCGAGCGCATCTTTGGCGCCGTCCAAGACGTGTAGTTACCGAGCTTGTCGCGACGCTACAGCATCCAACGCTCCGAATTTGCTCGCTCCGAATCCCTCTTTCCTCCGAGACCAATTCAAACAGCGTTGTCGTTCCGTTCTGTACCCGCGAGTCCTATTGAGTCAAATCAAATCAAATCACCGTGTCCTCTGTCCGGTCCGCGATAATCCCTGGAACTTTATTTTTTTCCTTGGCGTTCCCTCTTTCTTGGCGTTGGTTGGCGTGTGCCTGTTTACTTGGATTTGGACCGGACGCTTTCGCTTTTCCTCCCGCCCGCCACCCGCCCGCTTACAGAAAGTCTGTATCAATGCAAGCATACATACCGCAAAGAATTCACTTCCGAGAACCGAAGCTGTGTTGTCTGGTGAGCCTACTCTATTGTCCAACAACTCCCGACGTCCCTCCACATCCTCGGGTGAGTCAACAAGCCGCTGCGGGTTCCGTCACCACCTGGCACCGACTAAAACGCAAGCCACCAATCCAATGCCTTCGCTGTCGTCTGGCGTACAAGCTCCGAGCTGGCTCGCACGGCTACAATGCATCCTGGATCCGTTTATCCATCCAATCCTCCTATCACCTCCATCTTTCCCCATGCGCCTGCCTACCCAACTGGTCCTTCCCCGGAAACAGTCAACCGTCCGCGATAAAGTACCTCCTTTTTCGGCGTCTTCTCATCAATTCTAGTCACCATATGGCACTCATCTCGGTCAACTTCCCCGTTGCCTGACAAAACAAGCGGCGAAATTCCAATCAAGCTGTGTCTGTCTACTCACTCCCGACGACCCTCCGCATCCTCGCGTGGGTCCGGAGTTTCCAGCCAAGAAAGCTGCCGTGGTTTTCTTTCAGCACACTACCAACAATTCGCTGTATAACGCACGAACCCCCGTCGCAGCTCCAGATCAATTACTTAGGATCCGTCTGTCCGTCCATTTCCCTCGACACCTCCATCTTCTTTCTACTCCGAGTGCTCCGTCGTCCTATCTTCCGTCTGCATTGCCTACTTGATTTGCCCTTCCCCGGAATTCAATCACATCACAATAACCCGTCCGCAATCGTGCTTCCCTCGGATCTTCAAGGCCTGCTTCCGCACCTATCGAAGTTGTTCACGCCTAGGCCCTAGTCTGTCTCTTTGTCGCAAAACCTCCCGGAATCACCCAGGCTCCGACGTTCCCCCGCCGGCCCACCATCGCACTCCGACCACCCCCTCGCTCTAATCTTGCACCCGTCTGTCTATTTTGAATTTTTTACAAGCTGTAGAGGCTATTTCAAGAACGTCGCGATGGTAATCCTCTCACCATCACCACAACTTGCAAGCTCGGGGCCTACATTTTCTGAATCGATATCGATATGTATCGCTGCCCACGCTGATTCTGCTCAAGAGGCTCTAATCTAATCTTGCACCAACGTTATGTCTGGGTTGGGTAGCCTATAGAACCTTTTCTTTTCCTTCTTCCACCGAGGCTATCTCGAGAAAAGCATATTCCAGTTCAGAATTCCGATGGCTTTGAATCCTTCCGTACGTACCATACACACGGCAAATCAAAATGGGACTCGGGACGTGCAAACCCTGTGCGCGCCGACCTTTGCCTCTTCCGATGCGCTAGTTTATAGATCTCACAGTGGACTTAGACGGATCCCGACAGGCCAGGGTGGAAGATCAACACCTCCTTGGACCATGGTACTGGGTCGCTGGCTGATTCAGCTCGGGAGGCTCTAGTCACTTATCAATCCAATCTCGTACCTGCGTGGTCGGTGTCTTACTTTTTGCCCTTTCGTGCATCCGTACCTGTGCAGGCCCTATTTCTGTTTTGAGAAGAGTATCTGAGACTACCGCTTGCGGCGGCGCGCTCTCTTTTTGATAAACACTGCGTACCAGCGGCAAATCCCGGTTTCTTGCTGGCTATTTTTATTGCGATTGCGATTTCTACCTCTGGACTAAATTTATCTATGGCGACGTCAGCTTACTTCTATTTCCATCTCCTACTCCCGCCCTACTCCCTCTGCCCTAAATCCGATTCTGATTCTGATTCTCTTCTACCAGATTTTCTCTTCTACCAGATTAGCTGTCCAACTACATAGCCCTTGAACCGACCCAACCGGGCGACCGGCACCCGGCTACGTGCCACATCCCGTTCGTTATACGCAGCTGATTAGAATACTCGCTCCCACTGGCATACTTTTACCAGCCTGAAGCCCAAAAATATCGTCCGCCATGCATATGACGCGGCGCGGCTCTGTTACTATTTCTATTTCTATTTCTATTTTTTCTACTTCATTCAGATCTTCGAACCCCGACGTGCCGCGCTACGATTTCCTCAGCGAGGTGCATTACTATGATTCAGAGGCTATGACCTCTCCATCTCCATCTCCACCTCCCCCCCCCCCCTCTGCGGCGACCCTGCTCTATTCCAGAAGGTCAAGGCTCAAGAAATTCGCGCACGAGTCGAGGCTTTGTCGGAATCCGTTTGGGTCGGGGGGAGGCAGGAGAAATCTCGCATTCCGCCGAGCCACCGGGCATTTCATTTTAAGTACATACGCGCCTCGAGGTCGGAGGTCTGGGGAAATTCCTTCATGTTCGATATACTTAGAAGGGAAAAAAACAAAAGAGAGCCTGTTGCGAGACGACCAGTACGTTTGGTTTTTTTGAATCCTGGAATAGACTATAGATCCAAGCGCACGGACACGGCGCTTGTGGGTGAAAACACACAGACTCGATTTAGACGCAGAGAGGTACGTATTTGGGCCTTGGCTCGTTGTCGATGGAGTTCCGCAGATGCCCGAGCTGTATTATAACGCGGATAAGTATTTCGAATGAGCATGACAGAATCGGCACTACTAAGTGTGATATTCGCTCCATGCCCTTGTCATATGTGCACAACAAGCAGATTAGAACTTGGGAAGATAGAATATGAAATAATATCGGCATCGAGGAGGAGTAGAAAGGAAAAGAATATCGAGGAGAAGGGATTCAGAACCGAACAAGAACGTAGACTCGGAGCCTCGCCAGCGCCGAGTTGACGCGTCGCGTGCACGTAAGTATTGTATAAAGCCCCGTTCCCCATTTCTGCATCTTCCCCGTAGGCCGGGACTAAGTATGAACTTGAGGTTGAGGGGTATCCATTTCGAGGGTACATCCAGTGCAAACACATAGATTCGGTCGCGCCCAAGTCGAATAGATACTGTTGTATTTCGTTCAATTCGTACGACCATTAAGTACGAATTGGCCCTTTAGGCTTTCGTATGGCATCCAAATTGGGCATTTCGATCCGCCGGCAGCGCTCGGCTAATCTCGGCTAACCTCAGCCCGCTCGGCTAAGCTCAAGATTGCCTCGGTGATTTAGTTAGTGACTTTCGAAATTTTGCGTAATTTTTTCAGTCGTGTAACGAATTGCACGAAATACAAAGTGCGTCCTGGCTGCAGCGTTGAAATTGCCTAAGTAACATATTCTCTCGATCTGATGCCATATGTACATACACAGCATTCGGCCATCAGAGCGCGGGGATTAACATAGATGTCTGTCAATTACTTACCTGATTCAATAATTGCACCACAACATCAGGCTGATGCAGGGTCGTGATTGGTGGCGCTTAAGTTCAAGCTCGAAGCTCAATGAGAAAAATGGATGGCGTATGATATGGGCGCGCGTGTATGGCAGGATGAACATTGGTTCGACGGTTGATTTTAAATTGCCGGAAATTATTACTAACGAGGTGGTGTTGAGAGGCGGCTTGGGAGTTGTGGTTGCCATTCAATAGTACTGGTGGATGTAAAATACTTACTCCCCTTCTGCCTTCCGACTCCACCTACTTACTCCAAGCCTACTCCTTCCCGAAATTAAAAAACGACAGAGGCCTGAGAAAGGGGGGGGATAATTTTAGAAACTGAGATGGCATCATGGAGGATATTGCCGCCTGTGTGCACGGATCTGGGATGTACAAGGCGCCAACGTGCGATCGTGCGTCGTGCGTACATTCGAGGTCGGAAGGCGGACCGGCTGTCTGGGTAAAGAAGGCGCAACTCTGATGAGAGAGCTAAAAATTGCTTTGTTTTAAACACGCCGGGGTTCAAGCGTTTCGCATTCGCGCGCGCACATGTGATCCACCTATCCGTGTAGCTGAGTCTAAAGGAGAGTGAAACACAGCGATCCTGCGTCGCTGCGCAGTGATGGATCCACACGACGAACAAAAATAAACTGGCCGTGTCTATTTATAGACGCTGTAGAGGCGAGAGATCCGGGCGGATCGTCATTTGAGAGAACTTGTGGAGGTGTGGAGGCGCAGTACTTGAAGAACCCAAAAACCAGAGACACTGACAGATGGGGGGCAGCGGGGTGAAAGAGAAGAGAGGAAGGCGGAAATAGAGTGGGGATTCAGGTCGGGGGAGAATAAGACGGAGGGGTGTTACGTTGTGTCAAAGAAATACAATGCAGGGCTACTCGCACAAAGGGAGGCAGGGCAGGGGGCCGACCCAAAAATATCCCAGCTAATGCGTTGAGCGTCGGATAGAAACGAAAATAGGAATATATTAATAGCCAGTCATAAGGAGGGGGGTTGCTTGTACATGTTGTTGTTGTGTCGCATCCGTCTCCGCCCTGGTCACTAATTTCTCACTTTTGCGCTCTGCACTGTTGCTTGGCATCGCTCTTGGCAGCGGAGTAGCCCCCGCCCATCAACCCAGGCCGCGGATATTCTCCCGCCGATTCATGCACTACTGGCTCGCGGCGGTGCTGTTGCCGTCCGCCTACACATACGCCGCCGCCGTCAGCGTCGTCCCCGCCCCCACCCGCACCCTCTCCCACACACCCACCACCACCAGACCCACCCCAGATATCATAGTAGGCGCGGGCGATGTCCCGGTATTCGACGACGGCGACATGGCCATGCTCGCTGCGGGGGGCAGGACCTCGACGAAGAACCGGCACGTCCCGCCGATGTACTCCCCCGGCACCGACGGCATGTGGCGCCGCGCAGACTCGTATACGCTCGTCGGGAGCACCCTGTGCGATGTGCGTCGGGGCCTTGTATTTTAATTATCACGCTAATAATTTATTCAGACCTGCACAACCCCCACCGCGACCACCACGCCCTCCGACGACGAAGTCCTCGCAAACGTCCCCCCCGGGTGGGACCACACCCCCGTCTCCAACCCCACGCGCACAAAGATCACCATCGCCCTCAGCGTCACCCTCGCGTGCTTCATCTGCCTCACCCTCGCCCGCTTCCACTTCCACAAGAGCCCTCCGCCAAGGAGGTCGACTTGGAGAAGCGCAAGCTGGGCAAGGCCACCCAGGGAATGTCGGGCGAAAACGGCCCAGGCGCCCCCAATCCCAAGCAGAAATGGATGGCGCGTGCGGCCGCCCGCTGGCGCGATAACGTACGCCTGCTAGCCCGCCAGCGCCGAGCCGCCCGGCGAGCCACCGCCGCCAGCACCAGCCCCAACCAGTCCACGAACAACCTCGTCCCGCTGTCAAACACCACATCCAACACTCCGATCCAAGTTACCGCTACACTTCAGACGACCACCCAGCTCGACCACCCTCCCCCGCACCCTCCACGCGCTCCGCATCCTCCCACGCATCCGCGTCATCATTTACACCCTCACCCTCCGCATCTACAGTAACCCTGCCGCTCCCCCGCGCCCGACGTCAATCCCGGCCCATGAGCCCCAGCATATCCCGCGTCTCCGCCACCCCATGCTGGGATGTCGTTAGCGCTCCTGCGAAGGTCCATGATCCGGATGAGGATGAGGATGCGTTGGCGCCCGCGGAGGAAGCGTTCCCGCCCTATACGCCGCGCGCCGACCCCGACCCACGCGATGGGGATGGGTACTTTGGCGTGCATGTAGAGGTGGGAGGGCACGTCGCGACGGACGACAAGGCCTCGCTCGCGCGTTAGCAGAGCGGCCGTCTGCACCTCCACCTCCACCTGCTTCCTCATCGGCACCACCTCCACCCGACGCTGACGCACGCGCGCCTGCGGAGGACGATATACTGGAGATGGAGATGGAGGGGCTGCAAGCTTCATCCTCTCCCTCCTCATCAGCGTCCTCCAGCTCCAACTCCAACGCACGCTCACGGCTATCGCTGCCTCCGCCCCCGCCCTCGAGCCTGCCCCCACCGCCCCCGCCGCCCTCTTCTCTGAGCGGCGTAGGCGTAGGCGGGGGAGAGAAGATGGCGTTAGAGAGGGCGTATGCGGTGCGGGAGGCGGAGGCGGGGTGTGCGTATGCGTACCCGTCCGCGCCGGCGTACAGCGCGCCCGACGCCGACGAAGCGTATCCGGAGGCGGGGCCGAGCACGCCGAGTGTGTTTGCGAGTGCGAGTGCACCGCCTCTGCTTGATTACGGAGTGTGACTATGACGAGGAGTACGACGAGTACGACTATGACGAGGAGGGGGGGCGAGCGCACCGCCGTTGTTTGGGGATGGGATGAGGATGAGGATGAGCGCACCGCCACGCCAATACCCGCCCTGCCACCGCCCCCGCGAGAAGACGAGGGCGCGGATGGGGACACGAGACACGGCTATCGCGCAGCGCAGGCGGGGGAGGCGCACGATACGGGGTGGCGGCCCCCTCCTACTCCAACTGGCGCCAGCGAGGGCGGGGAAGGGCAGGGACACGATCGATAGCGGTCGTTCGTTCGCGTGCTTATACCCCGTCGTGTTTTTACCCCCCCCGCCCGCCCGCCGGCTAGGCTCACGGACTGACTGTGACTGACTGACTTTTTGCTCCGATTCGCGATTTCATGCGTTTTTATTGATTTATGGTAGCATGGTTACTTGACGATTTGTCGCGGGTGGGGGAGTGAGGGAGGGGGGGCAGGCGCGCGGTTGACCCATTGTATTTAGTTGCAGTGCATTTGCAGGATGAACTTGAAGAAGGAAGAAGTAAAGCAAGTAGTAATAGGAGTAGGAGTAGTGGGTACGTGAAATAAAATAAGGGAAAGGGTAAAGGAAGTATTATTTTGGAAAAAATGCGAATTGTAGCGTAACGAGAGGAATTCCTCTGCGTGTTTTTACGGCGCGATGCAGCGCAGGAGATATGTCGGGACATCGTACTTGGTCTCTGACAGACCAATATAAACTTATTAGTGACGATACAAGTATGTATATACATTGTACTTGGGCGGATCCATCATCCTAGGCGGAGGCAAAGTCGCGTGTGATGACGCGTTGTGTGGGTGCAAGTAACTCAACTTGACTTGCACTCAGGGGAAGCGGACGAGTTTTAAAAATAAAAAAGTCAAAGTATAAGCGGTTGTAGCGGGCGACACCGCCCGGGCAGGGAATACATACATACCGGGCTATTTTTGTCGGATAGGATGGGACAAGGACAGGGACAGAAAATAAACGCACGTTGCGAGGGGCCTGGCGGATAGATGACTGGATCCTGTGGACGAAGCCGGGCTGCGCGACGTGTTCTGAATCTTGCAATTTCAATCGTTCTTGGTGATTGGTGATATGATAGGTGGATGCGTGGATGCGTGTGACCACGCACGCGTGGATTGCACGGATTGTGCCGGACAGATACAGAATGGGAAGGGAAGAAGCAAGCGAGCACGGAACAACGCAGCGGATGGACGTCGGAAGACTCGGAATCTCGTCTCGGTTCCGGATTGGTTTGGGTTTGGTTCGGAGTCTGGATTCTGGAGTATTGGAGGTTTTGCGACAAAGGACCGATATCGAGGGAGACGGACTAGTACTAGAGTAGACAGGATGGAAGGAAGGAAAGAGTGTGGGTGGGTGTTGTGAATTTCGCCGGTTTCCTTTCTGAATTCGTAGTTCGTTCTGGAGCAGGAGCGAGACGAGGGGGGCCGATCGTTTCCATCCGGGCCGAACTCGCAGCGGTATTGAATTGCATTGTCGATGTGGATTTGAATCGAAACTTAGAGGTGGGCGCCGGGCCGGGCACGAGATGACCGGACCGTCGGAACTTGCCTCTTCGGATGTTTTGAGGAAGAACTTCGAATGGTGGAGGGCGTCGATGCGGTGATTTTCCTGCGTGTTCCGAATGAGAGTATCCCTCGGTTCCGCTCGAAATTAAAATTTGGGAGCGGTGTGGTGTGCCCGGGAATTTGGAAGAAAAAGAAAAGGCAGGTAGACGGGCCCGAGACCGTGACGGACGGACGTCGGAACCTCGAAATTCTCGGGGTTTGTTTGTGTCAATAGGACGGGGACACTGGCCTTGGGATTCGGAAGAACTTCGAATGGTCGAGGGCGTGAGTGATGTCGCCGCGGGTGCTTTTGCTTTTCCGCCAGGTTTCACTTACACCAGTCACTGTATTGGTTGTGGCGTTTAGGGCGGGGCGGGCGGGGTGGTAGAAATGGGAATGGGAATGCTATGGTGGGCCGGGGGGACGTCGGAGCCTGGGTGACGGTTTTGCGACAAGGACGGGTCAGACAGATCAAAGGGAGACTAGGGCCTAGGCGGGAAGAATTTCGAAAGGTCGAGGGCGTAATAGGGATTTTCCGTGCTGACTTGTGGCGAGGGAAGGAAGGGATTATCGCTGCTGTGATTGGCATTTCGCCGCTTACGAACAAGTCTGAACGAAACGAGATACGACGGCGCCGGAAGCAGGCAAGGTCCGAGCAAAAGTACTATTGTGGACGGTTTATTGTGATGGATTAATTCCGGGGAAAGGCAAATCAAGCAGGCGATGTAGACGGAAGATTGGACAACGGAGCACTCGGAGCATGTATGCATCTAGAAAGAAGATGGAGGTGTTAAGGCAAATGGATGGACAGACGGATCCTAATTGATCTGATCATGAAGCTGAGACGGCAGTTCGTGCGCCATACAGCGAGTTGGTGGTAGTGCTGAAAGAAAGCCGCCGTGGCTTTATTGTCAGGAAATTCCGGACCCATGCGAGCATGCGGAGGGTCGTCGGGAGTGAGTAGACAGCTTGAGCATTTTGCCACTTGCTTTGTAAGGCAAAGGGGCGCTTGACCGAGATGAGTACCATATGGTGACTAGATTTGAGAAGGCGCCAAAAGTGGAGGTACCGTATTGGACGGCTGACTGTGATGGAGAAGGACCAGTTGGGTAGGCAGGGCCCAGGCGCACGTGAAAGGATGGAGGTGGATGGATAAACGGATGCAGGATGCATTGTAACCGTGCGACCAACTCGGAGCTTGTACGCCAGACGACAGCGAAGGCATTGAATTGGTGGTTTGCGTTTTGGGCGGTGGCAGGTGGTGACAGATCGCAAGCCGCGGCGGCTCGTTGACTCACGCGAGGACGTGGAGAGACGTCGAGAGTTGTTGGATAGTAGGCTGAGTAGACAACTCGGAGGTGATTTCTATGCATTCGTGGATATAGACACGGAGACGTGGATGCAGACTTCCAGAAAGCGGGCGGGTGGCGGGCGGTAGGAAAAGCAAAAGCGTCCGGTCCAAATCCAAGTAAACAGGCACACGCCAACCAACGCCAAGGAACGCCAAGAAAAAACTTGAAAGTTCCAGAGATTATCGCGGACCGGACGGCGAACGCGGTTTCGGAATTGATTCGATTCGGATTTCCGAGAAATACTTAGACTAGCAGATGCAAAACGGAACAGCCGCGCGAAAACTTGAATTGGACTCGGAGGAAAGAGGAATCCCGAGCGAGCGAGTTCGGAGCCTTGGATGATGTGGTGGACGGCCGGCAGGAACGGAAGAGCAATTTTGGATTTGGGTGGGATGGATTTCGAGTTCGCACGGTTGCGAGGGCCGATGAGCAGGGGAAAAGTTTGGTTTTGGTCTTGGACTGGGGCATTCTAGGTAAAAAAGAAAGAAAATAGGGTGGGAGAAAAAGAAGGATCGTTTGAGAAATTTTCGACCATGTCATGACATACAGTATTCAGCTCCGCTACAATGCGTTGGGCAACATGAATGTGGTTTGCAACTTCCAACACCATATTGCTTCCTATCCTAGTGGGCAATAATGAGGTGGCGACAAAAGGAAAATGCACTTTCCACACCTCTCTAGTCAAGGCCCTTCACAAGAGCAGACAAATCAACATAAGTTTCAGCGACAACTGGAACAATGAACAGGGCCTGATGACCGGTATCGACAAGGTACTGGAGAGATACAACGTCTCCCCGAATTTGCTTTCTGAAGTAGTGGCCAGTTCTTCCATTAAAGGCGATCTGGTACCTGTCACCGTGATCATAGACAGTGACTGTATGATTATTGCCTTTGAGCTTGTCTCCGAATGAAATCCTCTCTTCCCTGAGCCAGCCTTCGGAGTTGCGGGCGTTGAAGACGATTGCATCCTCGTCGCAGCGGAAGTCGATGTGTAACACGATGTCATTGTTTTCGGCAAGCAAGTTCAGACTGGTACGGTTGGCAGGCGAGGCGAGGTTGAGCTCAGAAGAGCGGAACAGGATGATTCCGTCCCCGCTGACGCGCTGACATACGACGTTGTTATTAACAGGGATGAGGTAGAACATGCTGAACTGCAAAGCCTGTGGTGAGATCAAATCGCTGAAGTGAATGCTACCCAACTTTGACTATAAGTTGAGGCCTGATGAGAAAGAAAACGTTGAACGGTGGCCAGTGGCAGGCCGCAGCGCGTCTTGGACACTGATCCGCCACTCAACTGACAGCTGTCAAGCTCGCATCGTTGACGGGATCATTATCGGCATACGGCGCAGCCCTCGCAGCCAATTTCCTCTGAGTCTTGAACGACGACGCCCAGCTTCGCCTGAAATCCCGGAAGTCGTTGGACAGTGGTTAGAACACGCGCAGTGGGTGATATTGTTGAAGCAGCTGAACTTCCGAGCATGTCTAGCCTCCTTCTAACCAACAGCACCTCGACACACTGCTGTCCAGTGTCCACTACAGTCTGCGGCAAGTTGCTGTAATACACAGCCTTCAAGACTCTTTCCATCTACCTACCACCTACACACTGCAACGGGGCTCCTGTATAAAAGAATGTATCCATTGTGATTCTGCGCCACCCACCCCCACTGATTTGGACTCGCTGCTTCGAATCCAAGCAACTCTCCCACTCATCATGACCGCGCTCGCCATGGCGGGCTTGGGAGACCTTCCTCCGGAGCTGATACTTCACATCGTCTCATTTCTACCGAGTCGGAACAGAATTCTTGATAAGGAAAATTATCTAGCAATGGCACCGTCGGCAAAACTCCCACAACTCGTTCCCGACCTCCCTTCCATTAATGCCCTCTCTCAGACGAACGTTCAAGCCCTCAATCAGACTCTTTACTCCCTCTGTGTGAGTGTAGAGGTTATGGGCAAGCTTGCTCTCCTCTTCGCCATAGAACACCAATTGGAACGCACCTTTAACAGACTCATTGCTGTCGGAGTCACTCTAAACACGGGAGTGAATTCCAAGCAATTTGGAGGTTGGTGCACTCTTCTCCACGTCGCTGTATCGTCGGGCCATACGGCGATGGTTGCCAAGGTGTTGGGAGTGTACGGGAAGTGGACGAGAACGTTCGGAGAGTTAACGCCGTACGCACGCACGGGCGCCCATAATAATTAATATGATAATACCACGGCTTTGGATTATGCCGCCCGCCTCGGACAGATGGACATTGTCAAACTTCTCGCTGCCATCCCTCCACCGAAACCGTCGCTATCGCGCGCGGAGTACCTGAGTAGCGCTTTTGCTGAAGCGCTGCTCGCAGGGAATAACGACATATGCAAAATTTTGATATCGGAAGGAGCGGACATTAATTCTTTCTCCATCAAATTTTCGCCCGGCACTCCACTTTCCTCTGCCGCACGCACCGGTAACCTCCCACTCGTGCAATTTCTACTAGCCTTGGGAGCCGACCCAAATGTGCACAGCAATCGCGACACGACCGTTCCGCTAATCGCTGCTACACGCGGCAACCACGTCGCCATTGTGCAGGCCCTGGTCGACGGAGGTGCGAAGATGGGCAATGTCCTTCGCCACTGTCCGACCGTCGAGCTACTCCGTTTATTCCTTGAACGCGGCGCAGACCCCAGTGCTGAATACCACCAGGGATGCACGGCACTCCACATGGCCTGCATGATAGCGGACGCCAAGTTCGCGAAAGCTTCAGTCGAGCTGCTTCTTCAGTTTGGCGCGACAACGGTTGAAAAGGCCGATCGGAAAGGGCTCACACCCGTGGATGTCGCGATTGATAGCGGGTACATAGATATTGTCAAACTCTTCGAGCCCCTTGTCCAGAATCCCGACATCAAGCAGAGGATTGCGACGTGGTGGGAGGGAAGGGAAAGAGGGAAAAACTGACCGAGTACAAGTCCCATTCATATGATTTAACCCCTCCGCTGTACGATTTCGTCCGCTGAGCCTCGATGCAGAGTATCAGTTCAGCAAGTGCCACTATTATTGCTTGAAGGTCTGAGTTGAATTTGATCGGACTTACGTCGCTGCCAAACCCACTTCTGCCCACTTGCGATGCTGCTTGTTGAGGTTCCTCCAGAGCTAATACTTCACACTGTCTCTCTGTTAACTCGTGAGGCAATTGTTGATCCAGGCGACCGTTTGGTAGAACGCATATCCCGAGGACCGGAACTTGTTCCCGACCTCCCGTCCATTAACGCCCTCTGTCAGACGAACACCGTCTTCCATTGCACGCTGAATCCGATACTCTACGGCTTTTGTGCCAGTGTCGAGCGTCTCGGAAAGCTAGCCCTCCTCTTTGCCGTCGAACATGAGCTGGAAAGCACATTCGACAAACTCGTCGCGGCTGGAGTTGGTCCCAACGATCTCTATTTCGACTTTGGCACCTGCAGCCTTCTCCACATTGCGGCAGGCTTGGGGCATAGGGCAATGGTCGTCAAATTGTTGGGCATTGAAGACATCATGGCGACAGTTCACAGTCGAGAAAGCACTGACTTGACGGCCTTGGATTATGCCGCACGCGACGGGCATCTGGAGATTGTCAAACTTCTTGCTCCCATTCCGATTCCCATGCCTAGCTCTGATGTTCCACCGGACTCAGATGACTTTGAACTTGAAACACAGGAACGGTACCTCAGCATTGCGCTCATGGAGTCGTTAGGAGATGGGAACCTGGAAGTCGTCCAGTACCTCATATCGGAGGGTGCATCCCCCAATTTTCTCGACGAGAATTTTTACACTGGCACTGCACTTTACCGTGCCGCATCCACCGCCAACCTCGCACTAGTTCAGCTCCTCCTTGCCTCTGGCGCTGACCCAAATATCCATGCTTTATACAAGTTCCCGCCCTTATTCAACGCTTCAACCGTAGATGTCAGACAGGCACTTGTCGAGGCAGGTGCAGACATCAACGCTAAAGATGAGCAGTCACGCAACATCCTTGCTTATCGCACCGGGGATGTCGAGTTGCTCCGGTTCGCCCTCGAACGAGGAGTTGACCCGAATAACGTGGATGATTTCGGACGGACACCCCTTCACTATGCTTGCTGCGTCGCGGACATCTATGCAGGTGCTCCGGTTGAAATCCTTCTCCAGTTCGGAGCAACAACGGTCGAAAAAGCCGGCGATGAAAGGAAAACACCTGTGGATCTTGCGATGGACAGGGGTAAATCGGAGGTTGTGAACATGCTCGAGCCCCTTGTCCGGGACCCCGGTCTCAAGGCGCGGATTGCGACGTGGTGGAAGGAAATGGAATTAGATGGGGAGATTATCCATTGATATTTTGGGTTCTGGCTTCTTTGGGAAAAGGACTACAGGATGCGGCGGATTTTCGTGCCAAGTTCCACAAAGTAATGAAAAACGAGTGGCGGGGTATCATCCTAGTTCACTCCAAAGCCGTGATGTGTAGAAAGATATCGAGAACTCAGAGGAAAGGATCAAGCATGCACCACGACGAGTTGACCAGAAAATTGAGTGTGCATACTTACACTGCGTCCATCACATTAAAGGCCAACTTACTTGCGGATTTGAAGGTAAGGAGCAGGTACCAATAGTGTGCCTTTCACATAGTACGGCGGCACAACTCCAGCAAGTGTCGTGAAGACGCTTCGGCCCCTTGCGCAGGACCCTGATCTCAAGGTGAAAATTGCTACTGCGCGGCGGGAGAGGGAAGATGCTACCGATTAACCTTTTGTTGGTGCTATTATCCCTCGTGGTAGATCTTTAATTTTCTCTCGTTTGCTGTATTTTTGTGAACAGAATGCTATCTGTTCATCAGGCAAACTCCGTCTCCGACGGTCTTGGTGTGGCATTGAAGAAGAGCACGCTGTCCTTTCGAGGATTACATTTTACTGCTTGAATATACTTACCCTTCCCTAATTACCTACCTACATGTTGAAATCACGTATAGAGGGACGGGAGCCTACACACTGGCAAAGAACGAGCGAATGTAAAAGTAGGGTTTGATGAGATATGCCACACCCGGGGGCATTTGAAAAGCTTGGCCACGGTGGGTGCCGCATCCTGCCCGAAGAATAGCTCTAAGTTCGTAGCCGACTCCTTCGCGCTCCCGTTTGCGCGATTCCGCATCAGTTTCTCGTACTTCTCTAATGGCTTGCCCGAAGTGAACGTCTTCGCGAGATCTGCAACGTCAGCCATGGCGAGGTTGACGCCTTCACCCGCGAAAGGCTCATGAGGTGAGCCGCATCTCCGAGCAGGACGACGTTGTCGACGTTCGGCCGCGGGGCGGCGTCGGTGGGCAAGGCGTAGATGGGGCGAACAACAGGATCTTGCCCAGCACGGATGAGCTCCCGCAACGACTCGTCACAGCTGTCGAAATGCTCCAGCATCAGAGTTATTGTCTCCTCCGGAGTCTCTGCCCGCGCGACAGCCGAGGTCGTGGCCCACTCCTCGGGCACACGCAGCGCAGAGTAGATCATCAAGCCGCCCGAGTTGTGCTGGGCCAAGATCCCTTTGCCGTCGCCCAGCGCGAACATCGCTCCCTCCCCAACGAGTGGCCCAAACTGCGGGTTTTGCTTTGGTCTCGAGGAAAGTGATACCGGTATAAATTGGCTTCGCCTCGGGCCAAACCAGCGGGCGCACCCGGGACCACGCGCCATCGGCGCCGACGACAACGTCACCATTCTCCTGCGTGACGCCAGACGCAAATTCGATGGTGTATTTGTTGGTAGCGGAGTCCTTGCGGATGACTGTCGCTTTGTGTCCCCATCGGACAGTCTCGGGCTCCAGCGAGTCAAGAATGATAGAGCGTAGCTGGCGTCTGTCGATCTCGGGGTTGTAAAACCCGGTGCCAGTGTCTGTTTCTTCGTGATGAACCTTCCCCGTCTTATCAAGAATACGCATATGGTCCCCGACAGGGAGACTGAGCTTTATGAACTCAGCATGAAGTCCAGCATCTTTCATTGCGCGCTGACCCGACTCGTACTTGAGATCAAACGATCCTCCAAAGCGCGGATGGAGGCGTCGTCATTAGACTCGTATATCGTGAAGGATATTGCTGGGCTGTTCCGAAGCTGGAGAGTGCGAGCAAGCAGAAGTCCACCTATGCCAGCGCCGATGATTGTAACGTGAGTTGGAGAGGACGTGGAGGATAACTGATGAAATGAAAAGCTGCCTACCTCCCCTTCCGCGAGACTACGCAAGCGGTAGTGAAACTTGCCGAGGGTCGATAAAACAAGCCGCGAGATGAAATAGGTAGCGACGCATCAATTAGCCCGTGAATTGCCAAACCGCCACTTCAACCTGTTTTCTTGGTGAATCTTTGCCTCGTTCGAGTTCGCGTGCCAACCAAATATAAGGCTCTTGTTTGTATGCAGGGCAAAATGAAAGAATTTAGGGAAATCCAAATAAAATCGCTCGTTTTTCTGGTGTGCACTCGCATGAGGATTTTATGGACCACATGTTGGTTCTCAGACTGGCCATGCGAGGGTGCGGGCAAGTTGACGATGGTTCAGAGCAACTTCCGAACAAGAGGCCATGCACAAGCATGACAGAGTAGGCAAGGATTTGAAGGAACTTGCGATGGGAGACGAGCCTGAGGTGTTTGTTGTATTTCGAATTTTTGCGAGGATGCCAGAAAAATGAGCGGGGCCTTGGGCGTATAGTGGAAAGCAAAAGGCGGAGAAGGCAAGGAGAAGGTTGTCGTGACGGTCACAGCGCTTCAACAGGCTTATCCACTAAACGGGCCACAGCTAACTGACTGCTAGCCCGTTCCTCATACTTCTCCCTTACGTTCGGAAGGCAATCATTTTGAAGGGAAGAAAACCCCACAGCACTCGGATGGCAGTTCTTGTTGAATTCCCCCCAGAGCTTATAAGGTAGGGGACATACAAATCCCGCCAACCCCACGTGATCTTTCCAAATATGGGCAGTTTCGTGGACATCGCTCTAGATACTTCTCTTTCTCTATCCCGCTCTTCCTAGAATCAATGGCCACATGTGATACGGTGAAACACGAAGTTTAAGTTCTTCTTGAACTCCTCTGAAACAACTGGTTCCAGGATAAGCGGTGAAGGCGGCGTAAAACAAGCTTCCCGATTAGGAAGTGGGCGGTGAGTGGCGATAAATGGAAGCAGTGATTACGTAATCAGATGCTGTGGTGAAGACCTCGCTAACGGCCTTCGCAATGCTGTCTGTAAGATGTTCTGGAAGGTGAACTGGAACCAAGTAGATTGTTCTTAGTAGACTTAAGAACTCAAGCACACGTAGGAGTTTGTGTAAGAAATCAATTATAGACTACCCTAAACAAGTACAAATAGGGGGATCTAAAAGGCTACCCTACAAGCCGCGGATTGCTGCCTCTTTTATATGCCTAGCGTGAGTCATTTCCTTTATGACTCACTCCAAAAATGACTCATGCATCACGTGCTGTCACGTGCTGTCACATGACACATCACCTGACTGCTCAATGATATATTTGTCTGGTACTAGATTTAAGACCCGTGTCTTCGCCACGGAGATGCCCGCACACAGCGGATTCGGAGTTTGCCCACACACGGCGGATTCTGAGAGGCGCCGCACTGCCGCTCGCTAACGCTCGCGGCGCGGCGCCACTGTGGGAGTGAACAGGTGACTCCACGTGCCTACACGTGATCACACGTGATTTCTCGTGACTTTCTGTCAAAGGCTGTGCTCGTTGTCTTTTCATGTATAGGACTAGATTTAAGACCCGTGTCTTCGCCATGGAGATGCCCGCACACAGCGGATTCCGAGTTTGCCCATACACGGCGGATTCCGAGAGGCGCCGCACTGCCGCTCGCTAACGCTCGCAGCGCACGGCGCCCCCGTGGGAGTGAACAGGTGACTTCACGTGCCTTCACGTGCCTTCACGTGATTCCACGTGATTCCACGTGATTTCTCGTGACTTTCTGTCAAAGGCTGTGCTCGTTGTCTTTTCATGTACAAGATTAATTTAATCTTTGTTGCGTGCTTGTTTATGGAGAACATTTTTCTTGGGGCACAACGGCTCAATGTCGCTTACCATGGCCCTGGCGCCCTTCTTGAATTTTGACTCCTCCGCCTACACTCAAGCCTGCTTCCAATGGATTATGAATATGTTCCTTCGTCGCAGCCTCTCCAGGATGGAGAAGAAACTTGGTTTTCAAGTCCCTGCAAGCTCGATTCTCATGATGTACACCTGAACGCCTTTGGGTGCCCGCGGACCTCTCCATTCAGTGTCGACTCTGACAGCGACACGGACTTGAGTTACAGTCATGGGACAAAGGTAAATCCCATTCTTAGATTTCACCTGCAGTGCCGACCACTCTCCAGACACAGACACCACCCGTCACTCCGCACTCAGTGCAGATCGCCTCCTTCATTGGTAGTCCCAAATCCCCGTCGTCTTTGAAGATTCGCGAAGCCAATCGTGTGAGACGTGCTCGTCTGGTCAGGCGAGCACCCCCCGTGGTGCGTGATTTCTATCTGGTCGTGTGCCTGACTGACGACATTCCTCGCAGACACCATCCGCACCTCCTGCCTTGGTCCCTGTCCCACCCTTGCGCTCCCGGAAGCTCGTCCGGCGGGTCACCAAGGCGCGTATTCTCGCAGCTCGTTCGGATGTTCACCTCACATCTGCTCAATTAGGTAGCAGAAATGGAGAGGCGGCATCAGCGAGCGAGCAAGAAAGCCCGCCGTATCCTTCATAAGATCCGTGATATGGCAGCAATCGCTGTGAAGCTGCGACGCCAGTACCGCTAACTGAGCAGCTTTGCCAGGCAGAATACACCGCCGTGGAGTTTAGTGTAGGGTCGTCTTCAATAGAGATGTATCACGCAAATCACATTCAATTACAAGAGAATATATGTACTACACAGGCAGACAATCATAGTAATTCAATTTAAACAAGCAGAAGGAATGTCCGTCAATATGAGAATTGAGACAGAACTTTTTGTCCTGGCTCCAGGTGTGAGGCACCAGCATTGTGTTGTGCACGATCCGGTCAACGGTAACGATCTCAGCATATGGACCCTCGACGTTTGAGATTTTGCGGGTGGAGCGACTGATGTGGTGATAGCCATCCAACGGGTTTAGTGTGCGCAATGGAGTGAACCATTCAATGTAGGCAAGCGGCTGCGGCAACGGCACGAGGTAATAGTTGGGGAGCTGGAAAATAACGCGCACTTGTGCAATGCGAAGACCTGCAAACCATAGATGAAAACCCGATGATTAGAACAGAGTAAATCTCAACAACAAACCGTGAAGAGCAGTGCCATCTGTAAATGCATTCTTTTCCGCAGTCTTTACTAGCGCGAAATCATGGTGGGCAGGTTCAGTCTCTCGATAAGTAGCATCGCCGGAGGGAACTACCGGTGCTGTCGCTCTGACAAGGTTGATTGCATGGCGCCGGCCGACCTCCGGAATATTGGGCAGGGTAAATTTCAGTCGTTTCCAAGTCGGAAACACGTCATAAGAATAAGGGGTATATCTCGAGCCTTTGGATCGAAGAAACTGGGAGAGCGCTGGCAGGAATCGGACAGCATTATGGCCGGTGGGGGAAATGATGTGAGCTGCCACAACAGATCGTGTTGCGGCAGGCGCGCGCTTGGAAATGGAATAAGTGTGATGTATGAGAGTATCAGCGTCGTCGGCAGTCGATGCTGAAGCAGCCGGGATGGGAGACGGGGGAGTAATTGTTTTTGGAATTTCGGTGGAAGCAAGTGGTGGCGTCGGAGCAGACATCCACTCGCGAAAAGCGGTGAATCGAGCAACCGACTCCTGTCGCTGAAGCCAGAGCGTCATCTGTATAATATAGTCCCTCCGGTTGCTCGCCCGATAAGCATTCTTGGCGTAATCAATATGGAGGCGTTCAGGGGATTCTGTGTTAAATCCATCCGTACTGCCGAAAAGACGGATTGAAGGTTTGTAGTGATCCAACAAATGGACTTTTGGGATATTGAAGTGGTCCTTCCGTCCACCGAGCTCGATGAATATGTTTTTGTGAGCGTGAAAGTCGTTTAGGGCTGCGCGCAGTGCAAGGAGAGTAGATGATGTGTGGGATTGAAGTGAAGCTAAATAGGCGAAGTCCATCAAGGCACGGACAGCCTTGACCAGTTCAGGGTGGGCGCCAGCAGCTACAAGCCCAAGAAAAACCTTTTCCATCTCCTTGTGCTCCGTACCAGTCCATTGCGACACAGACGAAATGCCGTTTTTAAAGTGATGTAGCCCGGGGTGATCGGGCATCTGCCGAAAACGTGCATCGATCTCGAGCTGGCCGATTATTTCCGTGCACCACTTCACGAGGTGGTCCTTAAAGACGCCCTTGTGAAGCTGGTGCAGAAGATCCGGAGTAAACACCTCAAAAATGTCGGAGTACGGGAGGTCCTTCCAAAACGGAGGATACACCGCGCGTATACCCTCGGTCTCGAAAGCTGGATCCTTCTCTCCTGCGCGCTGACGTCCCATGAGATACAGAGTTTCAATCTCGTCGCGTTTGTTGTGGGGCAAGTGGTCTCTGCGGCTGTTGGGATCCACCTTGCACTCCGGGCATCTGTTTTCCTTACAGCACGCGACTAAGCATTGCTCCGGGTAGTCAGCGACGTATGCAGCAAAGATCGGCCATACATTTCGCACAAAATTGTCGGCACAGACCATCTTGACTCCAACCTTCCCGGCCTCGACAACAGAAGCCAGGATAACCGACATGCACTGGTGAAAGAGACGGTATTTCGCCAGAGATCGGGTGTTTTTATGGAAGCAGTCAAATTTGGGGATGGGTAAATACCCTATGAGGACAGTCGCATGCGCGGAAACTTGGCGACATGTCTCCTTTCCAATATTCCCGATAGTGAGGTAAACGGGCCACGCGGTATTATCGCCCCGGAAGTTGGAGAGCAATGTCTTGTCCAACGAGAGTATCAGGGGAGCGAGCGTCGCTCCGGGAGGTAAACGCTTCTGGATTATGTCGTGAGTTATTTCTCATTTTGAGTGCCGAGACTTTCTCACCTGGATTTCTTTCCACCAATCGCACACACTCTACGGGATCCCTCCACCACAACTCAAGTGTCTCCCCGCGCATCGTCGCCCCCGTTGGATCTTTATCAAGGTCAGGAAGATCACCCTTGACGTCGATTTCTTTGCATTCCCATTTGACGCCGCCCGGAAGGTCATCAACCTTCTCAAAAAATTCGGCCTTTCCTCTGTACGATGGTTGCGCCCGGTCCCTGATCTGTGCATGGTGAGTTTGAGCAGAATGAAATTTAATCATTCAATGCCTACTATTGATAACTTCAGAAACTCGTCGGCAGCGGTATGCCCAACGTGCTTTATAAGCCACTTCGCCAGCTCCCACTCGGCCTCATCTTTAAACGGCCCCAAAACCTCGGCACCTTTCAAAATCTCCTCGTCCCGAATCACTTCAAAGACAGTTTTCCCGCGACCATAGGTTCCACCCCCGTTACCTGGGCAGGCAGACCTCCAGTATTTCTGTTCCTGGTTGGCCTGCGAGGCTGTGGGCGGGGGTCCCGGTCCAGGAGGAACAGCATCAGAATCGTCGCTGTTATTGACTTGCTGTACGAAAGGGGTGCCTTCGTCGACCTCGACATTGGGATCCACGTCCATACCGTCTGGCTCGGGTGGAGGCTCCAGGGGCACTGAATATTCTCGTTCATTACGACATGTTTGTTTGGCCGTGTTGCGAGCGCGTCTCTGCTCGCGAAGTTGCGCCACCACGTCAGTCAAATTTTGATTCTCTTGCTTCCTGCACTGCGGCGCATTTTGTTTGTGGCGCGAAACATCGTCCCAGCTCCTGAAAGATTTATTGCAGAAATTACAGGTGGGCATTCGGGGTGCGAGGTTGCAGCTGAAAGATGTTTTCGGTGCCTGTTTCCGATCACAATTGGTGATTGACCTTGCATGTGGACATCAAGAAAATTTTCCTCATGACGACGTGGCCCTCTTCTGCTTCGCTCATGGACACTTCTCAGTACAGCCAGGCCCAGTTCAATGCTAATGCGGCGCCTGCTGCTCTGGGTCGAGGACGGCGGGAGGTAACATTTACTGCAGGCCGCCAAAACCACGGCGGGCATTTCTTTACTCTTTGACTCTTGCTGAATTTGTTTCAGAGGACCAAAATAAAAAGAACGCGGAGTCTGCGAAACTGCACGCTGCGACCCTTGCCTACAATAGGACTCATGGCCTTACTGGACGCCAACCGTCGACGCCGCGGACACCAAATGCGCAGCAGCTCGGGCTCGCCACTCCTGGTACCTCAGCTCCCTACACACCCGTGCCAATGCATCTCAGGATCCCGCATGCTGCGCCAGGCCCTCAATTAACCTCCCACTCCAAAGACCCTGTCATTCCCCAGACACCGCGGACGCCTCTACAGCCCGTGATGGTTAATTCGAGCCACACATACATGGATTTCTCGCAAAGCCGGTCCCCCGTTATACCTATGGGGCCACCGACCCAAGGTGGTGCGCCTCCCGATACGCCGCGGATGCCTCTGCAGTCTGCGAGGATCAATTCAAGTCCTGCGTACTCTGACTTCTCTCAAAATTCAGCGACCCCAGGCACCTCTCCATTCGCCTGGGCCGCCCTCTTGTCTGAGAGCCAGAGGGCCCGTCTAATAGAGTCTCGTGTGTTGTCCTCATTTACCATTTTTTTCTCTTGCTGACGCTCGACATTAGTGCAAGGCGGGGGTGGGGTCTTACGCCCCATCTGTGGGGCTCGCTCGCTGGAGCTCAATTTTCGGGTGGCCTGGAATCCTTTCAAGACCCGAGCGGCCAAGAAAACCAGCAGCTCAACTCCGATGATCAAAATAATATTCGGGCGTTGTTCATTGATCTTGCTTCGTCTTCTAATATATTTTATAGGTTACGACAGTGGAACTGCTGATGACGGTACGTTCTCTCGTCACGATTACCCCCAACTAAGACTGAAATATTGTGTAGGGTCCGGGCTGGGCAGAAGGGACTATCTCAGTACGTCGTCACTTCTTCTTCATGACAGATGCTAATGTACCTCGCAGGCCAAGGAATGGACATCAATGAGCAGTGGACCCATGCCCCTGATGAAGGCCCCCGGGACATTGACGAGCCACCGCCGGTCAGCTCGCTTGAGGTATGGTCTTGTCTTTCGTTGGCCGAGACTGATGCTCTATAAATCCAGTGCACTATGCGTACCGTGCAGCCGCGATATCAGAACAAACGGAAGCGGCGCCTCAACGCGACGAATGCCGCTCAGTCCGATGCCGATGTCGGTATTTCTATTCTATCTGTATTTGTCTATCTGATACTGTCTCCCATAGGAATCGCCCGAGCCCCGGAAAAGGAAGCACAAGTCCCGTAGTATTGCCACCATTTCCGATGACCATCAAACCGTCTGCAAGCTCGCCTTCCATCACCTCAGAATGTCCCTCACGCACAAAGTTCCGTTTCCGGTTTCTGCCGGGCGCTGTGCTGCCCGAGGCCCAGCCACAACGGACGAGTTCAACGAGCTTGTTCTCGATTCATTCACGAATGCCGCCTTTGATGTGGGGCTTGAGGAGGCCGAGCCTACCCCGGAGGATATTAAATTGGTGCGTAGATACATCTCTTATTACTTTCATGAGGCTCGACTGCTCCACAGATAAGGTCTCGAGTGCCGACATTTCGTGGTGGCCTCAAGGACGTGATGCGTGATTTGGTACCGTCCA
This sequence comes from Mycena galopus ATCC 62051, assembly GCA_014925785.1. Lineage (NCBI taxonomy): Eukaryota > Fungi > Basidiomycota > Agaricomycetes > Agaricales > Mycenaceae > Mycena > Mycena galopus. The sequence goes on from WIQG01000026.1 coordinate 1,048,483, forward strand.
CATATGACCTCGAACAGATCGAAACCCTCAAAAACCCAACACCGGAACTCATCAATGCGACACTTGAGAAAAACAGAGCCCGCGTGGACAAAATCATTAAAACATTCATCTATTCCGTGAGTTCTTACTGGGCTTCGCTTCGCTGCTAACAGGCGTGCTCTCCGTTAATAGGATCCTGACAATATTACACCTCAAACAATGTTTCTTCACGATATCTTCCAGCATGGCTTCACCGGCTATTGGTTTGGGGAGAACGAAAACAACTGTGCTTTTTATTTTGAAGGCAAGACCCGTGTCGAGCTTGTAACGCTCGCTCTCATCATTGTTGCTGTAAGTGAAAACCACCCCGACGTTCCCGTCACTAATGCTGGCTTGCGTAGGTCCGATGCGCCATTCAGGAGTGGTCTACGGGGCGCTGGAAGAACAAGGCTTTTACCCATCGGGACTACTTCAAGGCATACACAGCCACGCTCGACAGCCTCCAGCGATGGATGGCCCACTCGGAGACGCAAGTCAAGGAAAACGGTGCCCCCAGTAACTTGACAATTGATCTTCAAGAACGGCTGCTCCGTGTTGCGAGGTGATTTTTCACTAGTAGCGTCAAGCGCCGAGTCTAATTTATATTTTTCCTGCAGAGCCACTGTGGAGAAGGCGGATGAGCAGTTGCAGCAGGATGACGGCGGGGACCTGTTCGTTGACTGCTATGTTTAATTTGGCTTCTAGCGCTGCGTAGATTTGCCGTAGATTTGGGCTGTGAATATATTTTCGCGATCCTATTTGGGAAATTCAGTGCACCGTGGCAACTGACGACAATCAAAGATCCATCAAAGATGGCGCGGTGAATAAGATGGAGCCCGACTCTAGGGGCTCTAGGACGCTCTAATTAGGGTTCACCCTCTACCTCTCAAACCCTTACCCTTGTGAGAGGTTATGCCTTACCATGCCAGAGGTATTGCAGGGGTATATCTTTATACCTCTCTTTGCAACCCTCCAAAAGGTTTTGCAAAGTTTTATCACCCATAATGTGCACCAGTTAGCTCTATGATCAAAAGATTGATCATAGAGCAGACTAGACCATCAAGGATGATTGTAGAGCTACCTTGAGCACCTTATGAGGAGCTCCTAAGGCACTTTCTAGGCATGAAAGTTGCAAAATAGGGAAAAATATAGGACTCTAAGAACTTCGGTCAAGTGAAAACTGTGGAAAGAGGCATATCTACAAGACAGGTGCTATTCAACTGCACCAAGGAAGCTTTGAAGAGATCTTGGTGGTGGCCATATGGGATAGGATGCCAACCTACACAAAAGGTACTTGACCTCTCTGTACCTTTGAACCTCTGGAGGTTGGGAAAGGTTTATTCAAAGGTATGAATGTGGCAACCCTTACCTCTACCTTTCCTATACCCCTCAGTGTACCTCCAGAGGTATACCCTTACCCCTGGTAAACCTTAGCTCTAATGCTCTATAACTCTACGGTACTAGGAGCTCTCCGCTAGACACATGATTCTAGGCAGTTCTCGCTAGAAGGGGGGGGTGCCTAGGGCTCTAGAAGCCTACCAGAACCTCTCTAGTGCTAGGTAGAGAGGGGGCGTTTTCCAGATGTGCCCATATTTGGAGAGATCACGTGGGGTTGGCGGGATTTGTATGTTCCCTACCTTACTTTACACGGCTGCCCAACTAATGCACAATTATCATAAGATTCAGGGTGTTACGATGTTGATACGAACATCATACCAAATTTCATCCGCCGGCAAGCTACGTCTGCATACAATTGATGAGTATACGATTCAACAACGTTCTTGTACGAAAATCGTAAGACATCAAGCACGTGTTTGGCACGTGCATGATACCAACCATGCTGTGGCGGTTGCCTGCCCTCCCATTTTCCCTCCTTCCCTTCTACGACACGCAGAAAATAGAAAATAAATAAACGATATATTCAGTGCTATTACAGTACAGGGGTTGTTCAAGCAGAAGGTCAGAAATAAGATCCACATGACGACATCCCAAGCTCCAGTCCAGCAGCGAGCAAGCAGCAAAACCAGTCCAGCAGCGAGTAACACTTGAAGAGGTCCGAGCAACATCGTCCTGAATCTTGAAGTCTTGAATTCCCTGAAAGCTCCTGAGACTATCTTGCTTCTTAGAGTCTTGACTCTTGACTCTTGACTCTTGGATGCCCTTAGGATTTGAAGACTAGGCAAGAATCTTGATGTCTTGGAGAGCCCCATGAGAACCAGAGAAGGCTGGAGGTCTTGAATGCTCTTGAATATTGCAGCGAGGAGGTCATTGAAGGCGGGCGCCACTGCGGGGACTCTGTCGCTGTCAAGTCGGTGTGGTGGGAGAGAACAAGATGTGATTGATGCCAACTCGAACCAAACAAGGGTAGCTTGGAAACGCGCTCCTTGCGCACTCCATCACTGGGAACGCTGACCCGGAGTACGAAACATTCAGAAATCGTACGCAGCGACTTAGAAAATCGTAGGAATGAGGGGTGTATGAATTCATATGAAGGCATTACAATTTTCATAAGGTCAGTGATATAATAATCATACTTCCCACAATCACAGCTTTTCGTAGAATTTGCGTTTGGCCGTGTACATCGTATCTTTTTTAACTCGAGGAACATTTCCTGACTTGAACCGTCTGTCAGGGGACTGGGACCGGTCCCAGTTACATCACGTTCCTGACCTCCCTTCCATCAACGCCTTCTCTCAGACGAACGCGATTTTCCATCATACACTACAGCAGTCTCTTTATGAGCTCTGTGCCAGTGTTGAAGCTCTCGGCAGACTTGCGCTCCTCTTTGCGGTCGAACACGATCTGGAATCCATCGTCGACAAGTTCATCGCAGCTGGAGTCACTCTAGACGCTGAATATATTTTCAAATCTACTCCATGCAGCCTTTTGCACATTTCAGCAAGCATGGGGCTTAGGCAGATGGTCGTCAAATTGTTGGGGGTGTATGGAACGAAGATGGCCGCAAGGGTGCACACACGCAACCAGATCAGCAGGTCGGCCTTGGACTATGCGGTTGAGGGCGGCCACATGGAAATCATCACACTCCTTGCTCCCATTCGTATGCCTACCTCCGGCGTTCCGCCGCTCCCAATCTCAGAGACCCATAAACACTACCTGGGCATTGCCCTCGTCGAATCGGTGGTAGTCAAGAATACAAAAATCTCCGAATACCTCGTATCGGAAGGAGCAGACGTTAATTTTGTCAACGTCGACTTTTCGGGAGGCACTCCACTTTTCTTTGCGGCCGGTTCCGGAGACACTGAACTGGTACAGTTTCTGCTCGCCTCTGGCGCCGACCCGAATCTCCAGCACTCCGCAGCCAGATTCCCGCCTATATTGTTTCAGGCTACGAATACAGATGTCGCACATTTACTACTGGATGCTGGTGCAAACATCCACGCGCAGGACAATTCTGCGCGGAACGTGCTTGCACATATGATGGACAAGCCTGACGTCTCGCTGCTTCAGTTCTTTCTTGAACGCGGAGTTGATCCGAACCACGAAGATCATTTTAAACAGACGCCACTTCATCATGCTTGCATCCTCAAGGCAGACGCTGCAGTTGAGCTGTTGCTGCAGTTCGGAGCGACAACGTTGGAAAAAGCCAACTCGAACGGACAAACTCCCGTGCATATTGCGATGAACTGGGGTTCCCGCAGGGTCCTGAAAATCCTCGAGCCTCGTGTGCGGGATCCTGATCTAAAGCTGAGGATTGAGACGTGGTGGGAGGCAAAAGGAGGCAGAATTCATTGAACTTGCTGCAACAAGCGCCCGACGTGGATTCAGACTCCAATATACACCACCAAAGTGTGGCCATGCTGAGTGCAGCTGGCGCAGTCATCTCGCAGACACATCAATCCAAACGTGTCCTCACATGGTACAGACATGGCCACCAGCTGTTCAATGCAGCTGACTTTTCAGCTGACAAGCAGCTAGCTCGCGATGTGGTGAGCACATATCTATGCCAGCTGTCCTGTGCTGCTTTGAGTTTATTTTATTTTTCACTGCAATGCAAACTCGAACTGTTATCTGCAATATATTTGTCGTAAGTTTGGGCTGCGGCTCCGTCTTCGCTTTTCCATCGGGTTGGAACCAAGTTCGCAGGGGTAAGTGACTACGAGGTGCTCCATGTTTTGCAAATTATGCACAAAGTTGCCTTGACTTTCACTAAGTATCCTCATACCATCCTCGAGTGAGCTGAATCCGATGATCCATTAATCGTGTATGGGACCCGAGTCCAAGACTCAAGTTCAAAGTCGCTCAAGCGCCAAGAAGTGTATAAGAAATTGAGTATTCACAAAGCTGGTTGTGAAGAATGAGCGGAATATTTATCGGACAATACGCAAAGCAAAGCTTGCAACGCGATAGTCGCGCTGGATGGTGCAAGTTGAAGGCGCGGTGACGCGCCTTGTGGGTCACTGATCCGTGACGCATCACGTGGTTTTGGCAGTTGGTTGACTTTGATGTGTCACTTCTTTTCTTGCGACCACCACCACCCCCTACCGCTGTCTCTCCAGGGCTCCTTTCACTGCTCTCAAGATTGCAAGACATTGCTAAGCTCCTCAAAACTTCGCACTTCCCTCGGGCTCCTTCCAGCCCATTCCAGCCTCTGCTGACCGAAACACATGACTAGCCAACGCTTTCAAGCAAACTGTGCAAATGATAGTACTTAAGACCCCAAGCCCAAGCCTCACTCAAAGTCTGGTTTCTCATTGTCAAGTACTCAAGGCATCAAGCCCAAGCTACCAAGACTGGTCCAAGTCCTTCAAGAGGCCCTCTGAATGCAATCGACGGCGGCGGTACTGGCGTCTGGGTCGGCGGTGATGTGGGTGTGGGTGTGGGTGCGGGGAGAGGAGTATACGGGCGCCATTTACATGCGGGTTGGACGGCGCAGCTGCGCAGATATTTGATCTGGTTGGTAGGCCCTTGACTTGTTTTCTCTGAGGCTTTCCCCGCCATACACCGATGTCGGTTTATAAGTCCGTTCATAATTTCCTCCTTTCATCCTATGCTACAATTCTAATCCGGTTTCGACTAGGATGTGTCAAGTACATGTCAAGTATGTCTGCGAACCCGTAGTCATGGGCCGGTGCGTCTCCTTTGCCCCCTGTGTTCATCAAATACATTACTCATTCACTTTTCCCCTACACATGGCAACAGTTATTCATATCTCTGAATGACACCACCCCGAAAATACTTAAGAACATTTAGAATGACGCCCTCTCTCTTGTTATGTTTTGTTAGCGCCATCGACGTAGCGGAATCGATCTACATACTATAGGTACTGTGCTGTACACACGCGAATGACCAGTGATTCAATTCAATGACCCAACTGCGTGATGGACCACCAGCGACAGATGTGCAGCCAAAGCTGCATGCCATTCTGCATTGACTGCTGGCCGCCAGCTGGAGCTGGCAGCACTATGGGGCCATAGGATAATGGTGCTGGCAGCCACGTTAGCTGTGCCTGGCCACCATTTGTTCGCAACATCCACTGCAGATGTCGCCGACATCTGGCGACCACCTGTGGCCCCAATGCCGGTGTATATCATGTATGCGCATAGACGAAAGTTTCTCCTGTGACGAGTGTAATACACAAAATTTAAAAAAATGGTGTTCGGCCCCTCCCCCGATTTGGCGGGAGTTAGCTAGACCGGTAACCGATCTGTCTATGAAAGTGCCATCGATAGCTGCAAAAATATTCCTGTGCAGTACCAGGGCCAGTGTAAGTATCTAGACACCTCTGGGGACTCCTTATATGTCTTACAGGGCCTTTCATAGGCCCAAATGTGCTTTTAAACATTGTTCCTGCTTAGGTTGAAATGTACTATGAAAAGACCTTCTTCGGGACCCCCCCCCCCTGTCCGATATTCGAATCCCGAGTGCCCCTTGGTGGATATGATGGCACTAGATCCCGATGCCAAACACCGACATACGACCCCTTGCTGCCAACCCACTTGTCATGCTTGCTGAGGTTCCTCCAGAGTTAATACTTCACACTGTCTCTCTGTTAACTCGCGAGGCGATTGTTGATCAAGGCCACCGTTTGGTAGAACGCATATCCCGAGAACCGGAACTTGTTCCCGACCTCCCGTCCATCAACGCCCTCTGTCGGACGAACACCGTCTTCCATTGCACGCTGAATCCGATACTCTATGGCTTTTGTGCCAGTGTCGAGCGTCTCGGAAAGCTAGCCCTCCTCTTTGCCGTCGAACATGAGCTGGAAAGCACATTCGACAAACTCGTCGCGGTTGGAGTTAGTTTCAACGATCTCTATTTCGACTTTGGCACCTGCAGCCTTCTCCACATTGCGGCAGGCTTGGGGCATAGGGCCATGGTCGTCAAATTGTTGGGCATTGAAGACATCATGACGATAGTTCACAGTCGAGGAAACGCTGACTTGACGGCCTTGGATTATGCTGCACGGGGCGGGCATCTGGAGATTGTCAAACTTCTTGCTCCCATTCCAATTCCCATGCCTAGCTCTGATGTTCCACCAGACTCAGATGATTTTGAAACGCAGGAACGGTACCTCAGCATTGCGCTCATGGAGTCATCAGGAGATGGGAACCTGGAAGTCGCCCAGTACCTCATATCGGAGGGTGCATCCCCTAATTTTCTCGACGAGAATTTTTACACTGGCACTGCACTTTACCGTGCCGCATCCACCGCCAACCTCGCTCTAGTTCAGCTCCTCCTCGCCTCTGGCGCTGACCCGAATCTTCAGCGCTCCGCCCCTGAATTCCCGCCTATATTGTTTCAGGCTGCGAATATAGATGTCGCACGGGTACTACTTGATGCCGGTGCAAACATCCATGTGCGGGACTATTATGAGCGGAACGTGCTTGCACATATGATGTACAAGGACGTCTCGCTACTTCGGTTCTTTCTTGAACGCGGAGTTGACCCGAACCACGAAGATTATTTTAAACAGACGCCACTTCATCATGCTTGCATCCTCAAGGAAGATGCCGCAGTTGAGCTTTTGCTGCAATTCGGAGCAACGACGGTCGAAAAAGCCGACAGTCGAGGAGACACGCCTGTGGATCTTGCGATGGACTGGGGTTCCCGCAGAGTTCTGAAAATCCTCGAGCCTCGTGTGCGGGATCCTGACCTAAAGCTGAGGATTCGTTGAACTTGCTACAACAAGCGCCCGACGTGGATTCAAACTCCAATATATATCATGTATGCGCATAGACGAAAGCTTCTCCTGTGACGAGTGTAATACACAAAATTTAAAAAATTGGTGTTCGGCCCCCCCATTTGGCGCGAGTTAACCCCGGTGGGTCAAATTCACGCGCGCAGCTTGCTTTTGACCCTCATAATGTTGGCCGAACTCCCTCTCGAACTGATACTTCACGTTGTTTCTTTTCTCACTCGGGAGAAAATCCTCAAATCGGGGAGCCGTCTGCCAGAATACATTTCTGGAAAGCCAGAATTTGTCCCCGACCTCCCTTCCATTAACGCCCTTTGTCGGACAAACACATCTTTCTACGGTACTCTCCACCAGATCCTCTACGACCGTTGTGCCAGTGTCAAGCCTCTAGGCGAGCTTGCCCTCCTCTCTGCCGTTGAGCTCGAACTGGAAGGCGCAGTCGACAAACTCGTCGCGGCGGGAATCAGTTTGGACAGTCATTTCTATTTCGACCGCGAGCGATGCAGCATTCTGCAGATCGCAGCAGGCATGGGGCTTCGGAGGATGGTTGTCAAATTACTTGGGATGTATGGAGAGGAGATGGTCCATACACGAGAGAGCGATGGTGGAATGACGGCCTTGGATTGGGCTGCTCACTGTGGACACATGGATATCGTCAAACTGCTCGCTCCCATCCCCATTGGTGCCACGGCAGTCATACCCCATCCTCCTCTCGTGGCTCGTTCCGATGTTGTTCTGCCACCGGTCTCACTCAGGTTCCAAACGCAGGCACAGTATCTGGCGGGCGCCCTCCTTCAATCAGTGATGCTCGGCCACAGAGAAATCTCTGAATACCTTGTATTAGAGGGGGCAGATGTCGATTACCTCGACCGGCGTTTCTACAGCGGGACTGTGCTCTACCATGCCGTCGAGTCCAACAACCTCGACCTCGTTCAGCTCCTGCTTGCCTCTGGTGCCGACCCAAATCTCAGCATTCCCACCGCCGAACGTATCCCCATCCTTGCCACTCCCAACCTAGACATCCTACAGGCACTACTCGACGGAGGTGCAAACATCAATGCCGAGGACCACTACTCACAGAGCGTGTTTGCATTTCACAAGGACGCGGAGACTTTGCGCTTCTTCCTCGAATACGGAGCTGACCCTAATCACACAGATGGTTTCGGACAAACGCCGCTCCACTATGCATGTAGCCGGGGAGTGGCGGCTGCGGTGGAGCTTTTGCTGCAGTTCGGAGCAACGACAGTCGAAAAAGCTGACATCCAAGGGGACACGCCCGTGGATCTTGCGATGTATCGGAGTGGCGGTTTTCCAGAGGTCCTGAAAATCCTCGAACCTCGTGTGCGGGATCCTGATCTCAAGTTGAGGATTGAGACGTGGTGGGAGGAGGAGAAAAAAGGAGGCGAGATTCCAGGTTTCTCATATACTATTCCCAATCAAGAATCGGGTCAGTTTAAACTTCGATACAAAAGTGCTCAGACTGAAGACATTCCAGAGATCTGATGAAGGTTTTCCGGTATCTACCCAGCCCGTACTTGCAAAATTGAGAAGGCTAAGAAACTTGTTTTGCTTCGCGCCCTGCCCGCAAGACCCACCGTGATCCAGGTGGTTCACTCGCATCTTCCAGAAGCGTCCGTTAAGGTTCGCCTCGCCACACGCTCTAAAGGCCGCCCAGTCCACCAGCACTACAATTGATTCTTCGCGCGAAGGACGAACAGCACTTACCTGTTGCGCAACCGAAAAAGCACGAAACCTTTACGCTCAGCCCTCTACCGGACGATCTGATGCCCAACCTGGACGTGCTGTCATAAGGATCCGCATCGCGTGTGCTTCAACAACTCGAACCGACCTCACATAAACTCACCGCATGCTATCCTACGTCGTCACTGGCATTGCCAGAGGAATCGGGGTTCGAGTTGTTCGTTTCTCGTCTCGGTTTTCGATCTGACAGCGGACTATTAGCTCGAATCCGTGACGCAGCTTAGTGCTAATTGAACAGCAAGAACAACTGATGTTCAAAGTGCGAATGCATATTAATCGATTTAATTTGTGCTCAGCTTGCAGCGAAGGAGGTTTCAAAGGCCACCGGCGATAAACTACATTGTCTAATCAATAGATAACGCTGGCAAGAGCAACCATCCTGGGTTCCTTCTGCACAAATTGCAAGTCTCGGCTTCATAAATCCGAGCAGACCCACCCATCCTTGCTATTGTCTAGCCCAAGCGCCGAGGCTTTTGAGCGTGATTTAATCGATGTTGTAGGTCAAATGTCCATTGTCTGTACATTCGTTTCTTATTTTCATTCCAGCTCAAAACCAACACCATCGGCGTAGTGCACAGCACCAACGCATTTCTTCCTCTTCTCAAGAACAGCTTGGCCAAGAAGGTAGCCAGCATAACCTCCGCGCTCGAGGGTCTCGATGTCACGGTCTTGGGGGAAGGCGTCTGCGAACCATCCTACTCCATTTCCAAAACCGCGCTCAACATGGTCGTGGCCAAGTACGCGGCGCAGTACAAGGTCGAGGGCTTTACCTTCCTGGGGACTAGTCCGGGGTTAGTGCAGACTGCAATCCTTCTTAGTGAGTCGTGTGCCCTTCTAGATCTCAACGATTCATGATTATTAATCACTACAGCTGAATCCGATTCACCGAAAGAGTTTAGAATGCTGTGGGAGATGGTGGCCAATCTCAAGCCGGACTACAGCGGTCCCATGTCAACTGAGGAATCGGACAAGATGCTGTTGGAGGTTATCGACAGGTGGACGGTGGAACAATCGGGCGCCTTTGTTTCTCATTTCGGGAACAAGCAATGGCTTTAATAATTGCAAATTGATTTCCGTGGAGGTTTATGGAGTGCTGGATTTGTCTGACCTCTGGCTTTGAGCACAAGTCCAAGCGTGCGAAGTCCGAATCAGAGATCAATTGCAAAAAAAAGTCGTTGCTTTCTCCATTGACAGTACCGCGCCGTCTGCATCCAGCTTGACCTCTACTGCGACCCCGGCCTTGTCCTTCACCCACCCCACATGGCTGCCTCTGCGAGTAATCTGATTTGCTCTTGGTGAAATTCGCAAAATCTATTCGCAACGGGCTTCGGCCCAGTGGTGTCCAGCCACTCAAAGAAGCTAAGCACCCGAGTACAAGAAGTATATAGAGAGCCAAGTGTAATGAGCGGCAACTGAATAGGGCTTGAAAAGTGGGCGATAGAGGACGTTATAGGATGCCGTCCAGACTCGAGAAGTCAGATTCACTTTTTCTCTGTGATTTTTTGGCTGAGGGTTCCGTTTTCAGTGTCAGTCCGTACGTCCACCGCAATATAGCCGATTTCTGGGGCCAGTGGACGAAAAGTCATGAGCGCACCAGTCAACGTCTGTCACAGCCACGAAACAAAACCGGAAGGAGACTTGCCCGATTGGGCTATTTCGCTTTTTGCCTTTGAAGTTCGGTCTCGCTTCTGAGACCGGCCAACGCCACGGAATCAAGACCACGAAAAGAACAATATGCATAGAATCGGTGGAACTTGCTGTGCTTGTCGAGGTCTTCCTGAAATCGCCTCGGGCACCGACTGTGCAGCAGTGCTATAGCATTCACGGAAGGCGGGGGCTGAGTATCGAAGAAGCACTTGAAGAGAAGTGGATGGAGAGGGAGAGCTAGGAGAAGCGGGGGCCCGCGGGCGGATGAAGGAGGGCGAAGGACGGTGGACGGACGGACGGGGAACGCGCAGTACGCCTTTCTGAGCGTCATTTCCACTACAAGCCCCAGCTAGCCTGAGTTCGTATGCTCGTTTTGTCCCTCGCTTCATTCCCTCCTTCCTCCCCTCCTTCTGTACGTTCTTCCCCTCTCACCTCGAGTCCTGCCTCCCGCTATCAGAGCTAACGAACCTCCTCTCAGGTCCAAACCCACCATCAAATTGAGAACTACGAGCAACCCTCAGAGCGTCCACGTTTCGTCTCCTCTTCCCCGCCGTCCGGCTCGGCATCGCGCCCGTCTGCTTGGACGACAGCAGCGTGATTTTTGCTTCGCTCCCGGTTCTGCAACCCGCACCACGCCTCCAGCTCCACCCACGTACGCCCGCCATGTTGTCCATCTGCTTGTGCGTACCCAATCCGGTTGTGTCTCCTTTCAACCATCCAGCATCGAAAAGGGAATGAAAAGATCGTAAGGAGCAGATACGCACCACACCTACCGGGCTTGAAGTCTTGCCTGATGGATAGTCTGTGACGGGTTAAACGGTGACTAAAGCCAAGCTGCAGTAAGTTCTTTCAGAATAGTAACGGGATGCCGAGGCGGCCGATGTGAACGGGTATGCGGGTATCCGGATCCCACACAACCTTGCTCCTGCAATGACCGCTCATCTGCAAGGTCGAGGCGCAACCGACGTTCCCTACAAACTGCTAGATCAGCCGATGGGCGCTCTTCGCAGATGCCGAATCATTATCGTTGGATGTGGCAGTAGCGGAATATGCATGATGCACCGACTGAAAACGTTCATGAAAAATATCGAGTGGATTTGTTATGAAAAAAATGAAGAGTGAGTAAAATTACCCGTTGATCGACGCGAATACTCATATCCAGCGTAGTGTCAGCGGGACATGGTTTGAAAACAGGTCCGTTGAACTTGAAGTAAAGTTATATCACTCGCTGACCATCTAATCAGATACCCTGGGTGATTCATTTGAACGCTCGGGTCTAAACCAGTACTTAATTCGGGCTCCTAGCGCACGATGCGATGTTCCCTCCGTGTCTTATCAATTCTCCTGGGCCCCAAACCCCGAGTGGACCGAATAGTAAGATATCTCCTCTCTCCAGTCGATGAAAAGGTGAACATACTGCAGTTATTCCTGCGCCAAAGAAATTCACGACTACATGAAGTCAACTGCCGAGGTGAGGCTGACTTCGATCAGCTCGAGATATGTTATTAATCGTGCGCGCACGTAGAATTTCGGGTTGCTGGAGCAAGTTAAGCTTCAACATGAGGTCACTTCTGCCATGTGGAACGCTCAGACGAACAAGTGGCATGTCGAGATACAACCGCCGTGTAAGTCGCATCCTTTGAAGGATCGTAACAAGGCTGATCCACTGGCTTGACAAGGCGGGCCTACTATATCGGACACCGCTGACTTCTTGGTCAATGCAACGGGTCTCCTCAATGCGTGGAAGTGGCCGAAGATTAACGGTCTTGACGCTTACCAAGGGAAACTAGTCCACACGGCGCGGTACCCCCAGGATCTCAAACTTGATGGCCTCAACGTCGCAGTCGTGGGCGTGGGAAGCAGCGCTGTCCAGGTCATACCGACCATTGCACCGAGTGAGCTCCTACAAATCAACAGTGGCATCCCCTTGATGATTGCTTGAACGGTAGCCGTGAAATCATTGATAGCTTTCATTCGCTCCTCAACCTGGATTACACCAGAATTTGCTGCTAAATATGTGAGCAAACCTCGGTAATCCCTTTAATTAGCCAAGTTGATTCGAACGGAACGAAGGCCGGACCAAATGGTTCCAATTTCGCATGTAAGTGCTCGAACACTGCTCATCGGGCAAACCCTGAGCCACCGCTTCACCATAGACTCTGAAGAACAGCGGAAAGAACTATTGGAGGACGAAGAAAAATCGTTGGTCTATCGTAAAGCCGTAGAGATGGAAATCAACGTGCGATTCAGATTCGTATGTCGACGAGGTTGCGGGGTCTGCCATTTTCTTACGCTTTGAAATCCAGGCAATCAAAACCAGCCAGGCTCAAGCGGAAGCTGTTGCTGCTGCAAAAGAAGGCATGATCCGGATGCTGCAAGGAGATCCAAAGCTTTGCGAGAGGCTCATCCCGAGCTTTGGTCTCGGGTGTCGAAGGTTAGTCGTGCTCCTACCTTCTGATGCATACGAGACTGGTTTGTTCTTTTACAGACCAACAGTTCGTGTTCATCAATCTAATGCCTGCTCGAATTGACAGTACCCACCATGTCAGCCAGGAAACGGCTTCCTTGAAGCTCTGTTAGAGCCACATGTTCACGCGTGTCTGGACCCGATTCAACGCTTTTCTGCCAAAGGCATTATCACCAAGAGCGGAAACTCGGCGGAAATAGAGCACGAAGTCGATGTAATCATCTGTGCAACAGGCTTCGATACAACTTTCCGCCCACGCTTCCCGGTGGTGGGACGCGACGGAATTAATCTTCAGGACATGTGGGCTGATCAAAATCAAGGTGAACTATGAACCGCGCCAATTTCTTCAGCTCCTCACGATCCTCCTGCAGTCAAGTCATACATGTCTGTGAGTGTTGCAGGGATGCCCAACTACTTGATGTTCGGCGGTCCCTCGTACGCAGGTGCTCACGGATCGTTGCGTAAGCTTATGACGCTGCGGATTACTTGGTCTCATTATGCTCAACAGTACCTGTCTGCGAGTTGGTTGCCAACTACATCTCCACGATGGTCTACAAATGGCAGCTCGAACCGAACCTCAAATGGTTCGAACCCGACTTACAGGCCCAAAACGAATTCAATGAGCACCGAGATGTCCAGCTTGCAACAACTGTGTGGTCAGATTCCTGTAGTTCATGGTTCAAAGCAGGCAAACCAGACGGCAAGATCATCGCTCTGCACCCGGGATCTCGGACGCATTTTATGACCCTGCTTAAGAATCCAAGGATGCAAGATTATCACTTTGAGTATGAGGGCAATCGGTTTGCCTTCTGCGGAAATGGGTTCACGACACGGGAGACCGAGGGGCGAGATTTGGCTTGGCGCGTTTCCGCTTGCCCGTACACTTGTCTCTTCTCACTCTGACGTTCTTCTAGGTATTTAGACCCAAAGGATGAACATCACCGCCCTCGACTACAAGTTTGAGCCTCATCTGACAACGATCACATACAGTGTACGATCTTCATAGAGGCGACGAGTCGAGGCAGGAGAAGCAAAGGCAGATGGCAAGGGGAAAAAGACTCGAGACAGAATCCGTCAAGTACTTCAACGTTTCCACGTCGTACTGTATACATCTTAGGTCTAATGATCCTCGGTCCTAACAAATTCATTGACCCGCAAATTACCCTTCGTCCAGTGCTCATTGCCCGCAATAAAGTCTGAGCGAACAACCTTACCCCGCGACACCACCTGGCCGTCCTTCTCAAACTTGACGTATATCCCCTCGATGCGCCCATCCCAAAATTTGGATCTCAGCTGCACCATGCTCTTCAATTCGGGCTCGGACGGCAGCACACCTTCGTAGAGAACAGGCACCATCTGGATCGTAGTGCCACTCAACAGCGCCGCCAGTGCCGCGCGGTCAACCCAACTGTCCGTGCTCCTGTCGTACAAATCGAACGCCATGAACCGATTTGGCAGCCGCGCGTAGGGAATCGAGTGTGTGACCGCGAGCCACTCACCAAAGAGCGTGTACCTCGAGGGGAAGTGAGCATCGCGCCCGAGCACGCGCATGAGCTCGTGCCGGTGCGTGTCGACCCACAGCCCGAGCTTCTTGAACTGCTCGTGCGTCGCGGGGCTGACGAAGTGCGAGCGGTTCTGGATGCGGATCTCGCGGTCGGAGGACAGCCAGAAGCCCATGTTCGCGCCGTCGACTTTCTCCGTGATGACGACGTTCCCCGCGCCGGCGAGCGTCGAGATGTCCGCGAAGACGTCGTCGGAAGTGGCTGCGCCCAGGTTAATAAGGTGCGGCGTGCGCGGGAACTTGTAGATGCCCACGGGGGGCGAGAGGCGCAGGACGAGCTCCTCCGCCGCTGCGAAGGATTTGACATGCACGATCGCTTTGAAGCCTTCCTTCAACGTCGGCGCGACAAACACCTTGTGCATCTGCTCGACAGCGTTGCGCACTTGGCTGCCCGGTGGAAGCGTCGGGTGCCCCGCCCGCATTTGGGCTCTGGACTCGCACAGGGATTTGTCGTACTGTGAAAGAACTGATAAATAAACAAAAAGTCGAGAGCGAATCTAAACTTACGTCAAACCAGATGCACACTGGGGCAAGAGCCCAATTGGAGGCGAGGTCGAGCCAGACCTTGCGATCGGCGGCTGCAGTATTGCATCTGTCCAGCAGAACGCGCCCTTTGGCATGGCTGATCTCGCTCTCGCAGAACGCCCTGCTACCCGAGTCGTCCTGCGAGATTCGACTCCAGCCCATGGGATCGCGCCGCGGAGGGCCTGCGAAAACCACGATTTGCCTGAACCGGGTAGCCCAACAAGCATGAACAGGTCGGCGTTCTTGTTGTCCAGCGTGCCTTTGATTTCGAGCGGACACGGCGGGGGCTCTGACGGCAGATCCGGGTACACCGACTGGCGCTTCCAGATGGTGCTGCACCATTTCGAGACAAACGCTTCCTGGCGCGACGTCTCGAGGCTGCCGGGGCGGAGGAGGCGGAGGCTCGAGATCGCGTCGGGAGCGGCCATTTCGGGGTGGTCTTGGTGGGGAGCAGGCGTGTGGAAGCCGTACGCGGCGAGGTAGCACGCTGCGACCGTCCCCGCGCGTCCTTTGCCCCCACCGCAGTGGACGAGCAACGGGAGGTTAGTCTCGTCGTCGAAGAGCCGCATGATGATGTCCATCTGCTCGATCGAGGGCGGGCAGAAGTTCTCAACGGGGAGGAAGGTGTTGGTGATGGGCTTGCCGTGGAACCACTTCTTATGGAGCGGCTCCTCTTCGGTCAAGGTGAGAACGTGGCGGATTCCGAGGTGCGGCGAGGCGAGAGCTGCGATATCGTCTTCGTGCCGGGGAGTCGACATGATGGCGAGGTGGTACGGGATGAGCCACCTGAACCAGCGCGGCAGCTTGAAAGGCGAGGGCGTGGCCGGGATATACAACGGTAGCCGGGACTCGAGTTGCAGTGTCGGTACAAATTCCATATCACGGACCCGGAGACACAATTCAGGGCCCCAGGGCGCGAGTAATACGTCGGCGATTGCCCCGGGAATCTGTGTCAGTTCATCTTTTTGGAGAACAGAGCCCCACTCCGTGTGCTTTGCGCATTCAAGCATCTTTTTGAGACAATAGTCGCGGATGCGCTCGTCCTCGGAGCGCTCAAAAGCACGCCCGTAGGACAGCATCGCCAGTTTAAATTCGTGCAAAGACATCGCAGCGTCCCCAAGTCTCAAGAAGCCGCGATGAGACTCGGGAAACGCACGGACAAGATCGATACAATGGACCTGCGCCTGCTGAAATAGACCTGCCAGGTGGAGCGTGAACGCAAGGTGGTCCAAAAGGTCGATAGAAGGGCTGGAGGGAAACTGCCCCGGCAGCAGAGATGCAACGCCCTTGTCCAAGTCATGGTCATCCTGGGCGGATAGGGTGATGTGGAACAGCTTCGGCGGCAAGCCGACCTGTTTGCGGAATAGCTGGCCGGCAGCCCAGACTATGACCACAAAAAAACATCGGGGTTTCCGCCGAGACCCAAGGCGAAAACATTGCTAGTATTGACTACTTCAGCCTTTGCGAGGTGCTCGTGGGAGATTTTCCCGAGCTCTGCTTTAGAAAGTAGCGCGACATGGTAAGATTCCAGTCGATTTTTGTTGAAATTTGGAGGAGCAGACTGAAGTGCTTGAAGTGCCATGTTGTCGACGACGGCGCCCACGAGACCAAGGACGTCGTGCGTTAGAGAAATAGTAGCGTCTGCCATCGGATCCTCGAGAAGGGGAGTTAATTATGCATTATCTGCCAAGCACTGCGAAGTTATAGTTCGTGTCTGACTCGAAATTGCCGGAGAACATGAACACAGACGACGAGAAGCGGTGATTTCCATTTTGGGTAATTTTCGGCTCCTACACTCGGGCTGACTCGAGCAAAACTGATATTTCAAGCGCGCCTGTCTATTAACGGGACCGTAAATATACCTAACCACCCGGCTGACACTCTAGTTGGTCGACACGTCTCAATGGGCTGTGCGCAGGCGACGGATCAAGCAACGCACTGCGCAGTAAGTATTCTGGACCTCAGGCTATGCAAGCAACGAAGTTACGAGAGGGCGGGCGTTCGTGCGACTTTGAGTGCTCGGACACAACTGTCGCGGAGAAACGCTGGTCGCGGTCAAAGTAACATAATGAGATCACGGCCATCTTCAATAAATATTGGTGGGTTACGAGAATGAAAGTGGCGCGGGCCTGCTGGAGGCGCATGCCCATGCCATTCGAGCGGCTCGTTCTGTTGGCGATGCGAGGGGGCCTCGATGTCCCTGATGTGCGAGGAAGAGCCAAGGCAGGATCAATTCAGCGAAAAAGCGCGCTGCTTCGTTCATGCGCGAGATCTTGGGCATACTTGGCGCATAACCACTAGGAAATCTCGAAGGGCGCGTGAAGTTTGAACAGACCCAAAATATCTCGGGTCCGTAGAAACCCATCTGGGAGGGCTCGACCGAGATATGCGAGGCAGAAGATTACCGACAGGTCTGAGTTTTTGCTGGAAATTCCGTGGATAGGTGCGCGTATTTGCAATGCTTGCAACGGTTTTCCAAGTCCAGCTCAAGCTCAGACCTGGAGTCGAAAGGTCTTGACAATGCTGTCTTGCGAACTACGGCGGAGGTGGTCTGTACGTATCTAGGGGACTGGGTTGACGTTGGCGTAAGATCGATTTCAGCATGACATTCTGCTTGGTTGTCGGAGCGGGCCAGACAAATTCTATGAGGTATTTTCTGATGGCACGAAAAGAACGGTCTGAAACTTGCTCAGAACTCTAGATATTGACCAGAACTCTGGATTATACACATTTTGGAATGGTAGAAGATAGTCGACATAGCAGAAGATTTGGACGAGTTTAAGACGATGCCTGGTGTCTTGTCTGGTTCCAGTCAAAGTCAAGGTCACCCCGAGTAGGAGCAAAAGACGTCGGGATTTTTGCCAGAATCAAGGCCAGAACATCGACTGCTGTTGAAACATCGGCCGCGAACTCTCCTCCAACGTGCGCAAGGTATTCGAGTACCAGAAGAATTTTTTCTTGAGCAGAAGAGGGTGGCGGACAGCCTGAGAGCGTCCAGGAAGGCGGTGCTGGCTAGACGTGAGCGAATTGCCATTTCGGTTGCACTCAATCACTGCGAAGTCGAACTGTCATACGTCAAAACACTCGAATGCCTCCAAGGCATCGCGCTTATTTTGCTCCTCCACCACGCCCGCGACCTCGCTTGCCTTTCTCTCCGCCCCCCCTTCTTCCCTCTGAATGCCTGCCAGAGTACCAAGGAGGCCGATGGAGGACTTGGATCCTATCGCAAACGCAATAGCCCCTCCCCAGAACGAGTCCCCCGAGGAAAGAGACATACGGATTCAGAAAGAGAAGGCTGCAAAACAAGTCTCAGACGCCATCGATGCAGAGCTATCCCGCGATCAGGCGTACGACAAGAAGCGGCCGAAACCGGTGAAAATTCTCTTGCTAGGTGCGTCTCCGGCTACCTCGCAATGGCGCAGCCTATGCTGATACATCGCGTGCTAGGCCAGAGCGAGTCAGGTTCGTGCCTTTGTCCCGGTTTTTCATTCCGAGTGAAAATAATCAAAAATCATTAGGCAAATCTACGACGCTGAAAAGTATGTTGGCTTGCATTTGCACATCACCCTCTGTACTGACCAGCCTAGATTTTCAGCTCATGTATGAGCCAAAAGTGCGTATTAATTTAGGAGATGGCGCTAGTGAATTTATCTTGTCGATAGGCTTCCGAGCCGAACGCGCCTCGTGGCGCGCCATTATCCAGCTCAATGTGGTCAAATCGATCCACATTATCCTCGAGGCTATGACCCGCACCCAGAACACAACCGACCGCCCGCCAAGTGCCCGATCAAGTGTGTCCTCCCACGAATCACTCCGCCTCGACGCGGAGCTCGTTCAACTCAAAATGCGCCTCTTTCCCCTCCTCGATGTCGAGAACAGCCTCATGAAACGGCTATCGCTTCCCGGGTCGACGGAATGGGAGCCGACGGAGCGGCCGCTGACGACGTCAAAGCGGAGGCAGTCCAAGGAGATCGCAGTCAACTCGACCGTGGCGTGGAAGGCGGCATTTACACGAATGGCGGAGGACAGGCAGAGTTTTGATACCGACCACCTCATAGACTGGGACGACCCTGAGGATCCGGGGATGTTACTTCATGCCGCAAACGACGACATGAAACGGCTGTGGGCGCACCCGACGGTTCAGGCCATATTAGACAAGCAATCTATCCGGTTACAGGAAAGTGCTGGATTGTAAGTTGTCGAGCCGCTTTTTTTCCCCTGCACGCGGCTCACCAAATACAGCTTTTTGGATTCTTTAGACGAAGTGACATCGCTCCGATACATACCGACCGACGGTGCCTTCATACTTGGCACAATTATCGCATTTTCACTGACTTTGACATGACAGATCATATTTTGAGGGCTCGGTTGAAGACTCTGGTGAGTCTAATCAACGCTCTTCCTCGGACTTGCTTAATCGATTGGTTAGGGCGTCTCTGAACATCGTATGCGGCTCACAGACCCTTGTGAGTGGCTCCGTTTAAGTCAGTTAGCCTCTGCTAAGCATCTTCAGCCGGCGGTATGAGCCGCGACTTTCGCATTTTCGACGTCGGTGGGACGCGTTCACTGGTGTGCTTCTTGGTTCGGATCTTAATCCCACGCATATTCACACACCTCCTAGCGTGCTGCATGGGTCAGCTACTTCGATGACATGGTATACCTCATTCACAGCTGCTCATCTGTGTTCTTATTCTATTATTAACAGGACGCTATCATCTTCCTCGCGCCTATATCCGCTTTCGACCAGGTGCTCGCCGAAGAACCAACTGTCAATCGACTGGTAAGTACAAGTCTCGGTTTGTCTGATCCCGTTCTAAAAATTGCCCCGGCGTTCAGGCCGACTCGTACAAGCTATGGACATCCATAGTTTCAAACAAACTCCTGCAGCACACAAACATGATAATCTTCCTCAACAAGGTAGATATCATGCACGCTAAACTAGCATCGGGAATACGACTTTCCGACTTTGTCGACTCCTACGGCAGGCGGCCGAACGATTTCGACAGCGCTTCACGATGTATGTTGTTTTTTTCGCACTTCCCACGTCTCGTTAGAATGACCGTGGAACTGATTGGATCCCTTTTCGCACGCAGATTTAAAGAAACAATTTAGTGCGCTGCACTGCCTCTATTGCTGGTTGCGCCCAACTAACCAACCTTGTTCCATGAAACAGACTCAATACTGAAGCAAAACTCGCCTGTGCCTCGGGTTTTCTACTGTCATCTCACGAATGCGATTGTTCGTGGCGCTCGGTTACCTTTTACCCAGACGCGTGCTGACATGGATCTGTTCTTCCCTTTAGGACAAAAAATCTACCAAATTCGTCCTAGCTGGAAGTGTGTGCCGTTTCTCGTTCCTTGTCCGCGGCGCTAATCGCCCTTGTTCCCTAGTCAAGGACATGCTCATGCGCTTCCACCTCCAAGAATCGCACCTAATCTTATAATACTCAATAAATATCTATAAGATAACCATCTAACCGTACTCCATCCGCCATGCTCTAACTTACTGCTATCGCTCGACCGGTGTCTGTAGTCGACTCCATCCATCATCATTTCGTCCTTCACCCTACCGCACCGCACTGCACCGTACCACAATAATCCATCCGACCATCGCATAACATATTATCCTGCATGCATCCTATCGTATATTTAACCTACGATCCATATCTGTACGAGTACGAGTCCCCTTTCGATGTCGACGTACTGTATAAATATAATACAGAGGACCCTCTCGGCACCACATGCCTTATGCTGCACCCATGCGTGAGACGCCATCTCGTATCTGTCACCCCTGTCCGAATAATATCATGGTTCATGGCATTTATATAGCGACAGCATTTTCTCAGCCCAGTTTGGGAGCGGCGGACGATGGAAGAACTTCTGAGTGAGCACAGGATCTACAATCATGCCTGTCAAGGAGTCCAGAGTAGGGAGCTCCGGACGGAACAGAGAACTGCCAGTTAGGTGGAGAGATCGCGGCAAGAACAATCACAAGAAGGCACAAAGTTGTTTTTGGATTTGCTTCTTCCGCCGCGGGCGACTGATATTTTGCCGACCTGTGGGACCAGGTGGACAATTTATGTGCGACCGTTGCCAACTGGGGCCTGGGTATGAACAGTGAATATGAACTACTTACGCGCCGACGGGGAGATACTTCGGAATATTGTTATTTCAGCTGTGAGGTTTCAAAACCGCGCCCAGCGCTCCTGCTAGCGACGTCATTTTTTAAATAAAAATGGCTGGTACGTATGTAGGTAGATATATTCTGGCGGTGTTTCCATGGATTTTCGCGGCCGCCGCAGGCATTAGTATTGCGAGTTACCGGAATCTCCGTTCCAACGGCTTCGAGGATGATTATTTTCAAGGCTGCAGTGGTCCGGCTCACCCGTGAATTTACGACTTCACTTTGGCCCTTGGCTTAGCTTCAAAGTTGACCGCTGCGCGGATATCTGCTTCGCTACCGTATAAATCAGCCAAGACTCCCGCAGAAGAACTTCCTAAGCATTCAAGACTTAAGACTCATCAAATGCAATTCCTGCTCGAGCTCGGGATAATTTCATGGGCGCGTTGGGCCTTGGCAGGGTCTGCGGAAGACTTCTGAATCTTGATGCATCGTATCGGACGGTGTTCAAAGTTACGCACGAGGAAGTTACAGGGCGGGAATTTCTCGCCAAGGGCGTCGGCTGTTATGTAGGTTCCAAGTTCGCCGCCCTCTGCGTACGTCCCTTGTGCGGCCTTGAATGGGTATATGTATATGAGACACACTGCCAGCAGTCGGGCGTCGATTTATTTTGTTGCGCAAGCCAGTGAACACATTGGCACTTCCACTGACCGAAAAGTTGCGCCTGACCGAATTTTACCGTTTGTGAGTCAGCCCCGGCCTGTGTGCTCACTTCAATGCTGAGCGCTGATCATCTATCTGCAGGTAACCCACAAGAGATGCATCTGTCTAGCCGAATCATCTTCTCTGTGACCGCCGCGGCCATGATACCTCGAAACAGTGCCGTTACCATTGCCACCGGCGCGAAGAAAATTTCAGCTGGAATCAATTGCGAGGGGAGCCTGAAGTGCAACGGCCAACCACACGACACGGCCAAGGTTCTCGTCGGCTACATCAACGGTATCGACTCGGGTCGATATTACGACAACGGGGAGCACATCGCGTGCAGGGATAGCATTTGCGCGTTTTTGCAGGGGGCCCGGGCCGATGCCTGGGGAGCGTATAAAGAATGTCGCGCCTCAACTTTTGGCGCATGGGTGCACCGTTTGTGGGAGCGTACCAACGGGCCCCAACAACGACGATTCGGGTGGGCAGTTGACGTTCAATTTTGTGAGCGATGCGGCTTGTGGAGAGGGCGGCATGTGTTAGATACATGCACATTGAATGCAGCGTAAAGAGAGTAGCCCACGGCCAGGCGCCCAGCAAGGGGCCATCATTTCATCCATCGTCTCTGGTGTATAAGATTCCAGCACTCAGGAAGACTCATGGTTGCAAGGCTACATAGATTGCATTTGAGAACAAATCAAGAGTCCAGACTGGCGACCACGAGTTTGTCGATCGTGGTTTCCGGTTGGTGTGGGACGGAAGAGAAGAGCAAACTTTCCGAGAGAGGGCGTCAATAGAAGGTCGGGAACAAGTTGCGGCCTCCAGATACGACCCCGCGAAACGGTGATGCTGGTCAAGGAAGGTCTCCCGAGTTGAAAGAGGCGCAGTGTGAAGAAAAGTTCTGGGTGTAAGCCGTAAAATTCCTTCATCGCGAGTGGAGTTGTGGGCGTTGAAGTGAAGAAGCAGTTCTGGGTGTAAGTCGGAAAATTCCTCCATCGCGAGTAGAGTTGTGGGCATCGAAAGGAAGAAACATTGAGCGATGCCTGCGGAGGAATCGCATCAAACACGCCTTCAGGGTCAAATGCTATTCAGCATTGCTTTGAGTCAGTTGTGACTAGCCAAGCAACTGAGACAACGGCGCGGAAAGGTTCGGTACATAAGTATTGCACACCGCAGAACTCGACTTCAAGCTGCGGGAGTGCCAGTCAATTGAGCCTCGTGAAATGTCCTCTTCGGCCGACTCTTTTGCTGAACGCCAGGGATTTTGTAGAGATTTCAGAACGATGTGAGTGCGACAGGGTGAGCCAAGAGCTTAGCGCTGATGTCTGTTCCGCCATCATTTTGAAATGGACACTGACGTTTCTTCCCACCACACCCTCCTGCTCGTGCCTATCGCCCACTTTCTTTTGCAGTAGACTTTTCCCCTACTTGTACACTACAACGCCCAACCGCGAACAAGATGTCTAGTGAAAGTGTGTCCGACACCGCTGCTGACCGTGAGGCGGATCTCCAGTCTATGGCAACGGTGAAAACCCTCAGGGTGCTCTGAAATTTGCCGCCCAGCTGTCTTCCAAGTCGCGGTCCAAGCGCTCTCTTCATGTACATCACTCTGAACGCCGGCCCATTGATAAATTTCGTTCGACGGTCAACAAGGTCATTGCCATGAAACGTAGCACAACAATTCTTGCCTCTATTGGTGCCGGTGCAGAGCCAGGCATCGATCCCCGGCGTGCTTCTATGGAAATGCAGTACCGTTCGGTTCACAAGGTACCTTATAAAAAATATCTGCCCTGAGCAAACTTCATTCTCTCCAGGAATGCGCTATCGAAATAGTAGACTATTCTGCCGTGTCAAGCACTTTCCTCAACATGCGGAATTCTGAATTTGTGGATTGGTGTTCCAGTCCCAGAAGCAAGCGTCAGCCATGGGTCAAAGTCCGGTGGATAAATATAACGGGCGTCAGTTGGGATGTCATAAAGGCCTTGTCCCTGAAGCATGGTACTTGGGATTTTCAAATTCTGAAGTACATTCTGATCGTGTTCTCTAGAACTTCACCCCTGGCCTTGGAAGATGTGTTACATACTCGGCCAGATAATGTATCGAAAGCCGACTATTTCGTACATCACCTTTTCCTGCGTGTTTTAATCCACGAAGTTGCTGACGAATCGACTCCGACGTTCGTCGCGGAAGCGGAGGGCATGGATCCATCTGCACCCGCTCCAAGCAAGTGTGTGGGACGGTTTTTCAACTGGATACATGCTTACCATTTTTGCAGGCTCTGAGAGAACGCCAAATTGAACAAGCCAAGATTGATGCGTTGAAGCAGGTTGGTGCCTTTTTGCGTCACCGGTTAGCGATTACAATTTGCACAAGGGCACTCTAAGGGTGAATGTCTCGCCGATGTTTGTGTTCCTTTACCGCGATGGTACTCGTTTTTTTGCCCACCTTTTGAGTCTCCTCACCGCGTCACCCAGGGACGGTCATCACCATAACACAACATGCTTCGTCCGACTTGCTGCTCCCCATCAGCGACCGTCTGCGGCGGGCAGACACAATCTTGCGTAGCTCTGCAGATCCCAGCATGCTCGTCCAGAGTTTCCTTGCTCTCAGTATGTTCCTTGAATTTCCCATTATTGATTTCCGTCCATCTGACCACCGCTCAGTTGTTGACAAGGCCATCGAGCTCATCGACGCTTATCATCACCAGATTTCCCAGATCGAGGGCCAAATCCTGCTCAATCCTAAACCGTCCACCGTGCGGAAGCGTATGCTGCTTCCCTAAATGTCTATCGCTGTACTTATGTCGCTCATAGTGCACATTGTCTCTGGAGACTTGGTCCTCCACAAACGCACGCTTGAACCAATCAAGACACTCTGCTACGGTCTCCGGCGATATGACACCGACCGCTGCGCCGCGCTCGTGGACGACTCAGATGAGGCGGCTGTTAGACAGCCTATCGTCGGGTTCATGAGTCACAAAAGCAAAATCTACCTGGTGCGTACCTCAGTCGAGCCCGTATGCCGGTGCTGATGGACTCAGGCGGACATCACCGACAACACGGAGTATATCCTCAGCACCCTGGACATGATCGCGGGTATCGGGGAGAGTCTCACTGATTACAGCTTCAACGCAAGTTCTTCCTGTTCGTTCACCCATTTATTCTCGCTTACATTTGTTCTTCAGATGGCCTCCTACTCGATGAATGATACCATGTGCGTTTTCGCTCCCTCTTCGTTGTTTGAGTTCCACTCAATTCATCTCTAGGCGTCTGCTGACGATGATCACTATCATCTGTCTCCCTCTGACATTCGTCTCTGGCTACTTTGTGCGTCCACCGTCCTCTGTCGCAGGATTACCTCTAATTCCAAATCATTCGCCGTCCACAGGGTATGAATTTCTCAAACGAAACATGGATTGCCGAATGGAGCGATGTCCTGTATGTCTACTTTATTTCTCTCCTCTAAAGTACCTTCCTCATACGGCCCGGCAAGATTCTGGATCATTGCGCTCCCGTGTGTCGTGGTCATCTCCCCGCTCTTCATCATCCCGGACCTCAAGCGGATATGGCATTATATACAGACACGCCGGCTGCTCAAAGTGCGTTTCACTTCCAGCTCTACGAGACTTGAGACCATAAACTAAATGCTTGGCATTACAGGGTTTCAAGTAGTGTCGGCAGCTGTGCTGTTCTTTGCTTTCGGTGGAGGTTGAGGTGTGATACGATTTATGAGGATAATTTGCAACGGTATATTGTTAGCCATACATTCATTACATATGATTTAGATCGTGTGACTGAAGAAAGAGGGCTTACCGTCATTGGATCAATAATCGCAAATTTGGGACCTCTCCTTCGTGCTTCTGCAGACTGAGAATTGTTATACCAAACGCTCCAAAAAAGAAAAAAAAGGAATATCTTTTTCAACGGCCATGATGGGGCCATGGTGTTACTTGTCCCGAGCTAATTCTTCGCGTCGTGGCTTTTCTAACTAGAGAGACACTTCTTGATCCAGACGGCCATCTGCTAGACGAAGGACCGCGAGCTTGTTCCCGACCTCCCTTCCATTAACGCCTCGCTCAAATAAATGCGATCAGCACTACAGAGTCTCAAGAAGACGTAGGCCACCCGTCTGGCGTCTTCCACGGTGAGCGCTGGGGGAATAACATGTTGTGTGGACACGCTCGAGCTGGTTCCGGCAATTTGGCGTAGAGGGGAATTCAAGGGGAAGTCATCTTACGAGAGTCGGACCAAAGAAGGATAATGAAAACTCGGTGAGTAGTAGCCCGTGTCCGGATTGCACTTCTCTGCGTGAACATTCAGATTCTGAATTGGTCCCGCAGAAACCGTTCTGCAAAATCAGAATGTTCAAAACATGAGGCAAAATTGTGAAAAAGGACACCGTTCTCGTCATGGAACTTTTAAGCGCCAACACTGCATAATGGACATGGACTGCAGCCGTCAGTCTTCCAAAGCGCCTTAAGCTGCATCGCCGTTGCGATCTCTCCCTTTCTCCCCAACCTTCAGAGAGTTTTCACCGCGATACGTCCCAAGCCTTCGTTAATGACCATACTCTCGTGCGATACGCTGACCAACCCTGGACTTCAGTGTCCGATGACAACAGTACCTACGTCCTGCGACGAAGAAATCACCGAAGAACTTGAAGCGCTTGCGGCCAATATTCCTTTGCCCGAGTCTCTCCCATCTTCCCCTGCGAGTTCGAATGCCTGGTGTACACCACCCTCCTCTCTTACAGCCTCGCCTCCGTCCCCTCCCCGCAATAGCCCGCAACATCCGGCAGCATCCGCTGCGACCAACTACTGGCAACGGCATACAGCCGAATCGGTCGAGTGCGTCGAATTATAGGGTTCTAATCTGTCTTCATAACACACTCGTAGGAATATCTCCCTAGTTGAAAGCTTAAACAAGGCGGAAAATGTCGACCAACCCGCTGTATTGCGGCCTCAAAGTGCTAGCTCCGTAACATTCGAAAAGCCTCCCACGATTGCATGGTGTCCTACCCTTGAAGAGGCGGAGAAAGAGTGGGAGCATCCATGGGCACGAACTCCCGAAGGTACGAGACTACATGAGCGCCTCACACGATCCGGAGGTTCATTCGGCCGCGCAGTGCGTCATCCCGTCAAGGATCCACAGCAATACACACAGCACGAGAAAGAGTATCCCCCAGATCGTTACGGTGAAGAAGCCGGAAAGAATGCGCGTGTCTGGAAAGTGTATCGAGACAAAGTAAACGAACGGGACGCGGATTTGCTTGATGGATGGAACAAGACACTCGACATCCTTCTCCTGTTCGTGAGTATATTATCTGCTTCATCATTCCGGGCCTGAAGAATACCAGGCCGGCCTTTTCTCCGCCGTCTCAACGGCATTCGTAATAGAGTCGTGAGGACTATTCACAATGTATTGACGCGCTGAACCATTGATGTCTTTCAAGATACCAGAACCTACAGCCGGACTTTACAGAATACACGGCGAACGCAACACTCTTTACAGCCATTACGCTTGCAGGAGGGTCCGTCAATGTGACGCTGCCTGTGCTGCAACTTCCCCAGGATTTTGCACCGACCGAGGGCGCGCAGTGGATTAACGCCCTGTGGTTTACCAGTCTGGCTCTGGCTCTCGTCGTGTCTCTCCTGGCCATTCTCGCTAAGCAGTGGCTAACAGAGTATAATTCCCGTATGCTGGCCCCTGTCGCATCGCAGCGTCGATGGGTTTGGCGGCATCTGGCCTACAATAACGGTCTCGACACCTGGAAGCTCCCTGCCTTTATCTCGACCCTACCATTAATCCTGCATGTCTCACTTTTCCTGTTCCTCGCGGGCCTGGTTGTATTCCTCTGGGACCTGGACAGGGTCATCGCGTATATTATTCTCGGGCTCACATTACTCGTCCTAGTATTCTATGTCGTCGCATTCATGCTGCCACTGTGGAAAGGGGATTGCCCGACGGCGACACCTCTTCTCAGACAGATTCACAGCGCATGGACGGGCGGAAAGCAGTGGTTTACTTCGGTAAACCTGCGCCTACTGCGCTGGTCCATTTTCCGGAGAAAGCTGCGACACCCACTTTCTCGATCCCACGCTACCTTGTTTCCCGTTTCAGAACCTGCATTCCACGAGAATCGCCTCATTGCTACTAATGGGCCTTCTTTTGACATCACTGCTCTGAAGTGGATGATTACATCTCTACCGGTCGAAGACGAAGTCATCATTGCGCTTGACGCCATTGCTGGTCTAGACATCACCAATATCGTGTACTACAATCTCAGATCACCTGAAATCCTCTCCGCAGTATCCAGCCACTTTTCAGCACTCTCGGCAACCGGGCAGAGAGTAGACCCCGCCGCCGCTGCTCGCTGCCTGCGCACAATGTACTTCCTCGACGCGGTGCGTTATTCTGCAGATCCCACGCTGGAACGTTGGGTGTCCATTCAGACACAT
This sequence comes from Mycena galopus ATCC 62051, assembly GCA_014925785.1. Taxonomy (NCBI): domain Eukaryota; kingdom Fungi; phylum Basidiomycota; class Agaricomycetes; order Agaricales; family Mycenaceae; genus Mycena; species Mycena galopus. The sequence goes on from WIQG01000026.1 coordinate 1,076,900, forward strand.
GACCTCCATATCCTGAGCGCGTTCATATTGGATTCGCCCACGAGGGGTGATGTCTTTTCATCGGAGGTGATACGCCGACATCGCACACCATTTTTGCAATTGAAACAATGGAACGACCATGCTGCCATCCATTCCGAGACACCGTTTCTTGAATCCACGGCGCTGCTTCTGATGCATTCGCAGTATTCGCAGCTGCTCAACCAGGTTGTGCATATGTTCTATGCGCAGAAGCTCCATCATGAGGCTGCGGACCCGGTGGGGGCAAACACGATTGCACTGGGTCTGCGTAATGCCTTAATACGCGTACACAAGGACGGGGCACGCATGTAGGGCGATAGTTATCCTGAAGACCGACTTGGTACAATCCTCCACCAATTCTTGAATGATTCTTGGCACCACAACCCCGCTAGCGCATGCATAAAGCTTTGGAACCTTATTACCCACCTGGATAATCGGTCGCTTGACGATGATGCTCGGGCGCTCGCTCATTTATCATTCTGTGGCATGATCGCTACTTTTGACTCCCGTAGCACCGGGGAACCTCAGCGCTCCCGCGAGACTCCAGTGCTACCTCCCGGTGTGCGCTTGAGCTTTGATCAGGTCTTTGCGAGGCTGGATTTCAGCCTCAATTCACCGCATGAGTGGTCTGTCGAAGATCTCAGCAATGGGACTAGTGCCCTGTTGCTGACAGCCAAACTCTCATCCTTTTGGTGCATTTTCATGGACCTCGATGTTGACACTCACACTACGTCGGATTCTCGCCCGATATCGCCGCAGGCGGCCGCTCGCTCCAGGAGCCGATCTGAACTGTGCAGAGCTTGTTCAGATCATCTCGCATGTCGACATCCACGGCTGCCAGCGGGCTGTGCGCGAGCTGTGCTCTAACCATGACATCCATTCGGCCGTGTCAAACGATGCGATACTCAGTCTTCTGCGGCCCTTCTCCGCCACGCAACTCAAAGACGATAGCCCGTGGCGCGTGCTGTGCGATATCACCGGTGTAGGCCCCGGGTCGGAATGTCTGCTCGAAGTCGCATTTGTACTTGTGGTGCAGCTGCTGGCACTGAAGCGTCGGTCGGCGAGCCTTGAGGTTGTTCAAATACACAGCAGCTGCTCGGAGATGACCGCATCCTTGAGCTCATTCCCAACAGCTGGCGGTACGGCCTCGGGTTGCGTGTTGCGAAGCACGGGGCGGAACTCTTACCGGACTGGGGGGAACGGTGCCAGCAGCGCCTGCGGGAACCCACAGGGAGATTAACTGTCTCTGAATTGAATGACCTATTAGCGGACAGCGAAGCACCGTGTGTGCATTGCAAGTGTCCCGATGTGCAATTCCTGGACCATGCCCTACCGTCAAGAAAATCCCAACAAGTTGTAGATGATGACCTTCAATTAGTAGATGACCCAGCACTGGCACTGGCAGAGAAGGATGTTCAAGGACATCGACCGTGGACTACTTGGCTCACAAGGACGTTACGACGCCAAAGGCCTGCTGCGGGAAACAACACATCCATCCGACGCCGTTCAGGTGATGTCTGAGGTTCACATTTGCAACTATTATTATGTTGGTGAGTCCATGATTTGTGAAAACGATGATTGAAATTGTTCACAGCGGTAAACTCCTCCACGATACGAATGCTCCGTCCATCCCTCCCTCCCGTTTACATGTGTACAATGAAAATTACATTTGATACTCGGTTTAGAGGGCGTGTCGTGCCATTTCGCCGCGCCGCCTCCGCCTACCGACGCCGTTGTCTCTGATCTCCGCGACGTATCGAGCTGGGGAGTATCGTGAGCACAGGCGGCGGACGAGGTGCTGTATGGCGCGAGGTACCGGTTGTATACGCAGAGAAGAACATGCGGGTACGGGACGGCGGGCTGGGACGCGGGGAAAACGTACAGAATGTGGAGGGGTACTCGTAGACTGTAGTTCTCGAGGCGGCCATCAATCTCTGATGGCGCATCAACAAGCCGGCATAAAATCGCTAGACCAGCTCACTATTGGAAGACCGCCGCGCAAGACCGCCGGTTCGCGGAACACCGCCTTATTTCGAACTTACGCTGTCATTTGCGCCAGACAGATGCGGGTACAAAGCCCAAAAATGGATTTCTTCTTGGCGCAGATCTCTTTAACACGCCGACCCTCAACGTATGCCGCATCCTGTAACTTACGACTTGCCGACTCTCAACGTATGACGCATCGTATAATCAAGACTTAGTAAGTTACGAGTATAAGACACCGCCGATGGATGGGAGAGTCCCCACCCCCTGAATCCGCCAACATGTCCTCCTACGTCGTCACTGGTGCCTCCCGAGGAATCGGTGTTCGAAATTTTCCACGATTTTCTCAATTAAAATTAACCTCTTCTTCGTTCAGCTAGAATTCGTCAAGCAGCTGAGTGTCAACAGCCAAAACAAAGTCTTCGCGATCGTTCGCAACAAGGCTGCCGCCGCTGACCTCCATGGCTTGTCGAGGAATAACGTTACAATACTCGAGGCGGATGTAACTGATGCCCAGGCCCTCAAGGTGAGTGGATATCCAGTGGTTCGTTGAAACGTGTCACATAATTCTTCACGTAGCTTGCGGCGGTCGAGGTTTCAAGCGCTACCGGGAACAAGCTAGACTACTTGATAAACAATGCTGGCTCGAGTACGAACCCAGGGTTGACTCTAGATTCCTTGTCAGTCTTTCGCAATAATAAAAGCCCTCTATCTGAACTACGTCCAGCCCCAGCCCAGAGGCCGTTGAAAAAGATCTGCTCGACAATGTATGTCAACCTCGTGGTCTAATTTTCATCCACGATTCTAAAATCCGACCTAGTTCAAAACCAATGCCATCAGCGTAGTGCACACCACCAACGCATTTCTTCCCCTTCTCAAAAACGGCTCAACAAAGAAAGTTCTGTCTTTGAGCAGTGGCCTTGGGGATCTCGATTTTACGCTTGACGGTGAATGCGCCGCCCAGGCTTCGTACTCCATCGCCAAGGCTGCCTTGAACATGGTCGTAGCCAAGTACGCGGCACAATTCAAAGCCGAGGGCTTTGTATTCCTGGCGATGAGTCCAGGAATTGTGGACACTTCAGGGACGAGAAACATGTCTGAACGTTCGTCGATTTCTCTTTCTGATTCGATCCCAATCCTAATGGCGCCCTACAGTACCGGCCGGAGCTCTTGAAGAGTTCAAGATGATGGTCAAGTCGGTCGCCAAGGTCGCGCCGGATTTCAAAGGTCCCATTACACCTGAACAATCGGTCAAGATGCAGTTAGAAGTTTTGAATAGGTGGCCTGTTGAAGAGAGCGGCGCATTCGTATCTCATTCCGGGAATAAGCAATGGATGTAGGATTCCATGAAATTAGAACATACGGAGACAAATACTTAATACTAGCTATCAAAGAAATGATAATGCCCGAGCAATACACAGCAGATTACAGAAATGTTATACAAGACTCCCAATATAACCCAACAAAAAGCCCGTCAAACCGGAGCAGGAGCTGACGTGGTGGACGCTAAATTTCCACTATGCCGTCTGCGTACAGTGCGCTGAACCTTTTCAAGTCCGCTAATCAGTGTTTTGAGGTTGGCGTGCCCTTTGCTAGATAGATTGTATAATTATAAATGTTCAGTGGAAAGGAACGAGTAATCTCACATTAGCCACTCATCCAACGACGCCTCGCCGAGGAGAGCCTCTTCCTGTGAAACCGACACGCTTCAAAGTCAAATCTCGAAAGAGGAGGAATCGCGCTGACCATCTCTCCATGGGACGAATGTCCCGTCAGTGCTACGATGTGCGCTGGATGGAGCTGAAGCTCATTCTCGATCATCCGCATCCGCCGTGCAGACTCGACACCATCCATGACCGGCATGCTCACATCACTGCTCAGAAGAGGGTTGTAGTGACGCTAGCAATCGAAGGAAGGGAGACTCACGTCCACACCAAATGCGGTAAAAACTCTCTATATACCGTCAGGGCCGCTAAGCCGTCCGCTGCCTCGCGGAAGAAGACACCTTTGCGAGTGAGCAACGTTGTCAGTATTTTCCGGCCAATGTGATTATCCTCCACAACCAAGACTCTGAAGTCCGCCGCGCCGCTCTGGAGTTCGGGTGTTGACTGCCGCAAGGGTGAACGCGGGATTCCTGTTTTCTTCAAGGGCTGGGGATCAACCTCCGACTTTGCAAGAGGCGCAGGAGGCGATGTTGGCGTTGGCGTTGGCCTACGACTCGGCGACCTCTCGAAGAGCGTGAGATCGTCGTGCGATATTAGTGTTTTTGTCACTGTCCGAGGGCTATCCGTCTCTGTGCGGACCGGCCGAGCCTCCATAAATTTGATTGGCAGAGTGAAGGTGACGGTCGTTCCCTTGCCCAGGTCGCTTGATATAAGGAACTCCCCTTCGCATCCCATTTAGACTTAGAAACGCAAGCGACAAGGATGAATACTACAGACCTCCTAACCGCGCAAGGATAGTTTCAGAGATGCTCATACCAAGTCCGGTACCCGGATCTGAGAAAGGTCAGCGCTGTCTCTCTGCGAAGCGAAATTCAACAACGCACTAAATGTGCTCTCTTGGCTGAACGGGGTGAATATATCGTCCTTGTACTCGCTGCTCATTCCGATGCCGGTGTCTTTCATGGAAAACTCAATTAATCGCTGCCCATTTGAGGATTTATCCACGGGCTGCATCGCGAGTTGACGCAAAGATAGCGTGATCGACCCCTTTGGAGTGTATTTCAAGGCATTGGAAGCGAGGTTGAGGAGAACTCTGCGAGATATGAGATATGGCTTCGGCGAGAGACAAGGACTGACCGACGTAGCCCGCCGACATCTCTGGCCTTGGTATCAGCATGAACGGTGGTATAAAAGAACATAAACAAACATCATTGCACCCCATCCTGTTGGGAAATCTTCTATGGCTACGTATACCTCGACGGCGGATTCGGATGCACCCGATACGGTCTCCCATTGCCGCCGGCGACCATAGGCCACTAAGAAAAATTAGCAGAGTTAGAAAATAAACAAAGAGGTTAGACTCGCCGGACATAGCTTCGATGGCCAGAACACTGAGATCAGCTTCCGTATAATACGCCTGAAGATCTCCACTTCCGTGCTCTTGTTTTCCAAAATCGAGCACATCATTCACCTGGATGAGCATACAGTCAGCCCGAATAACAGAGCAAAGTATATATCACTGACGACGTCCCGGAGCGTTAGACCGCAAACCTCGGCGGCTTGCAGAAACCACTCAGTCTCGGCAAGGAATTCCTTGGGAGCGAATTCGCGAATCAACTCGAGCTGGGAGAGGAGGCCATGCAGCGGGGTGCGTAACTCGTGCGAGATCATGGAAACGAAGGCCGTCTTGGCAGCGTCAGCCTTTATGAGCTTGATCTTGGCGAGACTTCCGAGGTAGAGAGTCGCAAAGGTGGATGCAAAGGACACGTCCGCCGGTTCATATATATGTAGTGGTTTTTTTGTGGAAACAAGGAGGAGGAGAGCGCTGAAAAGTGGCGATCAACAGATGCACACAAGTGGGACATGGAACATGCGCACGGCTGTCCGTTGCTGAATAGCGGAATCGCAATATGCGCTTCGGACTGAGGAGGGAGCAGGTATTGCAGTTTCCCATCAGACCCTGAGTAAGCGTATCCCGCTGTTGAAGACTGCGCGAAGTTTAAATCGGCTTGGTCGGCTTGCGGGCATACTCACCGCCGTGTAAGTGCGCAGGAAATCCATGAGATGATGCACGGCGCGTGGCGCATTGAATACAGTTTCCGGAGAGTGATCCTTGCATTCGTCGCTGCAGCTATAGTCTATTATGCGGAGCCCGGGCTGGGGGGTGTCTTGCTTGGCGTCGATTGAAGTGCCGGGTTGGCCGTGGCTGATCCATCCGTATTTGGAGCGTGATAAAGCCCTTGTCAGATTCTGGCGGGGAGGCTCGGTTTTCCACGAGAGATGAAGAGAAGATAGATCCACGAGACAAGCGAAGTCGGAGTCGAGCATACGACGAACGTTCGCAGCAACAGACAGCATCGAGTTTGGGCCTGGTGGCCTCCGAAGTCCTAATCCTACCGAAGGGTCAACTGGGGGAGAGATAGTGGAGTTGAAGGTCGAGAGATCGAGAACCAGGTCCGAGAGGAAGTCCCTCCTCACGGTTTCCTTGAGCTGGCGGGTTTCCCGGAACATACGCTGAATATCCGTGCTCAGAAGATCAGCGAGGTCAGCAAGAGAGCTCCGTTCTTCCGGGGTCATGGGCCTTGGGGTGTCATCAAGATTCAGAACGCAGACGGAGCAGACCGGGATAAGGGGTCCGCCATCTTCGACGGGCAACAGCATCGGCTGGCCTACGTACGAGCGAGGAGCGGCTGCAAATCATGTAAACTAATCCGTTCATCCAAGTTGAAAAGCGTAGGCCGAACCAAGTATGTTACGGAATCGCCAGTCTGCGCGTGTATCCGGCTACATGTACAATGAGAGAACCTCGAAGCAAGATGCATAAAACGCACTATCTCGAGCATGGAACCATCTTTCCGGAGCGCAACATGAGAGCACTATGAAATTGGTTGGTTTATAAGGGAAAGCCATCCAGGATGAAATGGGGACCGACCAGCGACTCAGTATAAATTAATGGGTCCCCCCGTTGCTGCGTACAACCGACGGAGGCCAGGACCAATTGGGTGTCGGCGTTGATTAGGGTGATAACTGGATCTAGAGGTTAAAATTCGCTCGTGACAGCTGGTCCGACACGGACGTATTGGAGCTTTGAAGAGGGCATGCGCAATGCGTGCGCATCGATCAACGAGCGGCCACAGGGACGGGTCCTCCAATCCAAATCTGAGGCGAAAGGTCATTTAACTAGAACATCAAGCTCTCTAGCGCAGTAGACCGACCTTTGTATAACAGATGCGCGATCTTTTTCCAACGTCTCGGAAATCGTCTTGAGTGCAGGCAAAAAACCATGCTCGCCGAAGAAATCTTGGACAGACGTGGCTAATGATTGCAGATCCGCATGCTTCTGCTGGTGTGGTGGAATTGGTTGCAATGCCGATGCCGCTTTTGTGGGATTGAAGCAAAGATCCGAAGGCTGGTCTGTGGGAAAGTCACCCTCGCAATATCGCTGGACGAAGGAAAGGGTCGTGGAAGTTGGTGACCGCGAACTCGATGGGGAAACAGCAACGAAGAGGTCGCGCATTGGATGCGGAAGAAAAGTGAAATAGGGACATTTGAGGCCATGTTTTTCGTTTTGAAAAAGTGAAACTGCGAGGAGTGGCGCGCGAGGAGTGGCGCCGCCAAGACGATCGGAAACTGACGTCAGACGTCGCAGGTATTTTGATCCCCGACCATCTTCGGCTGATATTATCTCCTCACTTTTGTTTACAACAAATCGAAACTCATACCTTCCCATGTAGGGATACTGTTGATGGGTCCACATCTGAGGACGTTGGTGATACTTTGGGAATTTTACCCGCCACTGCATGACAGACATTTATCTTGTCCTGTCTATTCTTGGCTACACAGCTCGTATGTTGGTCCCGCGGCATTCGCCGAAAAAAAGTTCAAAGTGCGTCGATTATACGTACGTGAAGTTAATCTCGGCCCCAGATGTTTGGAGATCAGGCAGAAAATGACAGCAAGACACCGCTCTAAACAGTGCTGCCGTCAGTGGGTGTACACCTGGGGACTGTCGGGCTTGTCCGACGGGACGAGTAATACGGTCAACTCAGCGCCTTGGGTAATGACCGCAGTCCGGGGACGCGATGCGTTGGACTTGGGGAAGTATTGCGATGGCCCTGGCGACGACGGTGGTGTTCTTGGGTCGGGGAGTGTGTTCGCAGTGGCCCACTGGCAGGCCTCAGCTTCAGCCTCGTTGCCGATAGGATGTCGCATTACGAGAGAACCTGCTGCAGCTGGCTGCCGAAGAATTGCAGGATGAACGGTGCGGAGAAGTGATTTAATCGCGAAGACCTAGATATACTCGCTATGGCACAAAGTGATGGACAGTGAGTATTTTGGTCACTGTTCGACAACGAGGGCATATTTTTGGAAAAATAAAATACTACTTTCTGGACCATCTGATATTTTATTTTGTCCAAAAATATGCACTCGTTCTCGAGCAGAGATCAAAAAACCTATTGTCTATCACCTTGTGCTATAGCGAGTTAAATTAAAGAGGAAACTAAATTAATGTTAACAAACCTTTGCGGCCAATGTCTTCAAGCTTGGAAACGCTCACGGCTCACCTTACTGCGGAATATTGATGTCTGGAGACGTTGCCATCCACATTGCCATTTTCACGAGCTTGCCACTTGCAATTGGGTACCCGAGCTTACCGAGCTTCCTGAATCGGTTGATGATGCGATCAGAATTGCCGCTCGTCCATGCAGCCCAGAAAGGCAATTTTAAGACTACAACGCGTCATTCGTCCGATACTCAAGTCTCATGTCGATACTCAATGGGTTTCAGGGGTCTCGCTGCACCAAAACGTGTCGCATTGGCTTTGTTTGGCATGTCTCGGCGGCACAGCCACCTCCAAAATCAAAAAGCGGCTGACCTGTTTGTCGAACACTCGTTCGTCTTTCTCCCACTACCACCATCCCTTCGGCATATTTTTTTGGGCCGCCTCTCGATGTGCTTCTTTCCTTCCTACGGACTTCTCGCCCTTCCTTGTCGTGTTCCTGCTCTCCAAGTCTCCTCGTCACCTTGCCTGGAATGATCTCGGTCGCCCTTCTTAAGGCCTTTCAGTCTCTCAAACTTCTTTCCGATTTCCAGCATCTCCCCCATTTCCTCGCCCAACTCTCCCTACCATTGTCACCTCCTACTTTCATACTCGCCCCCTTCCATATTCCTTCCCATGGTGCAGCAAAATTTTCTCGTGCCTCGCCTTCGTCCCCTTTCATTGCATCCCTATCGACATACCGCAGCCTTGGTCTTCGGCGTGCTCTCATACTTTGGATCTTATCTCACTCTCCAGTTCTCTCTGTCTGTCTTACCGTCACATCCCGCCGTTACCTCTATAAGCGTCTCTCCCTCTGCCTACCAATATATTTCTTCGCGCCGTCGACCTTATGCCTCTTTGGATCTGAATTCCTTCTTTCTCACTTCTTTCCCTTCTCCCACCCGACGTCTCCGTATCTAATGCTTCATCCTTCGACCTTGCGGCGCCACCGTTCCCACATCTCCTCGCCCATTATTTTTGCCCTCTCTCGGCCTTCTCCTCGTCTCGCCTTGCCTCCCATTCTCTTCGAGGGCCCTCCTGCTGTTCCACTGGTTGCCCCTTCACCAACATCCTTCCCTTCCCCGTCGATCTCTTTCTTCCCACTGCGTATCGTCCTCCCATGTCATCTTTCGGATTCTTTCTCCCTTCCACATTATGCCCCTTCATCCTCTCCCTCTTTAACACCGTGTTCCCCTGCTTGTGAGCCGTGTCTGCTCTCGATCTCGCCATCACTTCGCCATGTCCGGGTGCTCACGACTTTGAGCCCACCGCCGCCGTCTCAGTCAATTTCTCCCTCGTCCTTCAATCCCATGCAGCCGACTTCTTTCCCTCTCGAGTCAGTTCACCACTTTTGTATAGCACCATCTCTCCGTTACACCCACTGGTCGCCGTACCACTCTGTCTTTTCCTTTCCGGTGGCATCGATCTCCCTTCTTCTACAGTGACGTCTTGCTCTTTTCCCGCCATGTCTCCGCGTCCGCCCACCTTCTCTCGGCTTCTCTCCCTTCCTCGTCGTCAATCTTTAATCAATCAACCCATTCCGACTTGCTTCTGCCTCCGGCTTTGCTCCCTTTTGAACGCAACCCCTATTGCACTCTGTCGTCATCTCGGCCGCTCATTCCCATCCGCTACAGTCTTGTCGGCTTCTCTACCTCCCTATTGACCTCTCTTCCCTCCGGCAACGGCCAGCGTATCTCCCTGCTCTTCCGACGACATTCCGCCAGCCTCGTTACCCCACCCTCATCGACATCTTTCCTTTCGCTACGGATCCCGTCTATCCGCTCATGGCCTTTATTTTATTTTATTTTGGCCTTTCCTCCAGCATCTCCTCCGCCTCTCACCTTGACATTTTCCCGGCTTCTGTCTTCCAAGTCGCTGTCAATCACTCCGTTTCACCCGTCTGGCTTCTCCCGACTTTGGCTCTCTAATCCAATCCCTTCCTCTCTTTACTCCCGTTTCCGCTCTTCAGCTCCGCCTTCAACAAATTTATTGCGACTTCCCGCCTCCACGCTCCGTCGACTTCTCTTCCTCCCTCGCGATCGACTTCTCTCCCGTCCAATAATACCTCCCTGCTCACCTGGACAGCCCGTCTGGCTGCTCATCGATCTTCCGCACCTACTCGTCGACATCTGTCGGATCCCAGTCTATCAGCCCACCACCGTCTTTCACTTGGCCCTCGCTCCACCGACCCCTCACCTTTTGCATTCCCCCCGGCCTTTCTTCCTCAGCGTCTCCCGCTCGCCCCCCTTTCATCGCCGTGCTGCAGCCTTCGATGTTCCTCTTACACCTCCCTCCATGCATGGACCGCCATCTCTCCCCACTCCCCCCATACGGCTTCTCCTCTTCCATTCTCGATCTTTCTCTTCGCAGAGTCTTCCTTCCCGTCTCGGCCTCTTCCGGCTCCATCAATTAATTTCCTTCATCCCATTTGTTTCGCCTTTCATTCGTCGTCTTCCCGCCCCTATTTTCAGGCAGCGTCTCTCTTCCATCGCCCACTCCGACTTTTCTCACTTCCACCCCACCGACTTCTTGATTCTGGCCCGCCCCGCTTTTTTACTTGCATCGAGATGTTGCCTGCTCTTGCCAGCTCTCCCACTCCTGCCTCAACTCGCTCCCTCTCCCACCAGACACCCTACTCCTTCCGCATCTTTTGTGGACTCTGCCTGTCTCCGACCCTTCGCGACGACGACTTCTCTCCTCTTTTGGCCCACCCGCTCTGTCCTCCCCGGCCTCATCCGGCTTCCCTTGATTCATTGGTGTTCCCTCCATCTTCTCTTCTCTCCCAGCCTTTCCATTCATTTCCCTTCCCTTCTTTCGCCCGACCTCCTCCACCACCTTCCTCCGCTGGTTTCTGTCCCTGCTCGGCCCTGGATCCTCGACGTGTTTCTCTTCTTCACAGCTGTCAACAAAACGAACGCTCTCACGTTGTCCGATCGGCTTCTCCCTTGATCGGTGGGCCTCTTTCTCTTTACCTCTGAAATGAGCCGGCAAACCTAGGGACAAATTCCCTTCCCTCCTGCGTCGAGTATCCGCATCCCCATCAATATCACCGTCCCTTCCGTCGGCCTCTCGTCGCCGCTCGCGCTTCCCCGGATATCAAGACCATGTTCATTCATATCCCACTGGCTGCAGTATCTCGTACAGATAGCATGGAATGCTCACATAAAAAGATCAGTGGGCGGTTTTCTTCGCGTTAGAGAGGTTTACCCAGTATTAATGTGGCCCAGTATAGGCTCGTCGAAATGGCTCGCGCCCGCGTATTGTGCAGTTGGTGGGAAATTGTGGTTGACAGACACCAAGGTTGGGGAAGACCAAGAGTGTGCGGTCAACTTACAACACCCAGAATTCGAGAAGGAGACGCGTCTCTGGGGAGTCAAGTCGAACCACCGCAGAGTAGTATTGGCCTTCATGTATTCGTCACGCTGTCGAGGCAATCACAGCCTTGGGAAGGAAATGTCTCCTGGGCCCGCAAGCATTGGAAGTATGTTGCCTCGAAATTTTATCTGCCAGCTTCCAATGTACGGGTTATGGACATGAAAGCGTGCTTCTCTGTCGACGCTGAAAGAGATTGAGGAATTCTCACACTACTGCTGTTGATTCGTCTCCACATTCAAACCTGGACTTCAAAAAGCGATTTCAGCTTCCCTTGGCACACGCATTGATCCCTTCGCAATTTTCGGAATAGGATTCCATTAAATGGGGAAATTTAATTAATTCTATCTCATGTGAGAGCAAGCCTTCCGGTAAGTATGTCAGAAACCGTACCTTGGACTAACGTCGCTTTCTCTTTTTCGCCCGTGTTCCTCCAATCTTCAACGGTGTGCGATCCATCTGGCTGAGATAAGTGATTTTCAAATCAAATTACTTCACAGCTCCCAGGCAGCACTTTGAGAGGTACTTCCTGCAACGGATAAGTGCCTCATGTTATGCCGTATTATCGCCTACGGTCTCACTGCCAAACAAACTGCAGCCCACTGCAGAGTCACCTACTGCCTCTGGGGCTGGGAGTCAGATATTACTGCCGTCTTGATTTTGCCTCCCATTTTGTTCAACCTTGGCGTCCAGATCGCACTGCCGCGTCTACATCTCAACCATGGCCGTCGCATCGCACTGTGCCCAACGCATCCTTTCTACCCTCGGTCAGTGCGCCCTCCCTCTTGTCAAATCTGACTGCCGCCTCTCTCTTGACCATGGCTGTCAGATCCGACTGCACCCTCTGCATTTGGACCCTGGCTGTCGGATCTGACCGCCGCCTCTCTCTCTTGACCATGGCTGTCGGATTCGACTGCACCCTCTGCATTTGGGCCCTGGCTGTCGGATCTGACCGCCGCCTCTCTCTATTGACCATAGCTGTCGGATCTGACTGCGCCCTTGGTGGTTTGACCATCGCTGTCAGATCCCACTGCACCCTCTGCGTTTGGACCCTGGCTGTCGGATCTGGCCGCCGCCTCTCCGTCTCGACATTAGGTGTCGGATCGCACCGTGCCCTCTCTCTCTTGACCATGGCTGTCAGATCCGACTCCGCCCTCTGCATTTGGACCCTGGCTGTCGGATCTGACCGCTGCCTCTCCGTCTTGACATTAGGTGTCAGATCGCACCGCACCCTCTCTCTTGACCATGGCTGTCGGATCCGACTCCGCCCTCTGCGTTTGGACCCTGGCTGGCGGATATGACCGCCGCCTCTCTTTCGAGCTGGGCTGTCGGATCTGACCGCCACCTCTCCGTCTCGATGTTAGGTGTCAGATCGCACTGTACCCTCTCTCTCTTGACCATGGTTGTCAGATCTGACTGCGCCCCTCTGTATTGACAATGGCTATCGGATCCAACAGCGGCCTCTCCATCTTGACGTTAAGTGTCAGATCACACCGTACCCTCTCTCTTTTGACCATGGCTGTCGGATCCAACTGTGCCCTCTGCGTTTGACCATGGCTGTCGGATCCGACTGCGCCCTCTGCGTTTGGACCCTGGCTGTCAGATCTGACCGCCGCCTCTCTCTATTGACCATAGCTGTCAGATCTGACTGCGCCCTTGGTGGTTTGACCATCGCTGTCAGATCCGACCGCGCCCTCTCCGTTTAGAGCTTGGCTGTTGGATCTGACCGCGCCCTCGCGTTTAGGTCAGATCGCACCGTGGCCTGTCTGTCTTGACCATGGCTGTCAGATCCGACTGCGCCCTCTCGGATAGAATGGCTGTGAGGTCCAACACCCATCGCATTTAGACCCTGGCAGTTGGATCTGACTGCGCCCTCTCTGTCTTGACCTTCCCTCTCTCGATCTCGGCTGTTGCATCTGACAGCCGCCGACTTGAGCATTTCTGTTCCACTGTAATTGACACATTTCATTCATTCATCTTTCGAATACGTAGCCTATTCCATATACACAAAAATACTCTGGAATAAATAATTGCTCTCCCCTGCGACATATAACTGACTGACTTGTGAATACGACCCAAACCACGCCACATTCTCCAGCACTTGAGTTGATATATGCTAAACGAGGATCCACATTACAATGGGTTTTGAGGAACGCGGCCGGAGAACATTTCGTGTGACCAACCGAGTGGAAGTCGTCAATCAGAAATAGCGTGTCCGCAAAGAAGACGGGCTTGCGCGTCATGCAATATGGTCCCAACGCACAGGCAAAATTGTAGATCACCCTTTTCGGAGCCTTCTCCCAGCGGGTGATCAGTGCCGAAAACACGTCATTCCGTCCTTCGCCTCTGGGGATACAGTGAAACCCATAGCAGATGCTATATGTACACCACACACACATAATACCACCGGTCAGTCGTCGCTCACCATACTGGGAGTAAAACTTGGAGCATTTCGCGCCACGCTTGCTCCCAATATCGTTAGTGACATCGTGCTTTAATTTTGGGTATCGTGGCCGCTCCCTGATCTTCGGCACGCCGTAGCAGCAACCAGTCTGAAACTCCACATGTCAGTTTTTCTCAATAGCCGCCGACAAGTCTCACCTTCATCCACGGTTTTTCAACTTGACCCTCATCCATCTTTGGAGGCTCCGGACCTTTGATCAAAGAGTTGAGAACCATCGTGCCGCGATTCAGGATCCACTCGCAGACTTGGACAGTTATTACTGGGAACGGGAGCGTCGGGGTCTTCTCGTGACTTAGCAGCTCGTGGATTGCAGGAATTTCCACCAAAGCGGATGCATTCCGATGGTTTGGCTCTGTTACAAAAGCCTGGAGGGCATCCAGGGCGGGCTTGTTTGCCATCTGAAGTACCGACTCTTCGGCTGTGAGCTGAACACCCAATGTATTAGCGATATACGGCCCCGGCGTCCACCAAACAACCTTACCTCGATGAATAAGCACCGATAGACATCTGGTGCTACCTTCCCCTGAACAACTGCCAGCTCCCCGAATTTCGACTCAAAGAGGGCCCCCAAGGCGGGGCACACGTGGGAGAGGCCCGCAACAGCGCCAGGGATTGCATTCAGCCTCTCCAGCATTTCCCGCTGAGCTTTAGCAGCTGCCCTCTCAGCTCGAGTCTTCTTGCGAGAACCACCTTCGACCTCATCATTTTCGTCGTCCTCTTCATCCTCCTCCTCCTCGGCGTCCTCGTCATTGGGATCTTCCGTCGCCCCGCGTGGCACAACGGTTGCATTTATTCGGGCCATAGTCAGCGGTGGTCCTGTGATCACACATCGCACGAGCCGGCGGACTTTTCGATAGGGGAGGAGCTGCTGGCTAGCCACGTATCGTGTTGTGGTCCGGTCAATAGACTCTGCTTGAGACACCGTCGGAGGCTCTAGGCTCGGTAACAAATGCTTCCGGTTGAACGCGAGGGTAACCCCATCCCAAATGGTATTTTCAGGAGAAGGACCACGATGCGGGCACATCATACTGCCGTCCAAATACTGCAATTTGACATAGCTGAACCACACGGCCCTGAAGACCTCCGGCGTCACGAATGGGTGCACTGTCTGTCCGCTGTGGAGTTCGTAACATCGATTGACGACGGAGACCCAGGCGGAGAAAGGCGTCTCCGATGAGGTATATGCGGAGGTGTACTCGTCGAGTAAGTCATGCGCAAAAAGCCTTCGATTGTTGTAATTGAATATACCAAGTTCTCGCCCATTGGGTCCAATATGTCTGTGGTGACACCGTGGGTTTGAGCAAACCTGAAGTTCGATGGGGCATTTCCATGCCCGGAATAGCCCATAGACAGTGCATTCCATCTGCAAGACCGGCAGCGCTGGATTGTACCGACACCGTGGTTCGGAGCAGGAGCAGGTAGACGTCTCAGTTAGGTGTAGACCATCTGGACTGCTTTCCAAAGCCAGAGCGCGTTCATAAAACTGAGGGTCCGTCCCCAAAGATGCCCAGAGTGGCGGAGAAATGGGCAGGTAGGACACAGCTTGCTGCTCAAGAGCAGCTCGTCGTCCTTGAGGAACTGGAGAAGGATCAGCATCAGATCACAACCGCAAAGCGAGAGAACCGCCGTACTTACTTGAATAATCAATGCTTGAACCATCCCCAATCATGTCGTCGGTTGCCGTAGGATCCACCAAAACCAGCTTTTGCAATAAATCCCGGCAACTCGAGGTATGCCAGCACCCCTGGTTGGCCGAGTCTTTTGTGCATACCCAATGACCAGTTCCCGTGTCGTCCCCGGTGTAAACAACAATCACTCGCCCGTTCAGAGACCGCGCGTTGGGAGATGGTGAAGAGAAGTGGTTCGTAAATGTGCCTTCCTGCAGCTCTTGACGCGAGAACAACACGGCCTCAGCATCGCGGTGGGCAAAATCAGGGTCCAGCGGGAATAGTTCTTCCCCGTTCTCACGAAGAAATTGTTGGTGCACGCAATCCTCACCAGGCTGACTCAATGGGCACTGGCAGACGATGACATCCGTATTACCGATTGTTGACCGCTGAACATGAAACCAAGACGACGGCTGGCAAAGACTGCGTTCAGCGGTATGTACGTTATGAGAGAATGGCCGCACTTTGGATATCTTTTTCTTCGGGTCCCAACCGTTCACCACGAAAAAGTCAGACCTGATTTGGTAGAATGCCCCCCTTTCTTCTTGGATGTTCTCACAGTATTCCAGGTACCCCAATCTGCGGACGTCCTGAGAAGAGGACATTTCCCCTAGGTCATTGTCTTCGTTCAATGCTCGTTCGTTCAATGGCCTTTCTGGGCTGTTCCAAACGGGGTCACTCCCTACAAGCAAGTCGTCCGCTGCGGAATCCCAGGCCAGTCCTGGCTCGCTGATATCATCTTCAACTGCCACTGGTGTTGACCGGATTTTTTTAGTTTGCGTCTTGTCGCGAGTCTCATGACGCCGCTTTCACTGGTGTCGTCACTGTATATCGCAACAGTGTCGTGTCCCCGAGGACAATGAGGCGCTGAGGGGATGCAGGTGGAGTGTCCAACGATATATAGGATACGGGGTCGTCGTCCATAGCGTAAGTTTCCAGACTTGGCGCACATCCGACCTTTCAGAGCATTCTCAGATCGCACCGTGCCCTTTCTACGCCAGTTGTTGGCCAGCTGTCAGATCACACTGCGCCTCTCTTTTTACCTTGGCTATCAGATCACACTGCGCTCCCTCTTCTGACTTTGGCGTCCGGATCGCACCGCCGCCCTGTAGTTGTGAGATCACACTGCGCCTCTCTCTCTTTTGACCTTGGCCATCAGAACCCACCCTCTCCCTTTTGACCTTGGCTGTCCGTTCGCGCTGCACCCTCTCGACGCGCTCAGTGCTATCCAACCGCCACAATGCCACATCACGTCTGGCCTTGCTGCCTTCGTCCCTCCCTCAATCACGATGGGTGAAGAGGACGCCCAACCAAGAATTCCCTACCAACCCGTGCGTCGTTCCTGAAGGACTGGACTTCACTAATGCAGAGCTACTAATCAGAGCCACGGCTCCCCTCTACCCACTTCGCATAACTGGCTTTTGCCTCGCCCTGGGCAGGCCAACATACCTCAGTGGAATGTTCCTCATTGGTCCATGCCCCGTCCACCGGTATGCAGGGACGTCCAGATATTTTCCTTGGACTAATCCTTGCCCTCAGATTGACCCGATCCTGCTCCAAACGGGAGGCTCTCACCATGGTGCGTCCATTTACCTGTGTCTAATTTGTTCTCATTCATATATCCCATTTGGATCTAATTCAGATACCACTCACAATGGCACAGTGCCGACTCCGGAGGCATCACAAACTCAGACTCCTTCAAGTTCCTCCGGCAACAATCCGCCGTCGACTGCTGAGCCCACAGGCGGAAACCCACGCGGCGACGACAGTGACTCAGACTCCCCACCTCTTTCAGGTCCCGTGAGACGGAAACAAGTCCGGGCTTCCAAAACAAATCCTATATATGGCAAGGTCGAAGGAGCAAAGCGAGGAAACCAAGTTTTCGGTATGTGTCGTTTATTCTATTTGATCCACATCCATCTCCTACCTCCCTGTGCAGAAATTTTGTGCGCTAAAGCTTTGCGTCTTCCCCTGGAGCAGCAATCTGAAGCCAGTGCTCGTTTCTTGCGCTGTGTAACCGATATCATTGATCGAGTATGTTTTACGCATCGTACTCGCACAACGGCATCTAACTAACCTCACAGTGCGAACAGGTATCCCTCGAGACTGGATGTTGGCTCCACTTCAGCGCACAGCACATATTCGGTCAAGGGGGATACTTGCATTATACATCTCCCCGTTTCTCAAAGGAAGCTAAAAAGGATGCCAAGCAGATTATCAATCATTTCAACCGGACGTTCGCCACACTCCTGGCGGCGCGCCATGAAGACATCAAGAACATGCACAAGCGTCTTCTGTTGGCGCAAGAGGACAAGGAAGCAGCCACCACAGCCCTGGAAGAAGCGCGGCAGGCGGAGCGTAGTGCCATTCGTCAGGCTAACGACGTGCAACGGAAGCAGGAATTGCAGGATGAAGAGATTCGAGCCCAGCACTTGGAACTCGAAGCATTGAAGGCAAAGCTGGCATTGGCTCAGAAGAGGAATGGCACACATTAGTACTTCCTATGCCTTCAGTTATAAACATTATGTCTTGTCCGCGATTCAAATCTCCTATTCATCGTTCGAGATCTACAACATGTTGAAAGGCTGGCCGACGAGAACGAGGGAGTGAGTTTTAGCTGCGTGCGAATCATTGCCCCTCCGCGCCACCCATCCCCCGCCCAGTCCGTCAATGCCGCTCTTTGTTGCTGTCGTTCACCTTCAGCAGCTACCTCTTGGGCAATGGCTGCAGCCTTCTCCCTCCAGGCATTCTCCTCTTGGGCACCGCGTTCGATGTGGGCTTCTACCCCGTACTTCTCAATGTATGCGCTACAAAGGACCTGCAGTCAACTTGACAAGCTGCGGCAGAAGGCGAACGGTTTACTTCTTGCGGCGCACACGCTGTTTTTGAGCAAGGTTCTCGGCATGTCTGGCACGAAACAACTATATCAGGAGAGCGAGGGTGTGGAAAGCGCAAACATACATACTTTCGTCGATATTTCTTATCAGACGCCCGAGCTCGTTCCTTTTGTATCTCCCAATCTGAGTTGCACTCCTTCAAGCGTTGTCGATGACTGAAAAGCAATTGAGGCAACAAAATAATGATAGACTGCGACTTACACTGCCATCCGGATCCGAGCTTTCTCCCGGAGCTTGTCTTGATTCCTGAGCAGGAATAAGGCTATAAGAAGACAGTAGAAATGTTGGGCCTTTCCTCGAGCGGTACGCCGCAGACGAACGGCGATGCGCCTCGGCAGCATACTTGGCGATGCCCTGCGCCAGCACCTGTTTGGACACCGATTTGTAGTTGTTTCCCATGCTCTCTGGGCTTGGTTTTGAGGAAGTTGGGCTGGGAGAATGTCCAACGAGACTCATGTTATGTTGTGACTCAATTTGAAATAATAAAGTTTGAGTTTCAAAAAGGTGGTGGTCGAGTTCAAGAATCACAATGTAAGCATGGACCATCTTTCAACGCAAACTCAGGCTAAAGGTATATTATTCATAAGCATGTAAAATTGACAAAAATATTCCAAAGTGAGGCTAAACATGCCAGATATGCAACCCCCAGCTCAAAAGACCAATATTTGAACGGTGAGCTCAGCACGAAGCACGACAAAATTGCCTGTAGCCGTAACAAGTTCGCGACATGCCCATAACGAGTTCGCATATCAAAACCGCTTAGTTCCTGCGTAGGCCAGGGTCAATGTAGCTGTTTTCCATGCCATACATGTCTATTGTATTGACTGCCAACCTGCTTTTTTTTCTTATTTTTTGGGGCCTTATCTTGCAGGAGGAGAGAGTTGAAAAGGTTCAAACAGCTGGTCATGTGACGTTTGAACGTATCAAACACATGGAGCGGCGGAATGCCAGACCAGACTGGGGGATCGGGGCAGGATTTTCTGGTTCTGGTGATTGTGAGAGATTGAATGAACATGGAAATGGGTTGAGGTTTCTGAGCGTCAAGTAGAGAAGTACGTACACTTTAATCAATTGAGTAGGTAACGAGTTCATGATTAAGCCATACCGAGTTTGACTTTCCTGAAATGGTGCGCTCTGATGGTACCCACCCTGTATTCTGTATGCTTAGGGTGAGTGAATTCCTAAAAGGGTCCGAATGTCCGTATGGTATTGTTGTTTGAGATCATTTTTTTCTTTACCACCCTACCAGCATGGACTCTGGACCACTCACGCCTACGACGTCCGAACTCGACCAAGACATGCTTCTCTCGCCGCCGCCGCCCAATCCGAAACTTGTCAAGGGTACGAACAACGTCATTGTGTTTCACAGCCGCTCGAGCGTTGTTATATCTATAGCTGTTGATCAAGCGCGCAAAAAACTTGAGGCCGCAGAGAAAGTTGTTGAGCAGAAAAAAGAGGCTCTGGTCAAAGCTGAAGCAAGCAACGCGGCCCCTGGTATGTTGCTCATAAAACGGTCATTGATCAAGGCAGTAATAAATAACCGACAGCGCGTAAAAAGGCCGCCCGCACAATGTACGAAAATGCTCAAGAAAAACACGGTCAGGCTGTTCAAAAGCTTACTGCTGCCGAGCAGGCCCTTAAGGCTGGGGTATCGGCGGTACAGCTGGAGCGCAAGCTTAACGCCTTGCTTCATGAGGAGATGGCGCCTGCTGATGCAGCGGCGGCAGCGGATTCGGTAGAGACCAAGGCCAAGGTGGATGAGGCCAAGGCAGCTGTGGACACAAAGGCCGATGCGGAAAAGGCAGCGGCGGACGCGAAGCCGGCTGCAGACGTAAAGGTTGAGGAGGAGAAGGCGGCGGGGGACGCAAAGGCCAAGGCGGATGCCAAGGTTGAGGCGGAGAAGGCGGCGGCGCACGCGAAGCCGGCTGCAGACGCGAAGGTTGAAGAGGAGAAGGCGGCGGGGGACGCGAAGGCCAAGGCAGATGCCATGGTTGAGGCGGAGAAGGCGGCAGCGCACGCGAAGCCGGCTGCAGACACGAATGTTAAGGAGGGGAACACAGCGGCGGACATGAAGGCCGAGGCGGATGCCAAGGTTGAGGCGGCGGCAGACACGGGGGCCGGGGCGGATGCCAAGGTTGAGGCGGCGGACGCGAAGGCAGCTGCGACCGTGAAGGTTGAGGCGGATGCGAAGGACGCCAAGGCAGAGACTAAAGAGAGAAAAGGAGGCGAGGGGAAGGGAAAGGGAAAGGAACAGACGAAGGGGGGGAAGAAGAGGAAACAAAGCGAAGTCAGCGGTGGTAGGTCGACCAAGATCTAACGAACAGCTATACTCACCCTTGGTCAGAGGAAAAAATAATGCTCGGCTTGGTGCAGTTAGACGGTGATTCGGGCGATGATTCCAGCGACCATGAGGGAAAGCCGGAACGGAAGAAGCGCGCAGTGGAAAATGCAGCGCTTTGGGCCGAGCTCGTGAGCCAGACGGAGTTCCGGCTTATGCAGGGAAACCTGGGAGAGGAGGAAACGAAGCAGTTGATGAAGGTGAAGGAAGACGCACAGAAGGCCTTGACCGCCTCGGCCGACAACGCTGACGCTCCAGCTGGGAAGAAAGGGGGCGGTAAAGGTAGCTTCGACGCCACTTTCAGTGAATGATCAATGACACTGATTGATTGTGGCTCACAGTGAAGAAGGAATTGTCGGAACCGCCCAAGATGATCGAGCAGAAATGGGCGTACTCTTTCCTTGAAAACGCAGAGGACTGCGCGGTGTAACACGGAGTTTTAGTTCGCCTTGAACTCCTCCGAAACAACTGGTTTCGGGATGTACGAAAAGACTGCGTGAGTGAACTTCCTTACTTAGGAAGTTGGCGGTGAGTTACTGAAAAAGGAAGTAGTGATTACGTAATCAGAAGCGGTGGTGAAGACCTCGTTGATGGCCGTCACTAATTGATCTGAAAAGGGTTCCGCAAGTAGTATAGGAGCCAAGTAGATTGTTCTTAGTAAGCTTAAGAACTCAAGCACACGTAGGAGTTTGTGTAAGAAATCAATTATAGACTACCCTAAACAAGTACAAATAGGGGATCTAAAAAGCTACCCTACAAGCCGCGGACTGCTGCCTCTTTTATATGCCTAGCGTGAGTCATTTCCTTTATGACTCACTCCTAAAAATGACTCATGCATCACGTGCTGTCACGTGCTGTCACATGACACGTCACCTGACTGCTCAAGGTTATATTCGTCTGGTATTAATTTAATCTTTGTTGTGTGCTTGTTTATGGAGAACATTTTTCTTGGGGCACATCCGCGGCGAACGGAAAAAATCTTGACTGTCCCCAGTCAAAACATGCATGCAACAATGATTAAGTTCTTCAAAATAGATCCTTTGCATGTCGTGTAGCTTGGATTTGATTCTGCAAGGAAGTCGGCTGGTCTTTTAAAACTCAGTATGCTCGTGTACTGTATTCATTATTTCTCGTACATGACATCCGCGGCGAACAGAATAACATGAACCATCCATTAGTGCGAGCAACAACAGGTTTTGAGCATTATGAACAGCGGCTGAGCTTTTTACAGGACAAATCATTACTAGCTAGGCAAGAGACAGAGCGCATGGGATTGGAAGGAGCGTGGGTTGAAGACTAATAGCTGTAGATACTGGAGCGGCCAATCAAAGAGCGTGTGAGATTGTTGGGGGTCGAGGCATGGGGGCAGAAATTGTGTACATCCATGGGGTATCGGCGAAAGATGTGCTCTGCATGTGTCGGACCGGTGAAATGCTAATCCTCCTCGGTATGTTTTCCCCGGCGAAAGCGCAGTTTTTCGCTCAGTCGTCGCGGCTGCGTGCGTGGTGTGGAAAGATTGGCCGGGAGCGAGCAAATAGGGACCCGATGGCATGTGCCCCTTTGCGCAGTTTTATCCCGAAGGTGGTGGGATAAAAAAACCTCGCCGGTATCTTGAGCCATGCCTGCTGCCGGAGCAGGTCGTTCTCGCATAATATGTATACCCATTCGACCGGTGGGTCCTTGCTGATAAGGCGGAACTCGTGGCGCCGCTTAACTTGGTCCGTTAAGCGCCACCTACCGTCCCACATACCAAACGTTTCCACTGTATCCCCCGTTTGCAGCTGCCAGTGGGGGACAGTGTCCAACTCGAAAACAGGTTCCGTCCGGCTGCGCCAGACGTAGAGAGGCTGCACAGGGTGTTCCGAGGAGACCGGATTGTCGGCAAGGTGAGCATTAAATAAAGTGTGGGCCACTCTCCACCGAGGGTAGGCGGCAAGGCGCAATAACATCTCCTCATCCTCACCCATATCCTTGTTAGGGTAACAGAGGGTGTACTCAGCGAGTGCTGGGTGAAACTCCACTGGGAAATGGCGGGGATAAGTCCTTGGATCGACAACAAGGGGCGGCGAGGGTGCGGTCCTTGCAGTCCCAATCGATGCATCCACTTGGCTGGTGATATGTGCCGCCCTCAGGGCCTCTGCAGCAATCTCGTCTTCCTGGCTGGAGGAAAGAGACCACGTTGACGTCTGTGCATCGAGGCTGGTGCCCCCTGTGGAGGACGGATATCGGTCGAGATGAGCCCACGACGATGTCAACACCGTGGTACTGCCGCGTCCCAGAAAAATTGGGTACAGGCTCAAAGGATCGAGCTGGCTGTCGGGTCGGGTAGTGAGATGCGGGGACGACATGGCCGGTAAGGGAAGGAAGGTTAAGGTCCGCTGGTTGTGAATGTTCCAGATTTCTTGGCGAGCACGCTGTTCTATCGCCTCGTAATTTTCCTGCCCAGAGGAAAAAGGGTCATGACAGTCATGAATAAAGCATATCTGGATAACATAAGCAACCAACTCACATTGCTACTGGCTCCATGTTGAGCGACCTGAGTGAGGGATCGAGACCGCCGGATCGTCGGCGAGTCAGGCCGGTAAGTTTGCATAGTAAGATGTTTTTGGAGGCTTGGGTTTATCGCCAGGCTAATACGAAGAGAAAGAGAGAGCGTCGAGTGGATGTAAGGCAGTTCAGATGTGAAAAACAAATGTTGGGAGAGAGTCGGGCAAGAGAAAATCTCAAGTCGCTGGGTCGTCCAAGCTTCAGCATTTTATTGCTATCCCTGAATTCTTCTTTCTTCCATCAAAGTTTGTTTGCTGCCAATGTGCAGGTGCTATTTATTCCTTGTCCCATTCTGGCTCATGCCGTCCACGGCACGCGGCGATCTTCAGTCTTCTTCTGACTCGTCCAGCATCTCATCGTCATCTTCCGAATCTGTGTCGTCCAGGTCTTCCTCCAGCAAATTATTTCGCATAAACCAATGGTTCCGGGTGATGTAGGGCAGTAGTCGGAATGCTGCCGTGGGATTACGTCGGAAAAGAGTTCCATCCAACTCCCTCAAAATGTATGCTCCTCCAGCGTTCCTCCGTACCACTTCATATGGCCCGAAGTATTTATCGTCTGTCTTCTTGCGCGAACCAACTTCCATTTCGATGCCCACATTCCGTACAAGCACCAGCTCCCCTTGCTTGTATGTTCCTCGTTGCAACTTCTTCATGAACCGCCGCTCGAATTGCTGCTTGGACTTGAATCGTGCCTTCCGTAAAGCTTCTTTCGCCCTATTGATGTCCCTGGGGTGCTTCGAAAGTTGCCTGATTCGGAGTGTCAAGAGCTCGGTGGTTGTCATCCCCGTGCGAAAACCGCTTACCATAAATGTAGCTTCCGCGAGGTCAAATGGTAGAACGGGATCTATGCCATGCAGTAACTGAAATGGGGAAAAGCCCGTTACCCGACTCACGGTCACGCGATCTGCCAGTAGAGCGGCCGCGAGCTTTTCGGGCCACATCTCAATTTTTCCTCCACAGGATTTAGCAAGAGCTTCCCTTAAGGTAAAATGCCCTTGCTCAACGACACCGCTAGCATGCTTGTTATAGGCCGAAATTTTGACGTGAGGTATGTTCATATTTTTCATCAAGGCTTTGAATCCTGCTTTAACTTCGGAACCGTTGTCAGTGACGACTTTTCGAGGACATCCGTATCGACAATAGATGTACACCCAGAAGAAATTTGCGAGATCTGCTGCAGTCGTTGTTTTCAAAGCCTGTGCTTCGCAAGTTCCCGACAAGTCATCTTGGGCGGCCACAATCATTTTGTATTTGTGAGTTGATTCTGGCATCATCATAATGTCGATATAGACCGTTTGAAAAAGCACTGCTGGTGTAGTCGAAGTTATTGGGATTTCAAGTTTTCTGGTACTCCGTACCTGACATCGATGGCACGATGCATTATGATGTTGAATATCATTGTACATCTTGGGCCAATAGAATCGCAACTTGAGCATATCCCATATAGGCTGAATACCGTGGTGCCCCATTTCTTCATGAGCTTGAGTCAGAATTTTTAGGCGCCGGGCTGGCTCTAGAATTACATTCAGCGGTGGTCCTTTCTTGTTTCGCCTCAAAAACTTTCCTTCGTGAATCATGAACCTTGTCGCTTGTTGAATAAATCGGGCGTGCTTCTGTGGCTTATCAAAAACTGGAGCCTCGAGTGTGCTGAGAAAACGAAAAACTTGCTGCAAGAAACTTTCTTGCTGTTGACGATTCATGTAGCATGATGGTAGATTCCGCTCTTCTTCTGTCAGCTCCGACCAATCTATCTGCATGAAGAGCGCAATCTCATCTAGCCATGAATCATCATCACTTACAATTTCCTCTCCGTCCGCAGGTGTTCGTCGGGATAAGGCGTCTGGGCCCTGAAATTTTGTGGCGGGTACATGAATCAACGCAAAGTGAAACATCAAAATACCTTGAATCCACCTATTCACCGCTGCATCCGGCTGCAAGTCAGGGTTATTGAGAAGGCCTTGGATATATTTGGCGTCAACCTCGACCTGAAGTGACTTCGCGCCAATGATGTATAGTCGCCAATGTCGGAGAGCTCGATATAGTCCAAAAAGTTCCAGCTTAGGCTGTGAGTATCGGGATTCCCGTTCACTCATTGGAATTGAGCCGTATCTTGCGGGTCTCCGAATTCCCTTCTCATCGCGTTGCGACAAGATCATCCCTGCTGCTGCTGAGCTTGAGTCCACCGAGAGAATAATGGGCTCCTCTGATTCGTAGTTAATAGGACGCAATGCTGGTGCTGAAGCTATGAGCTGTTTGATTTGACTAAAAGCCCATTCTCGCCGCTCGGTCCATTCAAATACTTGTTGTTTTCTATACAACTCGGTGAGTGGTCGGATAATTTCTGAATAGCTCATGATCCAGATTCGTACAGTCCCGCAGAGTCCTAGGAAGCGCCTTACCTCCTGTGGGGTCTTCAGCATTGGCCAGTTCAATATTGCCGAAACCTTTTTCTCGTCCGGTGTTCGCCCTTCAGGTGAACAGACCTGCCCGACAATTAAAGCTTTGGGTCGGCAACATTGTACCTTGGTTGCTGAAAAGGTTGCCCCAGCGCATCCGACCTTGTGCATAATTCGGTGTACATCCAGCGCGTGTTCCCAAATGAAACGGCGAATGCCTAGGTTTTTCGCCAGCATCTCGGGCTGACCGTACTTATCCAGATAAGAAGTTGCTGGGCCTTTGATAGGCAGATCGTCGATAAAAATGTTCACCATGTTTGGAATCTCGTCTTTTAGTATATAGACCATACATTTCTGAAATTCTGCAGGTGAATTGGTGTATCCTGTCGGCATCGAGGTGATTCGTAAGAGGCCAAGCGGGGTCATAAATGCTGTCATGTCGCGGCTTTCTGGTTCCATCTTCCGCGCGTCGAATCCCCAGTACAGGTCAAACACGGTGTAGCATTGTCTTCCTGCAAAACCTTCTACGAAGTCGTCAACAATGGGCAGCATCCCAGCATCACGAATGGAGACCTTGTTTAATGGTTGCAAGTCATGCACAATCCGCAGCTTACCATTCTTTTTCAGGACGCAAAACCACCGTGACCGATAAGAAGACTGGCACATCTCATAAACACCCGCCTCCATCTTAAGCTTGAGAACTTCAATGACTTTCTGCAATATGCCCGGAGGAATTGGAATATTTTTATATTCCCAAGGCACATGCGGCACGGTGGCAATTTTGTATGGCGAAAAATAATCGTCCCGGAACGTTCCCCTTTCTGAGTCTTCAAATGCTAGTGCCCTTTGGTTTAGTTCCATGACTCGAACAAATACTGCCTCTTCTTCCGGGCTCAAGAATCCTTCGTGGTTCAATGCCAGAATTTTTAAGCGTTCTTCATCGAGCCTCTTCGTGGCCTGGAACGGCGGTGGTCGCATCTCTAGTTCTGGCAAGGACTTGAGCGGGTCTTCAGGAATAGCGCGTTTCACCTCATACTCCGGAGAAAATGTAGTTGAGACGGGCCGAATTTTCTTGTCAACACGTTTATACATGGTAAAGATTTTCATTTCCTCACCTGTGTTGTGGGCTAACTCCACCGGATAGAATAAGGGCCTTCGTCTTTGTTATCACCCTCTTCCTCTCTTTCTTCGTTGTCCCATACCCGTTGATACATAGTGAATGATTGAAATTCCGTGCCCTGTTGATCGTATATTTGCACAGGATAGAATATGAATTCGTCGTCTTCTTCCATTTCACTCCAATTTCTCTGAAGCTGAGCCTTGCTGGGCATTAAACCGTAGCGAAAATTTTCTCCTTCGCGTTCCAAGGTCTCTTCTCTCCTTAAGGAAAAACAGCTATACTCGGCGGGCAACTGGGAGTCCTTAACGCGCGCACTCGTCCAACTCAAATACTTCGTCATAGCAGATACTAGTGCTACCCCAAGGTATAGAGTGTTCAACATACTATTACATACCACGCGCCACGCATACTTCATTCCCGAAACCCTTGGGACAAGGCGACGCAGTCTCGTATATCACTACACGCCCGCCTCTTCCACGCGAAACCTCCTGTGAGCCTAATGGTACAACCGCTGTCAAAATCGTTGCGGTGTGGCGCGATCCCTTGAGAATTCCCGATGTCGAACGCAAACTCCTTCAAACTCTGTCCTCAAGGCGTGATAGAGACTGGTAATAAATAAGGCTACCGCGGCGAACGGAATAAATATAGACGTGCCTTCAAAGCGAGTGCGGGATGCCTCCGCGGCCGGCAACGAGCGCGCCAGAACGGGTGACGTAGGGAGGCCCGCGGGGGTAGTAGTTGGGGGCGCGTGAATCCACTGACGGACGGGCGCCTCTCCTTCTTCATCTGTGCTGCGATACTCGCTGTCGGGGTACTCGAGGTGCATTTCATCGTCATCCGAGTCGTCAGAGTCCGAGTCACTGAAACCCATGCGCGTGGCGAATTCCGCACGGGTGGTTGGCGTAACGTGGGGCTCGCGCAGGAGATCCCAGTACCGAGCGTCTTGTTCGGGATAGCATTCGTCGAGGTGCGCGGCGTCGAACAGATGCGTATCGGCAATGTCGTTGCGAATTTGGATAGAAAGCAGTTCGTGAAGGTTATTGGCCAGACGTTCGCGTCCCTGCCGCTGCAAGACAGTCCAGAGGGTCTGAATCTTGGCGGCTTCGAGATCGTGGAGCAGAGGGTGATGGAGGAGGTACTTATCTGGAAAGGACGTCTCGTCGATCCCGTATAGTCTCCAACAGACTTCCTCCAAAAAATGCGACATGGCGAGAATCGCCAGACGGATCCCACCGAAGTACCGAATGTCTTCTGGGGTGGCAGCGGCGACAGCTCTCGCAGCGGCAGCTTTAAGGGTTTCGTTTTCAACGACATTCTTCCACAGATCTTCGCCCCGAAACTTACCGAATGTCCGCTGTCGACGTCCCTGCTGGAATTCTCCATCCGTGTCTCCCTCGGGATTCTTGCGCTTGCGGTCAACGGCCGGCGAACTGACCCCGTCTGGAAGACGGCGCAAGTCAATGCCCACTCCAGTGCGCGTCGAATCAATGCCCTCCCCGATTTGCACCGCTTCCCCCCCCCTTCTGACTCGGAACTGGACTCGAGCGGTTCAGCTGAATGGTTGTTTTCAATCGGGACGTAACCGGAAAACGCCACGAGGGGTGGTAGCGCTGAGGTCGTAATGGAATGCGCAGGATGCGTGGGGGCATATGTCGGGAGGCTGAAATCGAGTGAGGTGGGCGAACGAACGTGGCTCCACGAGTCGTCCGATGGCGCGTCTCGTTCGGATATCGGGGACAACGGGTAGGGCCGATGGGGGGCTGCGTCCTGGAGGTTATGCACCCCTTCGGCCGCCATGGCTGTATAGTCGATGAAAACGATGAAGAGGCCCGTTG